>CM037789.1:41708095-41758095 GCA_021229015.1 Solen grandis
ATAAGCTTTAAATAAAAAAAAAAGAAGAACATGTTGGTTTCAGTGGAATATCATTTTTGATTCATCTCAAGAAGATGGTAATAAACATATTCAGTCGAGGCTGAGGAGGGAAATCAATATTTTCCCGAATGACTGTGCCAGTCGTGAAAATGTTGATTTTCCTCCTCACTCAATGAATAAAAGCTGATGTTTTACTGAAACTAACAATTATCCTCTATATATCTAAAACTTAAAATTTTGTAACAATCTCTGTTCAGGTATACATACTAAGTACGCATACTTTAGATACTGTCATAACTCAGGCGTGGACAAAACCAAATCATATCAATAAATGTTGTAATAGTATGAATTATGATACAAGTAATGATATGTATAGTTCACTGGTGAACTCCAATTTCAACCTTGTAGGATTTTTTTTCCAAAGTGCCTGCCCATGCAATTCTGAAAATGAGTACTGGCTCAATATATCGACTGCTTAAATGATTTTGATGCATTATCAACCATGCGAAACCAATATTCGCTGACAGCTACAGAAAACCGATTATATTTCTTTAAAATCCGACACTAGATATACACAAAATATTTACCATTCAGAACACCTCGACCTTCGAAGGAATGGGCGAGGTGTTCAAAATTAATATTTACAAGTTTCGTCTAGAATATCTCATAACTAGGCTGTCAGAAAGAAGATTTTCACAAATGTCCCGGTGATAACCATGGCGCCAGCGAATATAGAATAGCCCAGCATTCTGGTGCCCAAGTTACACAGATTTCCGGCGCATACGCACAAAGTGTATGTGCACCTCTCCGAATGGCCCGGCTACGTTGCTTATACTGCAACCTCTGTACACCACTGAAATAAGTCATAAATAAAATTCCAGGTGCAAAGAAATGTTAACATCCACCGTCGGATACCTTCTGTAAATTTACCGCTAAAAAAACAATGTCCAGCTGTGAAGGTTACACAGTGGTATCCGAAGACGAAACAAATCTCATTTATAACCGAAAACAAGGGCGGTTGTTACCTCAAAATAACCCCGTTCTTCAATTTTGTGCCGTAACTATAGATACATTGTGCCCATACACATTGTTACTAAGTTTGGCAAAGATCGGTTCACGTCTCTTAGTGTCAGAGAGCGGACACTGTTATTTTTGTAATTTTTCACAAATGCAAATGCCGTATTTCTGACACAGTCTTTCTGCTTATCGAGCTTGGTCGAGATATTGTGTCCATACATATTGTGACCAAGTTTGGTAAAGATCGGTTCACGTTTATAAGAGCTAGTTAGCGGACCACCTGAGTAGACACCACCCGACCGCCGCAGGTTAATTTGCAATACGTCATTAGACGGGCATATAAAATATATAAACCGTTGACCTAACAATCACAAATTAAAATCACTAAAATGCCAGTCACAAATTTAAGTTCTACATACCACTGAAACATACGATACGAGTGACGTTTTCACACAAGTTTGGGAGGGACATTCAACCTCTCCGGTGCTGTCCTCGTCAAACGATTCCCCACAGTTGGTACAGCTGTAACATTTGACGGCTTCTGTTGCAGAATACAGGAATAAGAGATTGGCTTAACTATAAGAAATTAGTCTATACATGTAGTATTTCAGGTTTAGAGCGGAATCGGGAGTCGTGGTTTCGATCCCCGACCGCGACATACTAAAGATGTGAAAAAATGGTCCTTTTGTAGCTCCCTTGCTTGTCTCTTCGCAAATACATGTACGAAGGGTAGTTTCTGGGGTCATGATAATGTGACTGGGTGTGGTATCATGCCACAAGTTTACGGCGACTAGCAATTTGGCAGCACTATATACATGTACTAGTATGCCTCCTTTGGATCAAAGTCTCCAAATGAATGGAATATTGTCGGAGGGACGTAAATCGCAAGCAAACAAACAAGCATTGATCAGGTTTAGAGATATAGCTGGATAAGTCTGTGATGTTATAAATCTTAATTCGATATTAATGGTGTCAATTCAAGCAGAACAGGTGTAAACATATGTGTATCGCGTGCAAGATACAAACTTGTTCATGAATTACATATAAATCACAGTATATAAACGAATCTACTTCCGGTTTTTGCAAGAAAGGTACAAGTTAAAATATATAGGCTCCCAAGACAGTACAGTGATCGGAAGTAGTAAGGGCTTGTAATCGCAAGACAGGGTATACATTGAATTGTAAAGGCTTGAAAGACAAGGTACAGTGATTTCGTTTATATACTTTGTAAATGTTCACGGTTGAAATACAAGCAAATCAAATCGCTGTAGTTACATAAATTCATATTGAAATAAATGTTGCTGTAATGAGATATTTTCAAGGAATAGTTAGTATACACAGTCGGTGTGTGCATGACACGGACATTAATGCACAATTGTATCGATAAAGCTGGTGTAACCCCAAGCAGTCTATTGTCTGCTTCAATTACAAGGTAAATGTGAAGTTTAGAGTAGATTAAATTTCCGGTTGTGGATATATCCGTTTCAATATATTAAATAATGTAGCACAATATCTAATTAAAAGAGCATTCTGATGAATATATACATATATGTGCATTAAACAACTAAAATACATGTATGAACATTGCAAGGGTTTCCTTGACGCACAAAACTTTCTATTTTGAACCTTAACTGCCTAAATGACACCCCACCTCTCAAAAACAAGAAAAATGAATGTGGTTCTTAGCAGCAACCAGATTCAAATTTCAGATACAAAGAATTCTAAAGTGTCTATTTAGATAATATAAGAATAATTTTGTAATTCTGGAGTCAGAGTTTCCTTTCTTGCTAGTTTGTTTTAGGAACAATGAGTTAAGACAGAAGCATATTCCTAGTATCCAACAATTCAAATGTTTCATTACCTTTTATCTAACAATAACAAATTATATATAAGAAATATTGCAATGTTTTTATTCATAGTCTTCAGAAATGCACACATTTAATGCAAAATTGACTTTTCTTTCAAACTCCACAAAAAATACTTAGTGCTAAGTAATACATGTACTTAATTTCGACCATTACAATTTATGAAATACTCAAGTACATGAGCAAGCTGAAATTAATTTTTACCTATATAACTAACAATTGTTTATTTAAACAAGACCTTAATTATTTTTTAAATTTTACTTAGCACTAACTATTGATGTAATGAATGTTATTTTATTGCAAGGGCCTTGTCCATAAAGAAATATAATATTATTACTTAATTACTATATGTGATACATGCCGAACTCTGGTTGCCATGGTAATCAAAATAATTATATTTAAAAAGAAGGCATTAAAATTAAGCTTCTCCTCTGAAACCAGTTGTAAGAATTTAATTTCATTTTGCACAAATGATCACCTCATGACCAACTACCCGAATTGCTTGAAAAATGAGGTCCCATGATGTCGGCTTGTTTCCTTATATTCATTTCAAAATTCTTCTGTGTAAACAATGATCAGAATCGGCACATATCTAATTTATCTCTAGATAAATTTGATACCCTGAAAACTGCGTTGACGCAGAAGAGAAAGCACAATAAAATAAAACATAAATAGATATAACTCTCTTGATAAAACATTCTAATCAAACATGATTACGCAATTCGTCCTGGTACCTGTTTCATCCAATTTGGAGACTTGTTGTATTGAATATTATGTCAATGAGAAACGAAGGGTCATAACCCTGTGATAAAAACCAAATGTGCTTATAATATGTATAAAAGTGATTGCTAAAGAAATCATCCCACCCAAATGTGCTGACGAAATAGTCAACTAGACTTGGTATCTATAAGTCTTAAGTCCTGTGCAGATTCATGCAACTCAAGCCAGGGGTTTTGGAGATGAAGTAAAGACAAGATTACAGTACAGACAGACAGGTGGACAAGTACGCTTATCCCATGCCAATAGATCTTTTCACCCGAAATGAAACGCAAACCTACATACATCAACGACAACTACCCGAACACTTAATCTACATGCTGTTGTAAAATTCCACACTTTGTTCAGAAATAAGCATACACATGAATTTCCCCAGTCACTGATTGTCAGTTTAAATTATCGAATTACACCCCGTATTGCCGAACCCCTGGTGATTAGGGTATGATGTAAGAATGATATAATAAATTTTCACAGCGCGAAATTGTTTCTTGTTTATATCTATATGCCTTTAAAATAGTGTATCAACATATGACAAACCTGTACTCCTGAGGTCTTCCCTCGTGCTGGTTTGGGCTTTGGAGGTCTCCCCTAAGAGAATCTTAATTTTTAAACGCAAAACGGTGCTTTTTGGTTCATTTTAAAACCCATTTTCAATTATTTTTAAGGCTACATATTTTTTTTATAATCGAAAATGTCGAACTTTATGCTTCGAAGGAGGGCATATTCATTTCTAACCAACGGCAGTGCGTGGGCTGTGTCATTCATTTCGTCTGAAAATGTTAGACAGAACTTTTTTATTCTACAAACTACAATCATTTGGACGATACGTTCAACATGACCTCTCTACATGTGATCTTGACCCCTACATGACCTCCACATCCATGGTCAAAAGCACCATATATCGCACCATCTCAGACAGACTTAGCCGTCGAAATGAGAATAGTTATGCTTCGTACAAAACCCCCTCAAGAATGCGTGGTCGGGCCCCTTCAAAATTTTTAATCGACCCCCCCCCCCCACGATCTTTCAAATATTGACATAAGCAGGTCATATTCTATACCTGGTAACTTGGATTGGATTAGTATACTTTGTACTGTGATCATAATTTTAGAGATGCGTGAGGTACAGACACTGGAAATATTGAGTAGTAAAAATCATTTTCATTCACACAGTGGTTCAGGAATAAAAATAACTCCTTCTATCAGTGTGATCTTAAAACAGGAAGTGAATTCAAGACTTGCGTGTACTACTGAATTGTAAGCCATACATATACTGATATAAAGACACGGAAAGTGTTGACAATTTCATTCACACTGTGATTCATATGTGATCTTAAAAATTGAAATGACAATACTTTCAGCAGAAAAACAGCCTTCAAAAACAGACTTATAACACTACTGTATTGTAAGTTATGAAGACATGTAAAGCATGTACGGACATAAGTGGGAAATTTTGTATATAGGTCAAGTTACTTCATTAATGTTCGGTAGTACATATAGATGAGCCACAAAAATGGCGTAACAGGTGTCACGTAACTTGGATCTAGATTTGTGTTTCATTTTAGATATGTGAACTTCAAACACTGATTTGAGGAGATGAATAAAATGTTATACACAGAAGGTGAGTCAGGAATAGTTCTACTTCCGGTTTGGCGATAGGTGTGACAACCAGTAACAAAAAAAGCATATCGCGCCGTGTGGCTTATTGATGGGACTAGAACAGTAAGTGGATAAAAAGAACTAGCTAAAGCATTTTCTTCATAAGGACTTAATCAGAAGAATATCTAAATTTCTCATTTAAACATTTTTTAAAGGCAGGCATTGAGTGACCTCTACACACAAAATGGCGACTTCATTTACTGAAAAACTCTCTGAGGAAACATTTGACTACCAATGTACACGTTGCTGCAAGACAAACAAGGTAATTAAATCTGAGAAGTTCTGCTTGGAGTGCCAGCAGCACTTGTGTTGCACCTGTCTAGAGGTCCATGACAGTTTCCATGACAACCACAATCTTCAGGACCCCGCCCACTCCAGTCAAGTTCAACTGCCTACAGAAAGGTGTCCAAAGCACCCAACCAAGGTCATGGAGATGTTCTGCAGGGACCATGATGAAGTGGGGTGTAGCACATGTGTCTCCACCGACCACAGGTGTGTGACACATTTCTATGTTATTCCTTTAAAAAGTTTATTATATTAATGCTCATATCTATTTCTTCATAACCATTTACTTTCAGTATAATTTCTTTTCCTATCTCAGTGACCTTTGTCAAATATTTGTAACAAAAAATAATGCACTTAACAAATAGTCCAATGAACAATAACACTTCTCATTTCATATCAGCCTAAATGACTACCACCTCAAAGATTATTCCTTATTTCCATAATAAGCAACATGTATTTTATCCATATTAAAAAATTTAAGGTTTGATTTAGTTTTATATTACTTAATGATTAAGTATCTACCAAATTACTGAAATTAAATTCTTAATATCTAAATTCTTAATTTAGTTTAGTCATAATTTATTTGTTTCATTATATGATTTGATTTCAATCAGCATATTTGAATACAATAAATTATAGTCTAGTCTTTTGTTATTTATAACAGGACATGTGTATCTGTTGTTGACATTTCAAGCTCAATACAACAGCTTTTTGACTCAAACATATTAGGACAAGTGAAAATAGACTTGCAAAAGCTAAGTTCTAAGTTCAAAGAAACAAAAAGCATGGGGAAAGAATATGGAAACCGGCTAGGCAGAGAGAAAAAGGAACATCTGTCTGCTATAGACGATTATGTAGAAGCACTGGTGGCAATGATACAAAAGCTTGGGGAGGAAGCAAGACAGAGTCTACTTGAGGCCTATAAAACAGAGGAAGACAAACTTCAAAACAACCAAAAGGAGTGTGAAAGTGCTGAAAATGAGACTCAACTAACTCTGAGACAAATTGAAAATCAAGATAAAAACAAAGCTCAAGCGTTTGTCAGTATGAAGAAAGGTCAAAAGATCATTCACCATGGCAACAAACTTTTACAAAAACAAGCTGAAAGTAGAAGAGATATACTACCATATTTTGAAAAGAAAAGTGAAATAGAACAATACTTGGCAAACATACAGACTCTTGGTGTCATCAAACAACCTGTACTGTATCAGTGGAAAAACAAAGATATGAAAAGTATCAAGATAAAATCTGATTCATATAAATGCAATATTCATGGTTCCTGTCTTCTGTCTGATGGTTCCCTGCTACTATCAGATTTTAACAACAAGAAGCTGAAGCGTTTACACCCAACTACCCTCATCATAACTGCCCACTGTGATCTACCTGCAGAACCCCGTGGTGTATGCTGTATCAACCAGCAAGAGGCGGCCGTGTGTCTGGACAAAAATACAATACAGTTTGTATCTCTTGGTGACATGACCCTCACCAGATCCATCAAGTTAAATCATAAATGTTATGGCATTGATTATCATGACAATAAATTATGTGTCTCTAACTGGGGTAATGGTATTCTGTTCTACAACATGGAAGGGTCTCTACTACAGTCTGTAGACCTGGGGTTGTCAGAAACAAGGAATGTGGTGTTCAGTAAGTCAGGAGACAGAGTCTATATTATTGACTGGAATGAGGGTCTTGTTTGTTTTGACATATCAATGAAGGAACAGTTCAGATACAAGGGCCATAGGTTGTCTGGGTGTTATGGGGTGTGTACAGACCATACAGGGAGTGTGTTTGTGTGTGGTTGCGATTCCAACAATGTGGTACAGGTGACAGAAACAGGTCAGCCCCTGGGGGAGGTGGTGTCCCAGGCCGATGGTGTAGAGTACCCTTTATCAATGATCTGGGACAGTGGGAAGAGGAGGCTTTACGTTGCAGGATATTCAAATAATATAACCATATTTGAAAAATATAGAAAGAGGAAAGGGAATGCGGAATTTAATGCATTGTTTTAAATGTTCTTGCAACAAAATAACCTATTTATCATGTATTGTGTTTGCAGTGTTTAGGAGGTGTACAACTAAAGTACTACAATTACTTAACAGGCGGGCCTAGATGGTACCATGTCACATCTTCATTCTAACCTCCATTACAATCAAGAGGGACACTGAGACCCTAGATTGCTCAGTAGAGTACCATCGGCATAAGTTAAGGTAATCCATCCATCATTAAGTTAAAATCATGGTTCATCAAGTGCTTAAAAGGACTTTAGTGCAGATGCAAGCATCATGGACTTGGAGGTATATACTATTTTGCTTAAAGTTAAGACAAACTTGCATTTACTATAATTTCCCGCGATCACTTGATTCTTAAGTTTCTATACATATTATATAAGCAAACAAGTGGACCATCAGTCAATTCTTTGGGTTAATTAATGTATGTGTGCGTATGATTTAATATTTGCTTTATTAATTAATATACAATTACATGTAACAATTGTTTTCATCTTTTTAGTATAAACGATTAAGTTTGTTTTTTTTAAATATATTTTATCTTCATTTTAACTTCATGAAATATTTTGAAACAATTTTAAAACAATATTTGTTTGTTGGATCTGAAAAAAATCAAGAGAGCAATTCATTCGTATGATTTTCTAAGACAAGAATTTAACACGATGAGTTACTGCTCATTTTTATAAGCACGTATTTGTCGCGCAATTTACACGCAAGGTAGAGAGAAATTCCTTTACGTTGCATTTGATTTTATCTACGTTTAGGGCTATTAAAGCCGGTATGAAGGAATGAGGGTACATGAACAAATTACATCAATTTTAAATAAACACGCGAATCTTTTAATTTCCTTAAGGCAATTTTGAATAAGCTATTGAACTGTTTGTGAGCAGGTATGTTGTCTATACATCTGCCATTATCAACAATGTTCACAAGGTTTGGTAAGTTAAACTCACACATGAAACTTGTTATAACGAGATATTAAGGTAATCCATCTATCACTAAATTATGATCATGGTCTACCAAGTGATCATTGGAGTTTTAAAGGAAATGCAAGCCTCAATAGATTTCACGTAAACGTAACTCCAAGTCGGTGGATGCTTGCATCTGCATTGAAGTATTTTGAATCATTTAAATTATCATGATTATATTTTTATGATGGATTACCTTAACAAAGGCATTTTTATTCAGGATGTTTGTCGAACACCTGGAATCGTTTTAGGTACAGGTTCAGTTATGCAAATGAATAGATCTTGTATCTTACCTTACAAATAATATTGTAACATTAACCTTATGAAATCTGTACATCTGAAAAGTAGAATGACATTCTTAAAGCATATACATTTATAAGTTGCACATATGTTTGTATTGTGCTTCAAAATATGGCTGCTAGTCAAGCGAAAAGAAGGGATAGTTGTTTACCATAAGCAACTTACGATTGTTAGTGACAATATTAAGTTTAAGTATTTTTAAAGAGATTTAGGAATTATATTTTCATAAATTTAATTAAATAAATTATTTGCTTGTTTGTTTGCTTCGGTTGGACATGCCACCGGGAGTATAAATGTTTATATTTGTATGTACCATTAAAAGTAAAAGTAATGGTTTGTTTGTGTGTTGGGTTTAACGTCCCACCGACATTACTTCAGTTATATGGAGACGATGTCTACTTGAGACAGATATAGTGCTGCAACACTGCAGTAACACACCATAGACATGTGGCATGGTACCACACCAATTCGCATCATCCTCACACCTGGCTAACCAGTCCTAGAACGAGCGACAAGCATATGGGATATATACTCGTACCAGTTCTAACGCATTTGGTATGTCGGGACTGGGGATCAAACCAACGGCCTCATGCGACCGGTACAGGGGAAAGAAGCTCTAGCATAAATACCCGACCAAAACTTAGAGAGGTATGCAAATATGTAATATCACATAATCACCCATTGTTTCAAAGAAATATTTCGGAATTTCTAAACTTAATTGAAAGTCATTCTGAATAATCTAAATATTCACCACCACTAATTCAAACTTCGCAATGGGGTGATATTAGAAGTTCCTAATATCCAAGTTACTAAGCTCAATTCCCTACAAAGGACAGCACGTGCATGGAAAAGGTTCACATCCAAACAAGTATTGCCACGGCAACGAGAGTCAGACAGGGCAAAACTTGCTTTCTAACGAAGCACGTGTATTTAGTTATCTTGAGCTTGTGTTGTTTGCAGACAGTTCTCTCCCATTGTGAGTTATCGGTGCCGTGACATGCGTTTTTGTTATATGTAATCATCTGTCAACCAACCCGTGCGCCACATGTCACTTTAAAGATAATGTTTCGTGTGAGTACTGATAAACAACTCAAGATTGTTGGCTTTTATTCCAGCATTGCCTTCACGGTTATTTTCATTTCAAATTAAGGTAACCCATCCACCATGAAATTATAATCATGGTCCTTCAGATGCCTAAAATAACTTCAGTGCAGATGCAAACACCCATTGACATGAGCTATAGGCAATACAGTCTGAAAATGCTTGCATGAACTGTAAAATTCTCACACTCACTTGATGGACCATGATCAGAATTTGATGATGGATGGATTACCTTAATGTCTGCCACATCCAAAGTGATTAAAGATACATTCCATATCAGACTTTGGGCTGAAATAATTACAGTTAATAAAAAACAAAAACAAATACTTGGGGACCCTTACTGGACCATTTTGTTTTATTCATAAAAATAATCCCAACACAATCTCATTTCTTTCTAATGAAGAAATGCCCGTTCACAAAAACCTCTGGCGAATCTTAAAACAGGCATAGACATTGTCCATCAATCTTATTATAAACTTTAAAGAATTCTTATCAATAACAATACATAGTAATAGGAAAATATATCATTGAAAACATTATTTTAAAATTCATTTACAGCTATTCATGATTTAATTTTGCATTTGAAAACTGCTTCAATATTTCAATACATTTACCTAATAGGCTTACATATTAATCATTCATAAATCTCTAACATTCTTGCAATCATTATAATTACATTTCTTTTCTAACAAAAATATTTCATAAATTGTCTCATTTTAATTGTCTAATTTTTTAAATTCAAGAAAAAAACAATTCATATTATAAATATGTAAATATTACAATAAAATGCATTTATATTTTTGCAATATCACCAACATAAATTCTACATTAATTTCTGCTAGCTACCTTAGGTCTAAAAAAAATTGTTTCGAGCAACCCGACCCTACCTAGCGAAAACCCGCTGACACTAAAGTTAATAGCGGCAACTTTGGGGTCGCAGTTTTTCATGATTCATTCACTGTTATTACAGGACTTAAAAAAATAAAACCCAATCCCTTCCCTACCTAACATTTTTGAGACCGTTACCCTAAACACACATTTTTATTTTAGCCTTGTAAATATCCTGAAAAAATATTTCTTTTCAACACACACTGACATAAATAAATCAAGATTTACATTCATCCAATATTCATTCACCCAGAAGCCAATGGCTATGGAAAAACATAAATACAAGCAATGTCCATTTAAAATATACAACTAACAGTAATGATGTAACTTGCACCAATAACTAATATGTTCATACCAATGAAGGAAACTTTTATATAGTAATACATTTCTGGTGTGCATCTTTTTTATTGATTTTTTTTCTTGTGAAACTTGAACATTCAAACTGTACGCTACAGTAAATTGGTAAAATTGCATTATTACTACAAAAGTGACTGGCTTTTTTCTGGGTGTTTTGGGAACATAAAAATTTTCAATTATATTGGGAATGGGTCAGATAATCTAGAAAGAATGTCTTAATGTCCCTTTACCTCATGTAGACTTATTTTGACGCATTGGCAAACAGAGCAAACCCAGATCAGACAGCTCTTATAGAATTGTCTGATCTGGGTCTCCCCTGTTTACTTATACAATATTGTAGCTCAGTTTCTGCAGACTGTGTGGCAAATAAAAATCCATTATTTCATTTACCATTTAAAACTCATTCAATTCATAATCATCAAGTTATTAATTAGTACATGAATAATCATGAGGTAATGGGGTTGATGAACATTCTTAGTTTTGTTATTAGCTACTCTATCCCGATTGTCAGACAATTTAAGAGCAACTTACCCTCAGGCTATTACACCTCAGTTTGATCAAGTTTTACAATCTCAGTTAAAGTAATAAACTATAACAGTTTTACCACTGTTTCCTGCATTGTTAAAAACATCATCATAATTTAAGTCTAACTCAAAAGTTTATCCCAAGTCCAGTCTCTGTATTTGATCTACATTACTTTGAACAATTGTTTACCATCTTATTACGTATTGAATGCCCATTACGGTATATGTTGCCTTGCAAGGATTGCATAGTGGTAACGTGCCCCACTTCTAACCAGTGTTCGATTCCTGGTCACGTATATAAGAGGAATCAGTGGTCGCCCATGGGTTTTCTCTGGGCTCTCCGGTGTCCTCTCACAATAATGACCACATACGCCACCACTAGAGCCACTGAGAGTGATTGTATAACTTGTTTCGTAATCGATGTTAAATAAATAAAATTTAAGCGACTTTAAACCAGGCTCACATGATATATACCTTTCAAGATTTGCTGACTGCCTTGGAGCCATTAATGAACAGAAATTAACTTTCAGGCAACGGGGTTTGGCACAAACGGTGGGTCATAAATCACTATATTTATCATATATACTGTAGTGATTTATGACCTACCTTTCGTGCCAAACAGCTTTGTTTTCATTTTGAAAGGTGACTACATATATTAATATACATTAACTGTTTTTCAAAATATAATTTATATATTTATGTACATTCTTCACCATTGTCCAGTAGTAATGTAATCCATGATTGTTGGCTTAAACTGTGTGAAAAGGAAGTGTTTTTCCATGGCCTTCCCAGGCTGAAAGTACTGGTCCAACCCAGGAACCATTAAAAAAGATATGTATATGTTTTAAACCTTTGCATCCCAATCAATACATTACAAAGAGTATAAACTTACGTATTTATAAACAAGGAAAATAAATAACTGATATCATTATAATGATGTGATAAACAGTTTCATTGATATAAATCAATGAATTATTCTGATGATTTGAACAATTATATAATATCATATATACTGAATCATAACTGATAAAGCAAGTTTTCTTCAATGACTGATATGATACTGTTACCATAGCAACCCTCCTCAACAACTTCTTGTCAGCGCCATTGTAGAAAAATATATGTTTTTGAAGAAGTGCACCCTATTTCTTTATGATAAAAATAAAATTGCAACTGAAAGATGATTAATATATGGATAATAATCTGGGATAATAATCTATACTTCATATTGATAAGCATTGTTTTGATGCATAATAAAGCGGCACTGGAAAATAAAGCTGACCCAGAAGTATCTGTCTGATCAGGGTCTCCTCTTTTGCTCATATAATAACTAAGCTCAGATTCTACATCATTTGTTCTAAATACCATTTAAAGATCAATAGATGAATATCCATTCAGTTACAACTTTGTACACACTTTGTACACATGATTATTGATTATTAAGAAATTGATAAATACAAAACTGTGATAAATTTTAAGAGTTCAATGTACCAAATCACAACCATAATCTAGTTGGTGCCTGGATAGCTTAGTGGTTATGCACTTCGCTTCTCACCAATGCATCCTTGGCTCGATCCAGGGTGACCACGTGAGAAGGTATAGTGGTTGCCCGTCCATACATACGTTTTCTCAGGGTTTCCTTCCACAATAATGACCACATATGCCGTCATCCGTAGTTTCGAGCCAACGAGAATGATTTAAGTTGTAAGAATGTTTCATGATCGATGGAAAATAAATAAAGTTTAAACTATATTAGACTCAGTTATTTTTTTTTCCTTGAATTGTGATTGGGTCTGGTACCCCCTTGTTTGTGAAAAACTCATTTTTTTTTTTTAATTGCGAAAAAAAAGCGGCGTTTCTGCTGATATTGTGAGGAGATGTGGGCTATGACAGAATACCTTGCAATTTTTCTGCAGAAGTTAGGAAATGATTTATATTTTCAAGAAACTCGGACATTGTGAAACATACGCACCTTTGAAATTTTTTCAGCTGTGTAGGAAGGGTTTAAACTATGCCTCTATAAATATACACTTTTGAATTGTGAATCAATTTGGGTCCCTCCTAAATTGTGAATGGGTCCTTTTATGTTACCAGTTATTGAAGGCAAAATATGGCTGAGATAGTATTTTAACTATTGGAAAAAACACCTTTATTCAACTTAACAAATCACTTAAAGTAGAGTTGGGGTAGACTGTTGGACCACTGTATATTAGTTTCATGCTATAATGGATCATGTTATAATGGAGCGTGTTATAATGGATCTACACTGTATATAGCAGGCAGAGCCGGTTTAAATGGACTCAAATGATTTTTTTTATACATCTGTCTTCCTTAGAATATGTTATGAATATGTTCACTGTTCATCTGGGTTGTTTCTTGTTTTAAACTCTCATCTTCCTTTGCCAAATTTAAAAATCTAACCCCGCAAAGATTGGCCAGAAGTAACAATCCACAACAGACAACGAAAATCATCCGGTTCCCGTGTTTGAAGACATCTTCATGCAGTAACATCAGCACTGCACAAGAGATGAGGTTAATTGGGACCCGGAACCAGTTCATTATACTCCACCGATGTTGCTCTGGAATAATTCTACTTCGCAAATATCCCATAGATGGGAAATATATTCCAACCCCGAACTGAAAAATCATGAAGGCAATAAATGAGAGATTCGGATTCATTTTGTTTGGGTGTGTTGCACTCACACACAGAATGTTTGCAAAAAGCGCTATTCCGCAGGAGGTAAGCAGGAGGGCTGGAACAGGGATGTGCCGACTATTTAGAATCTGAAACAGGGCTTGTCCGGCAAGTATTGACACCATGAAACAGGAGAACACGATACCTAACGAAGGCTTGGCATGATCTAGAATTGGTGTCCACAGGAATATGATAATGTAAATAACACTTTCAAACAATGCTTCGATCACTCCCACCATGAATATCAGCTCACTTGACATTATGTTCTTAAAACCGTCACCGCAGGCCTTTTTGAATTTCACCTTATGGCTGCTGGAATTTTCTGTCCAGTGTGTGTACACGAACAATCCAGCCACCACTAAAAATGGTATGGCAAGCATATATGGCGCTATCGGTCCCATTTCTAACCACTCTGATAAGAGATTTGTCAGCAATCCTGCAGATACTGCCATGATTCCGTTCCATGTTGAAGCTTTTCCAAATGTCACTGCTATCCACTCCTTCGGAAAATCATGAGTATCCAAATGTTCATGGACATACCAGGCCTCAAAAGCAGAAAACAACACTGACGTTGCTACTCCCCCTATGATTCTTCCTACTATCAGAACTCCATAACTTCTTGACAACTTCAATAAGCAAGATAGAGAGTACAAGACGGTGAAACTCAGACAAAGCTTTTTCCGCCCAAAGTGATCTGCGGCCATTGGTGCCCACATGCCAATCACAACCGTGGATGCAAATCCAAACACGTACAGCACCGCAATTTGTTCTTCCATGAAACCATAGTAGGAGTATAACTTATACAGATATGGACCCTGTAACCAGTCTGCAAACATAGCCAGCAGGTACGCGACAAAATAGCCTCTCTGGAACTTGAGGAACTGTGGGTTGTTACCAATGCTATCATTATGCGAGCGATACGCCAGAACTTGAAGGATGATGCATGCCAGTCCGAAGGCAAGGAAGCACCCATACACTAAAACCATCATCTTGAATAGTGTCCTCTATTCAGTACTTGGATGAGTTTAGATTAATATCATCTGAAACATGAAAGAAAATATAAATCACATAAAGTTTGTCATTTACAGATTTCTTTTTATTTTGGTTTAACTTTCCAGTTTAATTATCTTAAATCATTTGGGAAACAAGTCCTTACAACTTAAAAATTCTTATCCCTGAATCCCTCTCAGCACTTCCTGGGCTGGACCCATAGTTTGCGTCTAGAAAGGTCAGAAAAATCCTTGGCTGGAACAGGGTCAGAACCCAAAACCTTCAGATCCACAGTTGGGTATCTTATCACTTGACCATTATCAATTATTTTGTTGTAGTTAACTCTCTAGCTCTTGCCTGCGATGCCTAAGCACTGGGCTGTAACATAATATTAGAAGAAAATTTCTCTGTAAGTGTTGTAAATGTATAAAACTAGCCAGGTCGGAAAGTTTTGGGTTCATGACCGTCCTAGGTAAAAAGTAATCGTCCAACCCAGAAAAATGTGGCAATAGCCCCAGAGTTGGCCCTGCATATTGACAGAGAGAAGGGGGGAGAAATGAAGTGGTGGACATACAAGATAAGGGTTACACATTGATAAGTTATTACTAATAAAACCATTTGATATCAATCCTAACTTATGAAACTTGCATTCAAATTACACTTCAGTTGAAATGCTGATCCATTTGAAGGCTTTTCAGCATGTTCAGATACAGATCTGATAGAGTAAGCATGACAGTGGAAATGGGTATGTATGTTTAGTTACCACGATTAAAATATTTATATACGGATTTTTTATATCTTTATGTTAAGTTAACCTGACAGTTTAAGTACCATAAATGTTGTACCAAATGATTTTCTCTCCGTGTATCTCATAACTTTGTTTTTACCGGAAGTTGATGTTGGCAGGTTAACACAAAATAAGAAACGGTGTTCAGCTTTAATGAAACGAATAAAAAAAACATTCGTCTTCAATTCAGTTTGAATACATTAAGTTAAAAGGGTTGTAAAGGTTAATCTCAGAACGTATAAAATCATAAAATGTCTAAATGTTCATAAAAAAAATGACAGAGACATATTGTTTTGTTAATTTAATGAAATTTCATATAAAATGTTTGTTTATCATTCGTTTATCAGGAGGTCCCCGTAGCGCAGTGGATAGCGCGCTGGACTTCTAATCCAGAGGTCGCGGGTTCGAATCCCGCCGGGGATGCATTTTTTTTCATTTCAATCCCCATCTTGTATTTTCTGAACAATAACTGATTTTTAGGATTGTATACAAACAATAAAGCAATCGTATTTATTCACTAGAAAAAATGAATCTGAGACGTAGGTCAATTTCGTGCACCATTTTTTTAAATTTAAATATACAATGATAATGCTTATGCATAGCTGAAATCGTTAAAAAAAGGGGTCCCTTTTATATTGATACGGGATATTAGGTAACACATCTTTGCCCGACCTCGATAAATCCTATTTGACGTTATTTCTTAAAAATACGCTATTCATATTAAACACAGTGTGCGCATTTGAGACGCATTCGTTGGTATTATGCATACAATATATTTTACAGCTCTGCCTCATTGTATGATGGGTTTAGCTGACTGAAAACTTACCAACTTTCGAGTTTGGAAGGCCAACACATAAATTCTCTCATATGTACAGTACATAAAACTGCTTAAGTTAATCAATTTTTTTTTTTTTTTTTTGTTAATTTTAAATTCGGTCAACAAGCCACGTGAATAGTTTGTGGAATAATTCTGTATAATGAAACAATAAACTCCTTACTATACAAATAATGTCATTCGAGGTACACCTTCTATATAATTTTCGATATAATTTTCAACATAGCCGAGCATTGTTTTAACATCTCGAATCGAAAACATCTCCAAAGACTACTTGATTGTTTCCATAGTATTTGTATCAGCAGCGGTATATACGTTAGACCCTTAGATCTTATAAAGCCCCCCCCCCCCCCCAAAAAAAAAAACTGTAACCCTAGACTGTATACTATAGATCTACATATAATAATACACGTCACGTCTTGTAAACTTTTCAACACACCATGATGTATTCGGCCACAGATTCTGGTGACCTCAGCGATAACCCTGGCCAACGTGTCACGTGGTATCTAGCATCTGTCAGCTTTAGGCGATTTGTGTAGACCATATAGGAACTGGTAATATTAAACAATCCTTCACTTACACAGTGAACATACTTGCTAAAAAGAGAGAGAGAGAGAGGGGGGGGGGGATAAACAGCATACTTACATAGCTTTGCTGTTATAAGTTTCGTTGGGGATTTTGTCGTAAAATCAAAAGTAAGAAGTTCAAGAGTACTTACTGGTACCGCGACATATTCAATTCATTCCAAGAGAAAACAAAGGTTTTAAAAGATTACATAAAATATACCAATGTGTTTTTCTACTATTTCATAAATCCAAATCCAAGTGCATCTTTAAACGATAAACCAGAATGCTTTGAATTCCACACCGTGTGTCCACTGTGAAACTGCGCGGTGGACAGAAAGGCGCGAGAAGTTGTGTAACACCGCTTCAGATGGACTGACCCCCACAGAGAGTGTGAGGATCGAATGGTAACCAGGACGAAATACCCTATAAAAATATTTTCGAATAACGCAAAATAGGTTAAATTTAATTGTTATTATTGTAATATGATGCTTTTTTTTTCTAAATTTACTGCCCATTGTTTAATTTATACCTGGCCTGGAGAGGGATTCCCTAATTGGAGTTTAAACATCGTGTATCAGCTTTTTGTGTAGATAACGATATTAAACAGAATAAATTGTATTCTTATTTTAACCTTTGAAAGAATAATATATCAATTATCACACTGCTTTTATCACGTTATCAAGTTTTATGTCAGATTAGGTCATTTACCAAAGTAATTTTCCTGATAAATTTATACAAGCTGATAAATAAGGTTGGCAAAAGAAAATCAAATTGGTATGAATTTTAAGACTGAATTTAAGCAAAGTGAAATTGATCAGTGGTATGAAATATACATCTGTGGTTTACACGACCTCGCTCTTGCACTAATATTTAGACATACAATGACATTATAAATGGATATTGAATTTATATATATATATTTATATTTTTACCATATTGCTTTGCTACACTGCATTTTGCAATACAATATGTAATTATGTTATATCATAATGCATTTAGTTGCTATCTTGTCTTAAATTACCTGACTTTAATTTCTTTTTCTCCATCAGATAAATGAGCGGACAGACAGACAGACAGACAGACATAGATAGATAGATAGACAGACAGACAGACAGACAGACAGACAGATTGATCGTTTTTATGACTAACGTTCATCCGAAGATACAAAAGTCATTTTTGAGGGCTTTTTTTCTACATGAGGCCTCACTGCGATATCACTCCGTAGACATGTGTGGCACGATACCACAACCAGTCACATTATCGTTGTATTATCAAGGTAGTCCGGGTGCGATACCTAAGCTCTTTCTGAAGAGAGCCCTTGGTTCTTTAACGTGCCAGGTGTATAGCACCGATACGCGTGAAGCTGGAGACGCTAAAAAAAGTCTTAAAAATGTTCAAGGTTCGACCGGGAATTGAAACCCGGTCTCCTAAATTATCAGTCCGGTCCAGCGCGTTACCGCTGTGCCTTCTACCCGCCTTCTTTTTTTTTTACTTTTTTTACTTTACGTGAGGGTGTAGTGGACTACTCTCGTTGTCAGGGACGATTTCTCATTTTTATCCTACGATCGTCATTTGGAATACCTCTCTTTTTTTCTAAAATATGATTCCGCGAATAGATGTATCCACGAAATTAATTTCATTTACTGCAGATTCAACCAAATATAATTGTCAAGAAAAATAAAGATTTTTACAACCTTAAGTCAGTCGTGGACTACAAATCTCTCAGCCCCTCACCGCTGTGGGTTCGAATCCCGGTAGGGACTTCGGATTTTTCATGTGAAGGAAGCCTTCCACTGGCTTGCGGTAGGTCGGTGGTTTCTACCGGGATACTTTCTGTGTATCGGGTCTTCTCCACCTGTATTCAGCTGACGTCGCTATAATGAATTGAATATACTATCGCAGCGACGGTAACTACAATGAACCATAAATGAAAATTAAGACTCCAATGATTTGCTCTCTCTCTCTCTCTCTCTCTCTCTCTCTCTGTCTCTCTCTCTCTCTTGTTTAACTGATTTCTTTTATCATTTTTTTTCTGTAAGGTTATTTGAAAGGTTGAATCAAATATTTACTCACATATATTAATCGCATATATTTTTCATAATAAATGAGATTTCGCTCATACAAAGTTAGTTTCGTCAGATTGATTTTTATTTTTAAATGTATTTTTCTTAAAATGTAGTGTTTTGAACTGGAAATTCTTTTTTAAAAATAACAAGTGGTTCATGACATAAAAAATTAATTTAAAATTTTATAAGAAGAAAAGTTCGTTTATTAATGTATCACTATCAAATATATGAAATGTGTGTGGTAACTGTCATATGAAGCTCTGAGTGAATGCAAGGGAGGTAAGTACGCCATATTTTCAATGTATTCTTAATTGAGTTATTTCCCCTTCCTGTACCGTGAATTTAATGCAATTTATAAAAAAAAAAATATGTATCTGGAGAAATTTCAAATTGCTTTTTGTCTGACGAATTGTACGTACTTGCGTCCGTGCGTATGTCTGGATACATTAGTGCCATGCTATATTCTGTCTGCTTTACTGAAGAAGAAGAAGAAGAAAACAGCATTAAATGTGCATAAATGTATCTAATTAATTTTACAAATGAAAATATCGTTGGCACTGTTGATGGTGTTCACGTTGTCCTTGAAGTTCGAGAAAATCTTTGTATCCGGAATGTCGGAATCTTTTCACATACCACGTCTGGTCGAGCGCAAAGCACTGGTGAAAAACATGCCTGTTTACTAAGTACTGCGCAAACCGGACTGTCATGAACGCAGCAAGGCTATAATCGATAATCGTAATCTGACGTAATTTCCTTTTATTTCAAATGTTTTGAATTTATGAAGATCAACATTCCTGATTACATTGTTCATTTTCACTCCACCCCAACCTACAATTTCTATGCTAACTCTATAAGAACACAATCTTCTTTTAGTAAGGTAATTTTGAGGAATTTCTGAAACTGAATTGCAACGCCTTTAAAAAATCTGTTTATTCTTTAATGCACGTACAGCAATGAAATACAACATTTTCAAACGATAGTCTCGCTATATAATTATCGATATATTTACGTCTATCAGTATAAGAGATAATTAAGAGATAATTATTTATTGAATATATAGATAGGGTTGTAGAATTCGAACGTATTTTATACATAGTACAACGCAGTAAGGGTGTAGTTTGAGGTTCTATCCCCTGTCTTGATATGCCAAGAATTATTTCAATTGAATTATTTCTCTCTGAAAATCTAATTATTGATTGAAATGATGTTGGTGGTACGTAAAGCCCAATCAAACAAACGGAACATTTGGTTGTATATATTTATGTGAGTGAAAAGTGATATTTAACATACATAGTGACAGAGCTGTGTATCTCCATCGCCTTTATAAATCAGTTCAAAACATAAAGGGTGGTGCTGCTTTTGAATTGAGACGGAAAATTAACTTAAGACTTGAGAAATGTGTGTTTCATTAGGGTTGACAAATATTGAAATGTTCTCCAGATTAGTTTTGGTCGGAGTCCTAGCTGCACGTGCAGGGGAAAACCTAACAATTATCGAACAATTTCATTCCGTCCGATTAGATTCGGCTTTGCAGGAGCGAGAGTGGGTTTTTGTCAAGTTTTGGGCGATACCCCTGATGTTGTAATGTTTACAGTCGTGTTGACTTCTACATACAGAGCAGAAAGGGCACAACCCCTATTTCACAATTAAATCAATGGCTTTTTACAAAGCAGTCAGTAAAAGGGGTTTTATGTTTATTGTCCCCTGTCATTGCGTCCCTTACAAGGACTGTAGCCTGGGTATTCCCTGGTGTGAAGGGGTCAAAGTCATTTTGCCATTTAGGTCCACAGGTTGAAGATGAAAGTGATCTTTAGCTCCGTTTGATTCCCGTTAATGAAGTCTTAAGAAGGTTTTTCAGAAGAAAAGGCCCTGATAAATTGACCCGTGAAGGGTTGGTATTGGGGCTTATTATGACTTTAATGTGTTAGAAAACCCTCAAGAAGTCGAAATATTGCCCACTTCTCGGACCCAACAGGTGTCAGGTAAACAATAAAGCTACTGCGTTTATCTTAATTTCGCGTTTCTGGCATTATTGCATGTTTGTTCACCAAGTATCGCTTGTTTGTTTTCTTAAACGTTTCGCAGTCTTGAACAGTGGTAGTTTATCAAGTGTTTGTCAGGTTACTTTGATACTAGGCTGGGAGGTGATAAATGCATTCTTCAAGAAAACATCTGTTTACAATATTGTCATAATCTCTCATAAGTTGGGTTTGATGTGCCTCGCCATTACGTCAGCTAATCGTAATACCACTTGAAACATTGTTGATTTAAAAGGTAGCAAGGTGTCGGGAAGTGACAGAATTATGCAATATTTCTTGGGTCGTCATATCTTTATGAACAAACATCAAAGGATTAGAATAATAATGTTGATACTTTGAAGTTACAAGATTTCTATCATCTGTGTAATATCGACCGTTAAATATCGCGATGTATCGATACTAACATTGATATCGAACGATTAAGAAGTATCAGAAAATATTGCCGATTTCGACTAAGTGATTTCACGTGTTGAGGGTATCATGCTTCAAGTTTACCAACTTTACTTTGCGTTAAATAAAATATTTAGTACTTAAGGTATCCATCCATTATAAAATTATAATCATGGTCATCAAAACGCTTAAAAAATATAGATGCAGGCACCATTAACTTGGAGTTATGGCCTCCTTTGCTCAATGTCCATAAAGGCTTGCATTTCTATAAAATTCTAGGATTAGTAGCGTTGGCTAAATGAACTGCTTATTAATTCAAACTAAATACATTATTATAGAATATAACAAGATAAGTTACGGGTGAATAAATGATAAAAAAAAACAAAAAAAAAACGCATCACAAGTATATTTTATTGCATTGTCTATTTCGAAACTAGATGGTAAAAGTTATGTATTTTGTTTATAATAAAATGACTCTGTAACATAGTCATTTATTTAAATGGTTTGTAAAACAGGAATGCTAGAGTGTACTTCTCAGGAATGTAGGTGGAATTCGAACCAGCTTCAACTATCCCAAGAATACATCCTTATTCAGATTTCAAATATTTTAAGTAATTATTTGATATTAATAGAACACACTGTATAATGTATACTTGAATACAACTGGTATGTAACAGGCATGCGTCTTTGCAAGATATGCATTCAGAGAAAAATGCAAATATATACGGTTAAGTGCACATCCTGTGCGGTTTTTTTTTAATTAGTGCTAATAAATGTCCGGTATTGGGTGATGCTATCTTACACGAATTTCAATACCTACATGTAAAAGGATGAAGAAGATATTTGATCTAGAATTAAATACTTGTGACATTTTCATACAAATTTTGCAAACTAATGATCAAAATATAAAAGTGTAATTCATATTTTGTTAAGGCTTTTGTATGAAATATTCAAATCCACCGAGTTGTTATTTAACTTATTTATTTTACAACGACTAAACAGAAAGCCTCCCTTGCTTGGCGCTCAGCATATAAGGGTAGTTGCAGGACTGGTTGGCCTGGTGTCAGGATAATGTGACTGGGTGTGGTATCATGCCACATGTCTACGGCGTGATACTGCAGTGTGGCAGCACTATATCTGTCTCAAGTAGACATCGTCTCCAAATGACTGAAATACTGTCGGTGGGACGTTAAACCCAACAAATAAACAAACAAAAAGCGATTTTGGATTATGGTAAATTTGTTAGCCCTGGTGATAGCGTCCAAGTGGTCCAACCGGCGTACTCAGAGAAAACGCACGTGCCCAAATTTGTGTCCACTTACTTTACTCTTTCATAAAGCATCTGACCAAACTTGGATCGAACCCGAGTTGCAACTGGCGAAACGCGAGTGCGTCAACCAGTACGCTATTCGGACATCCATTATTCTAATTTTATTAATGTATTATGAAAACAACAACAATAACATATTTTTTGTAATTAACCGGTTCTGTTTTAAACACTTACTCTCAAGTGTGCCTTTACTTTTTTGTTTTTGTAAAAATATACATTGCAACTACATTATATTTTTTTTATTTGGATATTGATTATGAGAATTGAATTATGTTTATGGATGTAAGTTCAAGGTAAAAAAAAAAACAACAAAAAAACAAAAACAATGCTCATGTTCTGTTTTAAATGCCAATTAAATTATACTTTTATATGATATACTTCATTAACATCTTAACACATATATTGCTATCTTCGTTTGGGAGACTTAAATACCCAAACCCAATAAATCTACCGAAACGGAGTAAAAAAATACAACTGGCCATTGTAGTTCGTCTAAATTGCACCATTGAATGAACGACAAATCTGTTTGGAGAATAGGTTATATGGTGTACCATGAGGGTAAAAAAACAACAACAACAAACACTAGAAGTAACATGGGGGTAAAAACAAAAAGAAGGAAACTAACGACTAGAAGTAGCTCTTGTTGATGCATTTGCAGCTAACGGCCTGGTTACTGGTACAAGTTGCCTAAATGACTCATAATACCACGCGCGTGTGTGCATATATAACATGTATATCAGTTTTGTTAGTTTGTCAAAATGAGGCTATATGCGTGTTTTAAATATAAATCTCAAGAACGCAACTTTATACCAAGGTTAAATATGGTACTCTCTTTTTTGTTTCCCCCATTTCAACCCAATGTTGGAAAACAGAATACAGAAAATATTTATGTAAATAATGATTTTCTGTTAGTTCTTGATGTTATGCTTTCAAAACCGTCGGTATATTAAATTCATTTCCATGTTCTCCGTCTATATCTCGGGTATTTTTAACAGCAAGGTCAGGAATAACTAGATTTTCTTGGCAGGATGAATTAACTAGTGATTTGTGTTGTTGTCAAGTGAATACATGCGGGTTGTTGTTTGAATTATAAAAGTAATCGCGCACAAACAACACACACACAAAAAACAAACACACACATACTCGCTCTCATTTCTTTCAATTCAATCAATAAATGTGTAGCTGCATATCAATTAGGGTACTTATCTATTTCCTATTTCACACGTGACTTGTTGAGTTCACACGCGACTTGATGGTTTCAGAAAAAGAAAAGAATAAAGCCTTTTTAAGTTTTCATCTTTTTTATTCTCTGTTCTGAGAATCGCAAAAGGAAAATAAATAAAAACAATGGAATCAAATAAATCATTCTACATTTGTACAAGCGAAACACGGCCCTACGTGTCCCAATATGTCATTATAAATTATCAAATATATAACAAATTACAACAATTTACACATATATGAACACTTTTTACACATATATGAACACTTTTTACCACATACATTGTATGTGAACAATGTGTACACAGATTTTACAGCACATTTAGAAATGACAGAATGTAGGAAGAGCGAAAAAGAAATATGATGAATGTGGAATGAGAATGAATGAAAACAAAGCACTGAGAACAACCTACAGGAAGAAAATTATTAAAGCATAATTTTCATCCTTTCTATGCACGTTTTTAGTTTTTACTTTTTCTTTGTATATTTTCTTTAAAACAATGGATTTTACATATGAAATTGAACACACTATTAATCTGAACACATTCTCTTGTATTACAAGAATTTTACAAGTGCACTGTTTTACCGCTAAACTTACACACAAAATAATAACAGCTTTATTTTCATATATGTTTAAATTAAAACGGGATTTCAAGTGTTGAGCTATTTTTAAACATATAACTAACATTTATGTCCAATTCGATATGGATTTATATACACAACAATGACGTTATCTTAAAATAAGATTAAGTTACATGTTCTCGCACAGTGTATTCCAAGAATACATTATCTAATATTTGAGGTGATCGGTATCAATTTGGCGCATGTTTGTACGTCTGTACGTTTTATCACAGTTTTATTCAGCACGCACTTGGGAAGCTGTGCGTAAATCTCATGATATACGACTTTTGTCCTCTTGGTTTCGAGACAGCTTGACCCTTGGTGAGTGTAGAGGCTTTGACCTTGACTTTTGACCTTTATGTCGTCTGGCAAGTTCACGTCTCTGTCACGATCTTGAATGGCTCGAATTTTGGCGGCGTCTGGAGATCATCCCGCAAGAGGGCGCTGGTGTATACTAAAAATAGATAAACAAATAAATCATTATTCATTTGTTAATTAATAACAGTTGGAAACTGTAAAAGTCAACAAATTTAAAATAATGTTTAATTCTAATAGCAGAAAAAAAAGTTGAGAATCAAGCCTCTTTCTGCTCAATTCATGATTGTATCTACTGTTATACAACAAATCAAAATGTATCCAATCAAAATGGGAGATCTGCATGTGTGGCGAACCAAGTTATTTTGTAAAGGTAGGTCTATTTAAACAGCTGTATACTGCACAAATTCAACCGTTAGCGACAAAGAATAGGGACTTAAAACTGAAATAACCCTTGAGAGAATACAGCCAATGGAATGATCATATTTTAATCTATCGGGACAATAACGTACAATTGTCATTCTTTGTGAACATAATATTTTGGGTTAAGATCAGCCTATTCGATAAGACAGGCCCCTAAACGACCCCATTCATAAGAAACAAAGGCCCCTCTGTCCTCTGAAGAGAACGACCGTCCGAATAGTAGAATACCATAGCGGTGACTCATGTCAATTTCACACGCCGTGAGATTTACCAACCATTTTCTACAATTTGATCGAGATGTCAAAAATGAAAATATTTACAAATAGGTAAAGTGACAGACAAAAATCTTATCTCGTGTTCGAATTTAAGTGTGTAATGGACCAATAAAGTAATTATAGGAACGCGTGTGTATGACCCTTCAGATACCAGTGGTCACTTTTATGAGCAATGTGTTACCAGGGCAACGCGTCACCTGTCAAATTATTTTCCCAAATACTTAAAATGACCTTGCATGCCTGACTATTTAATGTTTTCTCTCCATGCTTTGTGTGTAAAAATAATCCATTCAATTGGAAAACTTGTCCTAAACAACAATTTTATAGAAATCCTTGCAGCGTCACGAATTACGATTTTTTTCCATTTATTTCATTCAATCAAGACAGTCAGTGTTAGCGAAAAAAAATGCGCAAAGGATATTAATACATTTATTTTCTAGTAAAAGCAAGGAAAGTATATAAAATACAGTGATTTTTTGCAGGACATATTTTCTGTAAGACATATTTATCAATGTTCTACAAACAACTTCGCAAGTTTTAGTTCAGCTTTAACTTTTTTTGTCAGTACGTGGCATATCAGGTGAGAGATTATATGCTTCAAAAAGGATAAAGATGCTAGTCACACATTGAAATATTAATACATTCCTCAATTCCAAGGACCTATAGCCATTATAGTATTTCTTTGACCGCAAAGGAGACCATCGTCTGCTTTTAAACCCCTGTTAATTGATAGTTAATAACCCCCTTTTAAGTTCAAATTATCTTTACATTACTTCGCTTTACAGTAAAACGTTAATGCTGATCTAACACTCTTTTGACCCTGGAGCCGTTCTATGCAACATCGCATTAGACCAGCGTCTCTTGGTATGTTTATATTGTACGTGTTACAGAAAGACGGGCAGTGATAAAGAGGGTGAAAATAGGATCATTTTTGACCATTTAGGACCCATTCATCTTGCATTGTTGTGTCGGAGACACTGTTCCTAATTACCAACAATGACCGTTAAATTCCTCTTAAATGTCACTTTATAATAGCACTATAAACTCGCTCTTGGGAGGCGAATCTCTAAGAATTGCTTCAAAACTCGCGTAATTTTCTTGATATCTAAAAGGGATCTAGCTCTGTTTCGCATGCATATGTCAAACTGTGCGTCTTAGAAGCCATAAATTGCGAGACGAGTTTGGAAATGCCTGAAGACAATACAAGCCAGTGTGGACAAGGGCAGATGATGGTCATTATAGAGACCGTAAGAGACGAGACAACGCTCTGGCCCTTCTACTGATAATGGACACATAGAGGGCTGTGGTCAGCACTTAAAATACCTTCTGATAAAACCTTTGTTGTGTTCTCGGGTATAAAATTTCGCATCCAATTTGCAGTTGTACGCCATTGCTAAGGAAACAACAGAGATAGAATCGAATCTTGAATACACATAAACTGCTGGCCAGAGGCAGTTTTAAGTTTCAAACGGTCAATATCGGTCGATGGTTTTATGGGCATCTAATTATAGAAGCAAATGAATCAAATAACATGTGTTTTAATTAAAGGTCTTTGTGAGTCATCTTCGGACGTTTCTTAACTTGACCATACCTTTCACTACATTGACAGACCATAAATCAGACTTTTGTCCCATTAATACAAAACGTAATTCAATAGCTTTCCCTTCTAGCTATTTAATTAAATGAAGTTTGCGTCAATTTCGGCTTATCGAGAGAACTAGTCAATAGACTCAACGGGATGCAATGTTTCATGTTGATTTAAACATTTCACAAGACACCCTTTTGAATTCCATATAAATAAATAAACTCACAATTTCAAAAGAGCTTTGATTTTTACAAACACATATATCGTTCACGTTTAAAATCTAAAATGCGACCAGTGTTTCTGGCGAAGATTAAGACCGGTTTTCAGTATTTGATAAATTCTGCAGCGCTATTTTTTCCCCTATGCAAAACCGTCGTGAATCTTTAATTTCATATTTTATTTCTAAGCATGGAGGTCCAGCAAAATGAGATGTTTGTTTCCCCCTCGCTAATCCTCGTCACGGCTTTATAATTGATATATACACCATGACGCTATGACGTGAATACACTGTTTATCTCCTTTCCATGCGTATCAATAAATACACAGATAATATTCAGCGAATCTGCCTCCCAGGTAATGTAAAAACAAGTTGAACATTAAATTACCGACCAGTAATGTAACAAGTGAAGGTATGTATATACTGACAGTGATTAAAACATTTCTTCTATCAGCGAGCGATCAGACAGGGGGGAAAAGGAGGAGAGAATTTATAGTTGCAAAGTCACTGTGATAATTTTGTATTTCTTTCGTGAAAATCTCTCAACCTTGGAGACATATTTTACTGTGCGTACAAAACAGTGACACAATCTCTGCACCGAAATCAGATGAAACGAGGATCAATTAAAACCATTTGTCACGACCATACTGTTGGTACTAGGTGACACATTTTTACTCGTTTAATCAAATTAATAATTTCACGTCCTTGACGGGTTTCGTCGACCACCCTAAAATTAAATTTCATAATTATGTTGCAAGTTGATATAAAGTATGTATTACTGCTTTATAGACATTCCGCGAATACCAGTGAACAGCAAGGCATTGAATTGCATCCCTGATATTTTGAGATATTTGAAAAAAAAATGTGAACATGAATTTGATATAGTTTCCGTGGTAACGTAAACACGACACAGAATATTGTAACACCTGTATTTCATCTATATACCCTCACCTGGGCAATGATTTAACACATGTTTTCCATTGTCATAAAGCAAAACCATTGAAATTACAAATGACTAAGATACTGTTCATGTCATAGAAATATCTGTTTACTTAGCTGAAAGTATTTTAAAACTGTGAAATACTGTGAAGTGGCTGACGATAAGAGAAATTTTATGTTTTAAGCGAATGCCTTGTTACACGTATCGTTATATTATGATGAATTTTGTTATTAAGGAAGTCCATCTATCATTAAATTATAAGCCCCAAATGCTTAAAAAGACGTCAGTGCAGATGAAAGCATCCACTGACTTGGAGCTATAGGCTATTTTGCTTAACGTCTATAAAAGCTTGCTTTTACTATAAAATTCCGATGATCACTTGATGGACCCTGATCACAATTTAATGACAGATGGATTACCTTAAAGAGATCTATGCCACAGTATTAACATAAATATATAACGATAAACTTAAACTGACAAATGACAGATAATGTATGATTTAAAGCATCAAGGTAAGGCAAGTTACTATGGAAGACCATCGGGAGACTTCAGCCGATAAAGCTATTTAAATTACCCCAATCATAAATGTCATTCCCCCTCCCACCCAAATTAACGGTGAGATAATAAAAGCATCACTGAAACTCCATTCCCATAAAACAGAATT
This sequence comes from Solen grandis, assembly GCA_021229015.1. Lineage (NCBI taxonomy): Eukaryota > Metazoa > Mollusca > Bivalvia > Adapedonta > Solenidae > Solen > Solen grandis. The sequence goes on from CM037789.1 coordinate 41,737,801, forward strand.
TTCTCTCGGTTATCTTGTTTCCTTGTTCGTGTCAGCCCAAATGTGGCCCCATCATTTTCTAGCGACGTCAGCTATCACCCGACCACAGCCTGTCCATCCATCTATAAACCTATTGTATCTACAGTCTCCCTTAGGTAACCCGAGCTTTCAGTTATCCTACAACCTTTTCTAGTATCCCCAAATCATGTTACAATCTAAATAGCCTCGAAATATAAAATCAATTTAGCCAGTCTCTCGACTAATAGTTGTTTCTACCATAGCCTTCTAATTCAAACATTATCTCAAATTTCTTTAGGCCATGTATTCAAAAAGCGTTGTGTCGCTTTTGTTCTTTACTTGTTGTGGTTTTTATGTCAGAAGAAATGAATTACACATGTAAGCATGGAGAAAACCATTAAAAACTTTAAACGTTCTCTTAAGCTAAAATATCTTGTTCTTTCTTACAATTGAAATTAGACTTTAAACTAAAGATGAATTGAGTCTTAATCAACTATATTTCATCTTCATCATAATCCTTTCGATGGCTGCAAGTTTACTCTTTTGTGTTGCCGTGTTAGTCATTTTGCGAGGTAATGAAACAAACGCCATTACTTGCTTTGTACCATGACAATGTTTAAAAGAGTCTGCCTTAAGTATTAACTTTCCATAATCCCTTCAAAGAAATAGTATGACTAATATTTGCAGTCCAAAATAAAATACTAATTCACAATTGTGAATTGTCGCTTTTATCACTGTAAAGAAAGACTCGAAACGCAACGCAGTTTTCAGACATTGTGTCATTTTGAAATAATTGAATATTCTAATAAATAGTAGCTTGTTTCTATCTCAGCAAATTCCCATTATGCATTATAATGATCAAAGTTGAAAAGGAAAAATTCAATGCATCATGACTTCTTTACTCGGTCACCATATGTCGCGGTCCAGACACATTCATACTTTGTTACAATTTTCCACCCAGTGTGTCCCCATTACTCCAACAAGCCAGTCTGAATGCCGAACATTTTTCCGCAACAGACCTTTCTATTTTCCTCAGCTTAAATCATTCAATCAACATTGGGAACGGGCGGAACACGAAAGTAGGGGGCATTTTTTTTTAACTGAAACAGGAAATGCGTTCCTTACAATGAGGGAGGTCTTCTCCCCATTTGTTAGCGATTGCAGTAAGCGGTCCCACAACAAGGGCTAAGTTGTGTATACTTAGTTCAAGCAGGTATTTACCGTGTTTACTTTCTAATGTTTCTTTTAAAAGAAAGGGTCTCCTTTTTCATTCAATGAATGTTATACCCAATTTGGGCTGGGAAAAGAGAAGGAACTCACACGGATGGACCCAAGGGAACTGAGCGGCTGTGTTTGAAGTATGTAGGTCACGTGCACACGGCCAACTTGTATTACAATTAGTCATATATTCATATTCAGCATGGTAACGAAAGAATAAACCGAAGGGGTGACATTCATTGTTAATGTTGCCGATAGCCATGGGTCATTTGTTGCCAACAGTGTCATTTTTTTTTTTTTTTTTTTTTAACGTGTAGTAAGCTTTGAATTCATGTTAGGAAAAAAAATGATGTGAATTCCCCAAAGCCAGAATGTGTACATGACAGAAAGATGACATATGACTAATTCTTAATTTCTAACAGCAATATTCGAAAGTTTTTCCCTGACAATATAAACATTGGGTAATTGTTTTTTTTTGTGTGTGTGTTTTTTTTTTTACAGCACTTTGTATGTATTTGGCCCTTTTTAGTTTCAGCCATGCACACCACCAAAATCAGGATTTCCGAATCATTACGGTCACAGACGTGCGTTCTTAATAAGTTAATATGCAATTAGTGCTTTATGTAGATCAATGAACTCGCGTGTTCAACAGGAATAAGATGTGAAAATTATGGAAGAGGAAACAAGCATGGCTAAAGACACGTGTTCCTCAACTGTCCCGAATCATTTAAGGATGGTTTTTTTCTAGTGAAATGGTCAAAAGGGATCTATTTGGGGAGAAACATTATGAATGAACATGAAAAGAAAATCATGAATAGGGCAACTTCATGCTCATGATCTTCTTCGTTGGGTGATGTAATTGCCAACGTGCAGTGGTGAGTTTCGAATTTCAATGTGGTCGTAACAGTTTAAACCGGTTGTAGAATAAAGGGCGTTTGAGGACATCCGTTGAAAGTCAGAAACCGGATATTCATGAATGTGAAAAACGTGGATTCCTAGTTCATGGGAACAAATTTCTGAATGAGAGCGGGAAACGCGTGTGTAACTTGCACCTAGTAGGCTAGCCAAGCATGATAATAGGGTATATAAACATGGTTTCTCGCTATTTATGTTAATGTTGAAGAAAGAAATACGTTTGCATTTTATTAATACTGATTTTTAGTGTATATATTAATAATCATTTTCTTACCAGGGTCGCAGATGATCTCTCGTTGTTTATGGCGACAGTAGAAGCACGTGACAAACAGAAGGATGACCCCAACAACGCACGTGATGACCAGGACGCCAATCAAAACCATGGTGATGGTGAACCACTTGTCTCCCATCATGTCGTCTGCTACTACAACTGTTGATGACGTCTGCTGCGTGTTATGAGCTGGTGAAGATGACGTAACTTCCGGTTTGTCCTCTTGCTTGCCGGCGCTACGAAACTCGAACTTCCATTTACCGCAGACGGTGTCCTGGTTATCGTAACACTGTCGTAGAGTGATCGTGTCGTCTGCGCACACTTGGCAGGGAACGCATTTCATTTCATCCTGATTAAGGTAGGTTCCCAAACCACAGTTTAATCTAGATGCTGTTGCTATGGAAACGTAGACGAAGAGGGTGAATAATACTGACATCATCATCTTGGACCTACAGAAATAAAGTAAATATGTACACATTAGGGTGATTAAACATAAAGCAAAAGAAGACAACAAAGGGTAGAAAAATAAATAAATGAATAAATATGATTCATTCAAACTATTTTTAAAATGAAAGTATATTTGGCCAACTAAACAAAACTTTGTAAATTTAATGTCATATTCTTCGAAATGTGCTATTTATTAAAATATATTTATTATGCAAATCATATAAGAATTCAATAAGAATAATTATCATAATGTATGAACAAAATGAAATTTATACGACTGGTAATGTTTAGTTTTATTGTATTTTACTTTACATGAACTCAAATAACATCATGTGCTCCTCTGTAAATCCATGTTTATTTGTTATTCTATGTCTTCATTTGCTATAAAACATGTACGTTTTAATGCAATAAATATTTGAATTTGAATTTGAGCCAATTAAGTAACATAAGAGGAGACAAAACAAATCTCGGGGAGATAAGGTTTCCTATTAAAAGGCCAAGCGACCTGTAATACATCATCATCACCCGACATCAAACACAGCAAATAATTGATGCCTCGACCTTCTTCCTTTGAAAATCATTTACACACATTAAAATAATGATCTGAACTCCCAAGTTTACAGAGAGACATCAAACACGTTTGAAAAAATAAATGAAATAAGGTAAACAGCCACTGAGGAGTTTATAACCCTTACTCAGCCTTTTAATTTGTTTGAAATTAGACCTGTATATCTGTATAGAATACCTTTCAGGCAATTATCCCCTGTCGCCAGGCGGGTATTACAACATTTGTCACTTATAATTATATAGGTCTCTCTTATAACTCAATTCTACACATGACTCGACAATATTGTATCCTCTCTCCCTGGGTCTCTCTCTCTTTCTCTTTCTCGACCCATATACTATACTCAGCTCTAGGAGATCAAAAAAAAAAAAATTAAATCTACACTTTGTTTAAAACTTTGAATCACCGAAAAGCCCATTGTCCTTTTAACACTTAAATGCAACTTTCTAGTCACACGTCAGATTTCATTAAACATTTTTTTTCTTTAAAAAAAAATCTATAAATATCATTCTTCTCAATAAACTACTTTTTTCATTACCCCATATTGTTTCTTATCCGTTTTCTTTTTTTATCGTTTAATTTAAAATTATACGTATGGCATTTATACTTTAAATCAGATAGATCTATATTACTGCTAACAATGTTCTAACTTGGGACAGTTCTCCTGAGTTCGGTGAATCTCCCCGGCAACAGCTGATGCAGTGTTACCATATTATTACAATTGCAGCATCAATATTTTTAGATATGACTACACAGGTATTCGGCGTGCTTCACTTGAGAGATAAACTGACAGTGGAATCCCTATCTTCTAGTTTTTTATGATCTATTTTTAGATCATATGTAATATTTCACACCCTCCGCTTTTTGAATGACCAGACCGTTAGAACATACCAAATAAGGCAAATAACTATTTTTCCCTTTTCCCTAAAAAATATACATGTGCATGGGCCTGTAGTCAGGGTCTCTCTCTCTATATATATACATTATTATTACAGTATTAAAGAGAACCTTCTGTATTAGACGTCTTTAATAATCGTACAAATAAATGTGCAGAACTAATCTGCCATCTTTCGTTTAAATTTCAGAGAAATTAAACCTACTCAAGCGCTGAGAGTGAGATACTTACAGAGAGAGAGAGAGAGAGAGAAAAAGAAAGAAAGAAAGAGTCAGAATGCGAAACAAACATATGGAGAGACAGAAAGATGTCATGCGCTTAAAATACAACAAAACAAAAGATTTACCTTGATATTCTTTCAATAGGTTAATTTTGTTGTGCTGAAACCCAAAAAACTCCTCGTGGTTTAATTCCAAAATCTCCCCACACCCCTAAAATTCCGTAATAAATCCCAATCTGTAAACCACCTATCCAACTCGCTGCTTCACAATGAACTACAAATGCGACGGCAGACGACAGCTATTTAATACAGACTAGCGTGGGATAAGACAAGTTGTGGCTTGTCGACTTACCTTGTGACGTCACGATTTAACAACCAATCAGATTACACTTTTCTTTCCTGTTGAATCCTGGCGATAGGTGTATATTTTCGTATAACTCGGGTTCATTCATGAAATACGAAATCTGAAATCATGAACTGACTCGACTAGCTGTACTGCATCTGTACAAACCTATTCTTTAAATACCGCACGAGTATCTCACCTGTCAATTAAATAAAACGGCAGTCGGGAAACGAGAACTTAATGTTTCTCAATGTAGTCTTCTCTAATTAATTAGAGAAACTGTCTAGACTAATGAGCCATAATTGAATTGTTTGCGGTATTAATTATACGTCAGGTGGGGCTATAGGAGATGATAATATTATTACTGTATTTGAATAAAATATTATGCATTAAAAAAAAATGTTAAGTTAACATATGCACAAGTTCCCTGTCTTTTATTTGCCTTATTTACAGAACACAATTCAGATGTAGTAAATTAATCGTCATTTATTTACTTATTTTTCCATTTTATTTATTTTGGATTTTATTGATACTTTCACTGCAACAGACATTTGTAAACATAAGGAAGGAGTGAGTGTGTAAGTCTTACAATAAGATATATTCTGCTCTGTTTTCATTTCATCTTTCAATCCCTTTAATATCAGTAAGATACAATAACCTTTTACAATGGTGAGATATGTAATACAGATGCATGCATGTATATATATATATTTTTTTTTTTAAAGTTTAAATATATATATCAGCTCCTGTTGTTATTGAATGAATAACAAAACGAAAAAAAAAAGTAATTAATTAAATCAAAATGCATTCCGTGCGTGAATATATAAGCATAACTTTGGTGTGTTTTTTTATATTTAGTTAGTTTGCGGCGTACAAAATTATCATTCAACGCTTTATCTTGTGTATAAATACGCAAAATTTTGTATTTTCATTAATTGTATACTTATAATGTATATAATACCCTTGTATTATATATACATATATTACCAAAATTTATACATTTATACTTGATATTGCAATTTGTTCAAGTGTACTGCTGATATCAGTAATTAATTCACATAAGGAGTTATAATGGACAATTCGTTAATTATTCATCACTTCATTTATCCATTAGTGGCACGTGCAAGACAATCATATTTTAACATAATTTAACACATTTTAAGGGTATTTCATATGTTATATTTTAACAATTTAAATAATCTTTTATAATATATGTGCAATGATGAGATGTTAATAAAGATATCACTACTGCTTTATTTCTGACTAATAAAAACATTTAAAGCATTGTTTTAAAAGATAACATATATACATATATACATGTTTTAGTTGCTTAATTTTAAGTTGGTTTTATTGTATTGTATTAATTGGATCGTATTGTATTTCTTGTATTGTTTTTATTGAATAGTATAAGAGTTCATGAAATATATATATATATATATATATATATATACATGTAAAGGTCACATTCAATAGGAATTCCAATAATGTATGTACATGTACTTTATTTAGGTCACAATGACATTCTATTGTAGAAAGAAGAAAATATTTAAGATAAAGATAAGAAACGCGGAATGTTGGGTATATCTTCCGCGTGTAACCATTTACTGATTTAGCTACCTTCCCATTGTTTTTGATAACACCATAGTTTAGCCTTACAATGGAAAGGTATTTGCGAGGAAAAAAATGCTCTATAAAGCTAAATGATATATCCTTTGGGTTAATAATGCTATGTATATGTTTTTGTGTTGACGATGTACATTGTACAAGTCTGAAAATAAAAGATGTTCTGTTCTGTTCTGTTCTGTTAAACCCAACCTAACCTGGATACACTATGATTTAAACAAACAATGAAAAGATAAAAAATAAAAAAGTAATAGGAAAGAAAAATACGCATTTCTTATAAACTGATAAAAGTTAACCTGCGTAAAAACATATATTTGAGAGTAGGGCAGAGGGAAAGAGAGAGAGAAAGAGGAGAGAAAAAATGAGGAGGGCTATATCACATCATCGGAAGGGGGTGGTGGGGGGGGGGAGAGAAAGACAGAAACGGGAAATTAATGTAAGTTCGATGTGATAAATACTACAAAAACATCCACTTGTTTATGATAAGGTCACGTGCTTTACGGCGCCATCTGTCTGTCATGATGAACGAAGTGACAATATTCCCACCTGTCATCTCCCAGTGTTGTTTCAACCATTCCGGCCGGGCTTCTGTCACGGTTAGGCGCTAATTGACAATCACGTCAACTATTTCACAGTTGTTGTGGAAACATGCTGATATAACTTAACCGCCTCGACCTCTGACCACCTTTGTCGGCGAAGGACACGCCGATAAACTAATCTACAAGTGAGAACCCTTAAATGCGATTTATAAATCAATTTTATTAATGTTATCTAAATCGGTGTTGAACACGAGCCGGCCATATTCCCTAGTCTAGCACATTGTTCGGATGAACTGCATTTATCATGAAGTGGGTAACCCCATTGATTGGTGTAATTAAGATCAAAGTAAACAACATTCAAGTACCGCTGTGATAGAATTAATTCAAGATGGCGTTAAACTCGGTTGTTCTTGATTGACTACGAGGATACTTCATTCAGAAAATTTTCTTTTTGATATTTTGCGATAACCATATCAATATTGTAATAAAATACGTATATATTTTGTCATGTGCGACGAAATGGTTTCCCTTCTCAGATTGAGACGGGAAATAAACACAAATGATCAAAAGCTGCCGACATTAAATGTGTGATTTTAATTGATTTCGTCCTAAAAACTTGTGATCGCTTTTGTCTGTCGACGTTGAAAAGTGTTAACCTATTTATTTATCATGATAAGCTGACATAGGTCGTTTATTAAAAAAAAAAAATGACTCTAAAATTATTTGATTGAACCTATTTGGATAACACTACTAAAATAAAATTGATTTTAATAAAAAAAATATCTTAATGGGAATGAGTACCATACGGTACCAAACGGGATTAGCAAAAAAATATGATGAACTAGAGGGAAAGATGGGGGACTAGGAATCCGGGACCCCATCCCTGACTTAAATCATTAGGGCAAGGAATTTCCATTGTCTTCCCAGGCGCAAAGTACTGATCCAACCCAGGAACCGTCAGGAGGGATTCATGTAAGTATGAATTGTGTAACTATGGATAATAATATAAGTGATATCAGTTTAAATTTGTTTCCCCATCGACGTAAACTATTTAAAAACGTCTCTTGAAAAAAGTTCAATAATTCAAGTTATATTTCTTCTTAGATTACCCCCCCCCCCCCCCCCCCCCCCCCCCCGCTCCCTTAAATCTAGTATTTTCTGTAGTAAGACATACAGCCAGCACCAATATATTGCTGAAATATGCCTCATTACATTTCTAAATAATCTCAAATCGTTTGAAAAAAAAGAAAAGAAAGAAAATATTCGACAGTTTTTCCAATGTAGAGCGTTTTATAAATCCTCGAGTTTATCACTTTAACAGTATAGCTTCCCATGCAGATCTTATTAGAGTTTCTGTCTCGCCGTCACAATTGTTAAGCTATGGATTTCAAAGGGTCTTTGATATTCAAAAAAATTTCTTTTTCTGTATCATGTCTTAAGTACTATATTGTACTAATTCCTATTTTATTGTATTTTTGCATTCAGTATAGCAAACCAGGAATTTATTTCCGTGCACCGCTTATTATAGTTTATTTTTTTTATACTGAACTATCAGTTTTTCTTTTTAATTTCTCTCATTTCAAAGAACAATATTTTATTTTGACGTATACATAAGTACAAAGTCCTTGTACATACAATATATATACTAAAAAATGATTTATATACAGTGCGCTTAAACTATCTGCATGCTATAAACATAAACATATGCAGCAACTGATGAATAGGTCTTTGGTGTAAGTTTCATATTATTACTGATATATGATATATATCGATTTTTTTTTTTAAAATTTTTAATGGACTTTCTATACAAAAAAAAAAAAAAAAAAAATGAAAACAAAACTGACCACATTAAAACCATAATTGAGGACATAGGAGCTAACTTCGGATACGATGTAATCCATTTAAATAGAGGTGAACAAACAGGCAAAAATATTATATTCACCCAAAATTATTCGAATCAGTGCCTGATTCTATATGTTACTCTAATTTGATTATCATTTTTATGGACACAATATGCAATATGTTAACTGTATTTTGCATATGTTTGTAATCGTCATTCATTTGAGAAATAAAAAAAAGAGAATATATGTTACTGCTTTAGGCTTTATGTTTTAAGCCAAGCCTTCCATCATTAAATTATAATCATAGCCCTTCAAATGCTTAAACTGACTTCAATGCAGATTCAAGCATCTATCGACTTGGAGTTATAGGCTATTTTGCTCTAAGTCTATAAAGGCTTGTATTTTTCTGTACAATGCTCACGATTACTTTGATGGACCATGATCACAATTTAATGATGGATGGATTACCTTAACACATCTTTCTTCATTTAACTAGGTCTTCTACCGAAGGGAGAACTCAAACAGGCTGAAGATGAGCCTAGAATTTAAGGAAACCGGGAAGCAAGACCAACTGGTCGACCAAAGAAGACTTGGCACGAGGATGTAACATCTTACATGTAGCCCTTAGCAACGGAGTAGTGGAAGCCAAGGACAGAGACAGGTGGGAAGCGGCCAATGTTAGCTAGGCCCAACCCAGGGCATCCCAGAAAACGGCCTAAACGATATTGATGATGTTGATGGAAGATGATGATAATGATGATGTTGATGATTCTACCGTCTCTCATAACCATAACCTTAGTAGAATATTACACCTGTACTATCTTTTGTCATATTTTATGTGCACAGCTGTACTGTTACTAGGTACACAGGTGAGACATTAATAAAATATCTGTTCTGTTTATATTTGTCCCTCTTTGTTTTGTAGGCTATATGGTGAAAACTTTCTGTCAGCTCACTGCTGGAGTCTATCGCTACCTTGCCGATATTTGACCTTAATATTAAGTTTCCTTAACATGGCATATAATTGTCATCACTGAGTCGTGCCTTCGTGACTCTTGGTATCTTGTCTCATTGACACAAATAAAGTGACGATGAGAATATTATATGCTTTTAAAAAGAAATATTATACCATACCATTTGCTGCACATCAACTGTAGGTGGTATTTTGAACTCGAGCGCCATGGGCACGGTATAAATCAATCCTGGTTCCCTTCTTACCAACACGTATAACGTTTGCTTCCGGGAGCCAGGGATACGCATAAATTATCAGCTGTCTTTTTCTGTATCTATTTAAATGCAACCAAATATATAGAAGAAGGCTATCTGTCGAGAAAATCTGATAAACACGGGGTTTAATATGACTATCAAAGATTTTTTTACCGCATAAAACCTATTATCTTTCTAACCTTCTCACTACAATGGCGGATAAAAGAAGCTGATATGTATCTAATTTCTCCAATCTTCCGGTGATGGCCGGGTGTACTTTTCACGATGTCCATTTTGATGATTGAATAAAAGATAAACTATAGAAGGGTCCACCGATCTATCTCCGGCATTAATCTGCTGTACCCGAATGCAGATTTATTCGACACGCCATTGTTGTAACATATCCGAGCCTTTGTGCCACAAGACGACGCCATGTTTGTTTATTTTGGTGCAACATGAGACCTTGGAGAGCAGACGTCGAAAAGTGGTTGTGCGCTGTTTTGTAAGTTCCAGAGATAGATTTATATGAAGAAAAAAACAACAACAACAAAAAACCCAAAAAACGTTTATTTAAAATTCAATTAATTTACAAGATGGTTTCATTGGACCGATTGCGATTCAAACGTTGCAAGGGCTAGCCCATCTCTTTCTCTCCTCTCTCTTTCTCTCTCTCTCTCTCTCTCTCTCTCTCACACACACGCGTAACCATAAAACAAGAAATACCTTTTAAACAAGATATGCGGCGTTGATGGGGATTCAAGTATTTGAAAATGTGAAACGGTTATACGATATACGAATTCTTGTCTTTAAAACGTGCCATTCTTGGAAATCAAAAGAAACGAGGATAAAATCTCGCTTCGTAAAGCAATCGGCGTTTCTGCTAAGTCTTGGACCACTTAACCTCTACCAAGATAACCAAGGTACCCTAATGAAACATTAGGAAAATTTGGTTATCTCCGTGAAAGGGCATGAGGTCTGAAATATAGCGGAACCATTACAGGGACTTTACTGCAGATGTTTAAAATGTTGGGACCGAAGCAGGTCTCAAAGTGCATCTTAAGAGAAGTATAATAATATAACAATATATTTGTCAAAGAAACTGTAATTTAGTCAGGATATCTTATTAAAAAGCATATATACTAGATTTAAAAAGCATATATACTAGATGAAACTTATAAGTACTCCGACTAAAGTTTTGTCTATAGCATTTGTTGTATTCAAAATAACAGTCTTTTGGTTTTCTATAGCTTTCCACGAAAATTGGTTTCACAGAGTTGATAATAAGTCAAAATTATTCAAGCAGACGCCAGATTGAGCCAATGCACAATTTAATATTCAATGGGCATATATTTTGGAAAATATATCTTCTCTACAAGTTTGAAATCGGAGTACTTACAAGTTTCGTTAAGTGTATATCAATTAAATGTAGTTGTCAACTCAACAAACAATTGTGTGTAATCTTTTTTCCTACCAATGAAACATGTGACATTGTCCTGTATCATCCTCCTTGAGTAGGTCAAAAGTGGGGTTAGACAGCTAGAAAAGTATGTTCCTCCATTTTTGTCAGTTTATATAGTAGCAAACAATATATCATCTAAATATTGTGAAATCTTAAACAGCTTTCTGTTGTTTAAATTTGATTTCATGGGAAGGTAAATATTCTTTTCAGATATATATATATTGATAGACACATGCCCACACAAATTATACAAGATATCGATACATACACCGGAGTAGCATGGTTTCACAGAAATAACCACAGTGTTTAATTTTATTTATTCGAGACAGAACAAAAACCACAACATTAATTTCAATACAGAGCCGTGAAATATTTTATTAATGTAAATTGTGTCCCCCTCACCTTATGCATGGTTGGAATGAGGAAAAACTGTATGTACTCACATTGTCAACCGTGTCTACAATATGTCAATATTACATGTACAAATATATTGTTAAGCATATTGGCAATTTGGCATGCGCGGACCCGGCCATTTCTCGTAAGAGGGGAGGGAGGGGGGCTCAAACCAATCTTTGGAAATTTCCGTACGAGGGGTGGGGAATCCGGGGGGGGGGGTGTATTTTCTTCTTTACCCTTGATAGAATAATAGAATAATGCCCAATTCCGGGGAGGGGGGTCATAACCCCGCTACCCTCCCCTCCCTCGAACTGGATCCTCGCATGTAAAATTATGTAAAATTTTGTTAAAAATGTAAGAACAAGAATTACTAATGATGGCGCTTCGAACTCGATGACTGAGTTTTAATTTCAATAGACTTGTCATAAATTGGCCATAAAACCGCTGGGGATGGATCACTCAGCACCGCAGTCGACACGGCTGTAGAGATCGTACTGGGATGGACCAAGTACACCCATAAGGAGCCAGGCACACCGGTCGTTAATATTCGGGGATTTCCGGCATGATCGTCATGGGGACCCGAGTGCCATTTTAGATTAGTTGAATATATACACGTAATTTTCTGGATTATAACTTTCGTGTCAGAAGTATCATTTATTATCTATTCCTCTCAAAAACCAGTCAATAATGAAAAAAATAAAATAAATTAAGATTAAAAAACAACAGCAACGACAACAAAAAAGTGTGTGTGTGTGTGTGTGTGTGTGTGTGTGTTAGTTTATTGGGTTTAACGTCCCGCCGACAGTATTTCAGTCATTTTGGAGACTATTTGTCCACATGAGACAGATATAGTATTGCCATACTGCAATATCAAGCCCATGTGGCATGATACCACAGCTAAGTACACCGTTCCAACCAGTCCTGAAACTACCCTGTATATATACTGAGCACCAAGCAAGGGAGCGCGCGCGTCTGCGTGTGGTATTTTCTATCCCGTCAATATTTCAGTGTTAATTATTATTTTAATACTCTGTGTGTCTCACACCTCTCGTCTGATAAAAATCTGCTCTCTCATATATACCGGTACACATGTTCAAAGTGTTGAATTTATTGACTGTATTGATAATTCCCCCCATCGTCTAGTCTTTATCATTTCACTACATCGTATAGGATGTGCAAAAAAAAAAAAAAAAAAAAATCATGTGAATCTCTTTGATGGATATTGCATATGTCACTTAATTACTCATGCTTTTACCAGTGTACGACATCTAGTCTGTATATCAACCGATGAGCTAACTCCCTTCACTTCCACCTTTTGTCTTTCCTAAACTGAGCTACTCACTCGATCATCGTCACAATCTTACGAGGCTGTTAAAGCAGCTCATTCACAGATGGTCGGTGACTAAAAATAGATTTTAAAATGAATGTGTGTATTACGTCTATCAATACCCATCTACAGACGCATGGTCACCCAAAACAACCATTCGTGAGTGTGAAAAAAATGGGTAATTTCCCCATCACAGGCATTAGCGTCACGAACGGTATTGAAACTAAATTATAAAATGTTTAGATTTTTCATTTTCATTTGCCGTCCCTTGACTGATCACATTCATTCTTCGCGTATGCGCTCTTTTCATAGGCATAACTTACGAATCGCTACCAGAAACTGGTGACGCCATGATTCTTAACGTGCCACTTCATACCGAAAGCACCTACTTCGGGGATACCGTATTTTATATTTATATGTCGCCGATGTGGCGTTTATGAAAATAGCGTTTTCCCGTGCAATATGACCTAAACTTACCATGTTCATTTGTCAGGAACCAAACACTTCACAACATTCACAATGGAGAGCAGATATATATATATCTGTGAACGAGCTGCTTTAAAATTCATGTTGGTCATTTGACATATTTATTTTACAATGCATACACAATTACATGAATACCATTATAAAGAGAATTGAAATATACGCAAGGATTTATAATGCCTCAAAAGTCGAACAACATTTTATTTCGTGTTTTTAAAATGGTCCAAGATTATTTAGAAATGCAATTTGACGTATTTCAGGAATATACTGGTGCATGCTATCTGTATGACTTATCAAGGAAGATTGCCGATTTCTTCGTGAAAAAAAAAACGAAAAAAAAAAAAAAAAAAAAAAAAACATGTATATATACATTCTTTGCTGGTAACTCTTAACTTCCTTTTTTTGACGCGATAGTCAACCCCCCCCCCCCCCTTTTTTTTTTACTGATTTGATATTTTATTTGCCCAGCATCAAAAAGAAATCAGAGATCAGCATTAAGTCAATAAAAAGGAAACCTGTGAAAATTGCATTACACATGTATATGATTGGCTGACCAGTCGTGCCGAAGTTAAGTCATAAGAACACTGTCCATGTTTTTTTTTTTCTTTAACAGTCACTGGGTCATACCGACTCGAAGGTATTGCTTAAATTTCACAATTCAAAAATGTACTTTTCTTTTGTCAAAGGCGCAGACATATTATTTGAATACGTTTTTTGAAACCCCTAACTAGTTGACTGGGCAACAAAAACATTTTTTTCACTTTTTGCGACAATTGAAGTTGAATGGATTATTGAAACAATGAGAGAAAAATGGTACCATTTAGGGTTTTTAAAGGAGTAAAACTGGGTTGCAATGAACCGAGAAACCGGTGAAAATATATTTCTCCATTTGAGCCAAAAGATTGCATATCTTTCGTTTATCGCCATTAGGTGTCAATGACATTTTAGTAGTGGTAGGTGACACTTTTCCGAAATACTTGGATTACCTTTGTTTTTAACGATATGACTTTGGTTTCCCATTGTCCTCTGCGGTTCCATTCTCATTATCTTGGACCTCAAAAACTATTTCACGTCAGGCATAAAGCAAAAAGGAATATATTAGACGGTTCGGTGGATTTTTATGAATCTATTTCCTATAACAATGCTTGAATATTCTTTAGATGTTATCAAAGCCGAAAATATGATAAACATACTGACAAATCGATGTCTTGTCCCTTGTTTCCCTCTCTTTTTTCCGCTTTAAAAATGATATAAATAATGGAAACCATAGAAACCGCCGAGAACAGAAAAAAAAAGAGATCAAAACATTTCACCCAAAAGGTCTTATACCACTGATATTACAAACTCGTCCTTTGTAAGCATCTTGAATAATGGTCACCCAAAATTAGTCACACTGAATGTGATAATTATAAAAAAAAGACATTATAGTCAGGCATAGAACTTCAGCTGCCATTAATGTCAAACATCATATATTTAATACGAGCAGCTGCTGCGTTTGATATAGTCTATGTGAGAGATCTAAACATCTCATGAAATCAAACACATGAGAAGGAGAGATGGAGAGTATTCAATAACTATTCTCTAATTAATTAAATGTGATATGACATCAAATTAACAGAGAGAGAGAGAGAGAGAGAAGTTTGTTTTATATTGCCAACTCTTTCAAGACAAGTACGACGGTAAACTCAAAATGTCAAGTTATAGTCAAATCAAGACAAGTACGACGGTAAACTGAAATAGTAAAGTCGTAGCCAAGTCAAGTACGACGGTAAACTCAAATAGTCAAGTCGTAGTCAAAACAAGTCAAGTCAAGTACGACGGTAAACTGAAATAGTAAAGTCGTAGCCAAGTCACAATTGTAAGACAAGTCAAGTCAAGTACGACGGTAAACTCAAATAGTCAAGTCGTAGTCAAGTCAAGGCAAGTACAACGGTAAACTCAAATAGTCAAGTCAAGGCAAGTACGACGGTAAACTCAAATAGTCAAGTCGTAGTCTAGTCAAGGCAAGTACGACGTTAACCTCAAATAGTCAAGTCGTAGTCAAGTCAAGGCAAGTACGACGGTAAACTCAAATAGGCAAGTCTTAGTCAATTCAAGGCAAGTACGACGGTAAACTCAAATAGTCAAATCTTAGTCAAGTCAAGACAAGTACGACGGTAAACTCAAATAGTCAAGTTATAGTCAAATCAAGACAAGTACGACGGTAACTTAAATAGTCAAGTCGTAGTCAAGTCAAGACAAGTACGACGGTAAACTCAAATAGTCAAGTCGTAGTCAAGTCAAGGCAAGTACGACGGTAAACTCAAATAGTCAAGTCAATTCCCAAACACAATTGCTGCATCTTTATTTTTGTTGCTATTTTGCTATTGGTCTATTTTAATATAAAGTCATATTTGGATATTTATTTACATAACAAAAAACACTACAAATTCTGTTATTGCTTCTGACAAATGTTAAATTTGTGTTCATATATTTTCAAATATGTAAAATTCTCCTTTCTATGGTGGCATATTTCTGCCAACCACTAGTAATTATCCTCCTAGCAATGTCGAAACTTTTCTGAGAAAAAAAAATGCCACATATGTTTCTTTTATGTTTTATCTGGCAAGTAGAAAATTTTCAAGTTATCCATTTATGTAACTTAACAAGACAACACTGTTTGTTATGTCCACTACTGCCAACCACATATTCACTTAGGTTACCTGGATATCATGATTTCTCCCGATAATTATGTGAAAAAAAATGCTTGTTATCCACATAATTTAACTGACGAACTGAACTGACGAAAAAGCATGATATCCAGTTATCTTAAGTGAATATATGGCTGGCAGTAGTGGTCACTGACAGACAGTTTTGTCCTGTTAAGATCTCCTGCGTCGGACAGGTCGTTGAAAATATTACAACATTTCGTGAATTTAGCCCCCAAAAATACCAATATTGTATCTAATGCTATTTTGCATTAATCTTCTAGAAACGAGGAAAACCTCTTCACGCAGTCTTCATATGCACACTACAGTATTTTAATAGTACATTGGGGCATTAGCCGCTCTCAAAAACAGAATTTCACGGTGATTGAATTCAAAAAGTCACCTTTATTCAGTTGTAAAACGCGAACGTTATATTCTCACAAATTGTCCACTAGTATTTTAAAATACCCTTTTTCTTACTATTCCTGCCATTGTCACAGAAGATAATACATAAAAGAAATATTTTTACTAAATTGAAATAAACGGAAAAGTGCTTTGCTGATCCTCGTCCTTGGACCTTTCATGATCGGACATTTTTTGATTTTGGCGATGATAGCGGCTCAATTTACCTGTATTTAAAATTCTTCTCGTTTGGAAGTACAACCAGACGACAGCAAAAAATCATTGGAATGCAAATAAACTGTCCCCGGCAAGGTTAGGACAAACATCCCATTGACTGGGATAAATAAGCAGATCAACATGCAAGCGTCTACTTAACGCTGACCGGAAGTATGAGTATTTCTGATTTTGCTAAAAAAACACCCCCGTCCTAGCTTTAAATGCATGACGAATGAGGTTCTTCAACTTCAAAAAACCACGAAAAGCTTTAAATGGCTTAGTATCATTAGAAAACCATTTCTCAAAAGGAGCATCAATTTGTTTACAAAAGACAGATATCTGTATCAAACGCTCGTCCAACTTTACTATAACCGGTCTAGATTTGACAGTCTGGTTTTATAATGCATTTTCCTTCCTTGCCCAGATCAGATTTGAATTTCGAGATAAAACTTCGTGAGAATGAAATACCTGTCCATTATTTTAACGAAATGGTGACTCAACCATTCTTCCATTCAATAAAACACTGAGGTACAACACCTGTAAACAGAAACGTTTACGATGCGGATTTTTTTGTGTGTGAACCAATCTAAATTAAAACCCCATAGCAACCCACGTGGAACGATCCTCCGACGGTTGTCAATGAAAACCGCATGGATTCCCACACTAAAACACAGACATGGGAACAAAAGCAATAAGAACATCTGATCGAGAAGGGATGATCATTATTGCATAGGTTACATTGTCGATACCATAACAACTGGGTTGATCACGAGATAAAAACGTCCTGGGAGAAAATGTGGTTGATGAATGGAAAATTGAAATCGAGGCATTTGTGAACATAGATTCACACGTAGGGTTGAGCGATTATCAAAACGTATATGAATAGCATATCATACATAGGATTGTAACAATCTATTTACTCAGTTTATTTACTTAATAAACATATATCATATGTGGTGTACGCGTATATTATGTCCCACCGACTGGGATGAGCCGTAGACACGTGGCATGAATGATACCACACCCATTACATCCCAACACCTGACCAACCGGTCCTGGAACCACACCATGTTTAGTGTTACAACTTTTATTTTACGTCGATTGAGAACCACACTCTTACAACCTATACTAATCCCCCCACAGTTCCTGGTTTGGACCAGTACTTTGCGCATGGGAAGGCCATAAAAATGCCTTACCCCCATTGGCGTTCGAACCCAAAACCTTCGAATCCAAAGTCATGCACGTTAACGTTGAACAGGTTTACAATGTTTATCATGGTTCTACCAGTATTATTTCTTCTGATTTTCGTAGTAAGACAGATACATGAAAGCTTATTTTGAAAACCCTTTCTTTAACAATTTACCTCATAAATATTCATGAATACACAGATTTATGACTTATTCAATATTGCTTTACCACTGAACATTAAATGGTATATATACATGCGTTATTATACAGCTAATTATAACATTGCAATAGGTTACTGATAATATATTGACCATATATGAAACAAACTTTTATTAAAACAAACGATACAATCAAATATCATCTTAACGTTTCATTTAAATATAGATGATATTTGTTTGTTTTGAGTTGATATGGACTAGATCTTATCGAGAAGTGATTCAATTCAATATTTCACGACAGCGTTCTAGCGATAGCTTTTAAAATGACGTCATATAACACGTGATATGGCCACACTGTCTGCGCAGCAAAGAAAAATCTTTTGTTTCTCATTTAAAGTTCCAGTAAATTAGATATTCTTCAAATCATAAATTTATACATGGGTATTCACGATATAATGGTTTAATAAACTTGTACCGTCAGACGAAACAACTTCGTGCAATGTTATCGTCTTGCTCACGTGCGGGTTTTAAGGATGACCTGCGCCCCTTAATTGTTGAGTAAGGGGAGAAATTGGGGAAAAAAATGAAAGAACAAGAAAGTAATACGTGCTACACGTTTCATTTCTCGTATAAAACACTTTTTTTCTTGATCAACAGGGCCTTTATGTGTTTTATGTTGCATTTAAGCGTATTTGCTTAGCATGCAAGTTAATTTAGATTTATGTGAGCAAAATCAAAACACACACGTCAACCGTTTCAAACCATCTGTATTTTATACCGTTGATAGATAAGCTTTTCCTTTTATAGTGAAATTGAAAAGTCTGCGCGTGAACCATTTCTATAAGATCAGGGACAGTGCTATGGGAAAGGTTTCAGCAGACGCGCAAAGGGCAGCGGCAGACGACACGCGATGAATACAAATTAGGACAGGTGTAAAACCGAAGCGTGCATGTGTTTAAATTAAGACCCCACTCTAGTGGTTTTCACATTTTCTTGCTTTATTGTCAAACAAAGGTGATTTAAATTTCTGCCATTGACCTGATAAAAATCCGTTTGATCTGATAAAAATGGCGGAATCCACGTGACCATTAATCGGTAATCTTTTGATTTTACCGTTATTTTGATGTTAAATAGTATTATTTTCTATCTCATGTTAAACACTAGGTTCAGATAATAGAGTTGTCGTTCACAAATGTTTGAACACCAAATACCACCTGCTTCTGTTCGCGTCTTTGTACTGGGGGCACACTGCACCAAATAGCGACAGTCCCGGATATGACGTAATTTTGGCTTCGAAATTCGTAATAAAAACGAATACATGAAAATTAACATAAATTAAGTTACAGACCGAGGAAACTTGTACATACATAAAATATAAATGATTTTCAGTTCTTTGAAGGTCATAAAATTTAACTTCAGTAACCTTTGATCGAGCCATTTCTTAGTTTAAATTACTCGTCCATAATGATTAAAAATAGCAGAGAAAGGATTTACAAGAAACATTTTATATCTTTTGCCGAAATGGATGCATGTCGGGTATAAGGAAAAAACACTAATTAAAAAGAAAAGATGTAGACTTCGAGGGTACATAGAAAACGAATATATCAAGATATTTTTGTATATCGCGTGCCTTGAGGTGTAATTCGGTACATATTATTAATTCTGACCACATTATAAATAAAACAGAGAAAACATATGAAACTTTTTTGGGGTCTGCACGAAGGCATGCTTTTGGTCGAAATCTATTTTAATTGTAACAGGGGGTATATACAGTGAATGATTCCATATAGTTACACAGAATTTAGTTGGTTAGAACAACTTACATAATATTTTAACTGTAAAAGAAATTCATACACCCGGTAAATGTTAAAAAGTAACGTAATGAAATAATTCCACATT
>CM037789.1:41758195-41808195 GCA_021229015.1 Solen grandis
TAATGGATTCATAGAAGAAGATTTTTAAAGATTTTCCTATATAACTCTATGTAAAACAAGTGACCCCTGGTGCGGGGTCATTTATCACCATAGGGCTATGATTTGTACAATCTTGGTAATGAACCATAAGATGATGCTACATACCAAATATCTAATCTCTAGGCCTAATGGATTCATAGAAGAAGATTTTTAAAGATTTTCCTATATAACTCTATGTAAAACAAGTGACCCCTGGTGCGGGGTCATTTATCACTAGGGCTATGATTTGTACAATCTTGGTAATGCCATAAGATGATGCTACATACCAAATATCTAATCTCTAGGCCTTATGGATTCATAGAAGAAAATTTTTAAAGCTTTTCCTATATAACTCTATGTAAAACAAGTGACCCCTTTGCGGGGGCATTTATCACCGTTTGGCTATGATTTGAACAATCTTGGTAATGAACCATAAGATGATGCTACATACCAAATATCTAAGCTCTAGGCCTAATGGATTCATAGAAGAAGATTTTTAAAGTTTTTCCTATATAACTCTATGTAAAACAAGTGACCCATGGTGCGGGGTCATTTATCACCATAGGGTCATGATTTGTACAATCTTGGTAATAAACCATAAGATGATGCTTCATACCAAATATCTAATCTCTAGGCCTTATGGATTCATAGAAGAAGATTTTTAAACATTTTCCTATATAACTCTATGTAAAACAAGTGACCCCTGGTGCGGGGGCATTTATCACCGTAGGGCTATGATTTGAACAATCTTGGTAATGAACCATTAGATGATGCTACATACCAAATATCTAAGCTCTAGGCCTAATGGATTCATAGAAGAAGATTTTTAAAGATTTTCTTATATAACTCTATGTAAAACAAGTGACCCCTGGTGCGGGGTCATTTATCACCGTAAGGCTATGATTTGTACAATCTTGGTAATGGCCCATAAGATGATGCTACATACCAAATATCTAAGCTCTAGGCCTTGCAGTTTTGCAGAAGAAGATTTTCAAAGTTTGCATTTTTAAAATCTATTTTTAGCTCCTGTGACCTACTTTTTTAACCAATCTGAATAATTTGTACAACTTTGATAGAGGGCATCATAAGGATGATTCCTGTGAAGTTTGGTCAAAATCCCTTCAGCGGTTCATGAGGAGATGTTGTTTAAAGCAAATTGTTGACGACGCACGCACGCACGCATGCACGCAGGCACGGACGACGGACGATGGACGACGGACAAAAGGCGATCACAATAGCTCACCATGAGCACGTTGTGCTCAGGTGAGCTAAAAATATCGATAATATTCACTGTTTCAAACAGTGGATATTACCATTTTATTATTTTCATTGTTTTGTAACAAGCTACTGAAAGACACTTTCGTAATTTTCTTTTACAACATTTCAATTGATTTTTACATTGTATAAACATTTTCGAGAAACAGTGTGGCCATACCATGTGGTATATGACGTCATTTAAAGCTTACGCGAAAAGCAAAGTTTGCATCGATTCAGAGGGAAAAACTGCTGTATTTTATCAATTTAAATGGTATGTAGTGCATACGAAGCAGGAGAAAATGGGCCCTACACATAGGTCCCAATGATTCTTTTATCAGTTGTACAGTTCTTAGTTGCGTGCGACTTGTCACTCACAACTATAGTACCTATATTTTGAGCATCCGTTTCATTTAAAACCGAATAACCTCTCAATTTCGTATGAATGATTGAACGATTAAACAAAGTTCTACAACACAGGTATGCTGAGATTCAGCTAAAGTGTTGACAACTCAATTTTGAGTAAAAAAATAAATATCGAAGGGACACAACAATTGTGTGTGGTATAAAAGCAGAGAACAAATTTCTCTATGAAGTTACATAAATGTCACTTTACCACGTGGAGGAATATAATTTCTTTTGAAGCAAAGGTGGCTAGCAAGTGAATTAGAATTGTGGATGTGCAGGTTTCGGTCAATAAGTGGTGTTACAGTGATCCATATAGAAAGCTTAAATTCCGATACAAATCCGTGTAACTTACTAATAATCACATCGAGCTAACGGCCTCAGATACCTCCAGGGGTTGTTTTATGCACTACAATATGGTCGATACCTGTATATCCGAAGTTTCTTAGGAGCGAGCCACTGATATAGAGATTGTGCTGTCGCTTGGTTATATAAGATACTGAGAGTTCAAATCAAAGCGCTAATAGCGCTGAGAGAACAGTATTGTCGCATATCTTTTGTTTATCAAAATAAATTTAATAAATGGGTGTCAAGTTTTCAAGAAATTGAAGAAAAAAACAAGAGGGCCAAGATGGCCCTAAATCGCTCACCGAGAAATATTGCTTTCATTGCCTTTTACAGCAAAGTCATACTGAATACAAAATCCATGCAGATGAACAGCAATATAATTTTAACTCCACACAAAAGTTTACATGTGGTACAAAAAAACCAAGTTAACTCTACCTTGGGACAAATTTTGACCAGGGCCATTATTTAAGAATTTGGGTCAGGTCAACAAAGCCATGTTACATACCAAATATCTAAACCCATGATCTTGTGGTTTCTCACAAGGATATTTTTTTAAAAATCTTTCCTATGTAAGTCTATGTTTAATCAAGTGACCCCTGGGGCAGGGCCTATTTTGACCCCAAGGCCATGATTTGAACAAATATGGTAGAGATCCACTAAACAATGCTACACACCAAATATCTAATCTCTAGGCCTTGTGGTTTCTGAGAAAAAGATTTTTTAGTGTTTATTGCCTATATAAGTCTACGTAAAATCAAGTGACCCCTGGTGCGGGGCAAATTTTGACCCCAGGGTCATGATTTGAACAAACTTGGTAGAGGGCATCATAAGGATGATTCCTGTGAAGTTTGGTCAAAATCCATTCAGCTGTTTAGGAAGAGATGTTGTTTAAAGAAAATTGTTGACGCTGGACGCACGGATGGACACACAGACGCCAGACAAAAGGCGATCACAAAACTAAAAAAAACAAAAAACGCTTTAGCTTTGCGATAACAAGGTCATTACAAGAAATTAAAGTTTAACGCACAATTTGTTTCCACGGACTGTTAACAATTAGCACATCGCCACTGTTATTCGCCCTTTTTCTATAGCCTACAGTTTATAAGATTTATATCAAATATGCATATCTAAATCAAAAGGAAATAAATCTAAAACAACAAACGTTCATATTTTTAATATAATTTTGGTATCTGGCAAAAGTTAAGTCACCCTGCATATCTGCAGCTGGTCAATCCCTCTTCCACTTGAGACACACAAAACTGCAGTGCCTTCAGCGCTTTGATTCTTAACATTTGGGCAAAACCTTCCAAGTTTGTTAAATTTTGTTTGCTTGCATTTTTAGCACATCGCTAAAAATGTTTTCCCGAATGAAGGGAAATACTTTACATCTGACAAAAGGATCATTTAGGCTTTTGTGTAGTGCACAATTTTTCTGCTTCGTATGCGCTATATCCCATTAAAATAATGAAAAAATAAATACTTACTGCAGTTTTCTTTCATGAATCGAGGTATGCTGCTTGTGGTAGCTTAAAATGATGTCATATACCACGTGGTATGGCCACCCTGAGAAATACTTGGAAGAAATGTTGATTACAAACTTTTTTTTGTGTTCAGTTATTGGACTATTTTTCAGACCAAATAACAATTTATGAGGACTTCAGGAATCTCACGGCTCGGTTACAATACGTTAAGCGTCCCAGAAAAGCATTAAATAAAAAGAGAAAAAATATGTTTGTTTGATTTTTAAATAAAACTTATGAGGAGAAAGATCAATGTTTTTATGAGTGGCACAGAGAATATTGCATCATAATTTGAGAAGATTTTTTAAGTTTTTAATGTAAATTTCTATTGAGTTCTGCATGGATCAAGTTTATTTTAACAAGTTTTGTGGAGGTTCATCCAAGGAAAAACCATGCCAAGTTTCATTAATTTTTACTCAGCAGTTACAGAGGAGATGTCGTTTAAACCAAATTGTTGACGATGGACAACAACAGAGGCAGGGTGATCCTAACAGTTCACCTTGAGCACTTTGTGCTCTGGTGAGCTAAAAATTACACCAATCATGACATGCCAAGGATATATACCTATACTGTTGGTACTTATAAATGCTGTGAAGTTATATCAAAATCTGACCAATAGTAGCTGAGAAATAGAGAAGATAAAATGTAAGGGGACATAACTCAAAGAAAATTGAAGCAAGCATGACATACCTACAATTTGAGCAAGTAGACTTGGTATAATTGTTGTGAAATTACATGAAATGCAGCTAAGAAATTAGTAAGTGTGGACAAATATCTTCAATAAAGATAACAAAGGACCCTAACTCATATAAAATCAAGCCGGCCATGATGTGCCAACAATATACCCAACTAGACTTGGTACTTATCAATATTGTGAAGTTAAATCAAAATCAGACCATTGGTAGCCGAGAAATATTGTGGACAAAATATAGTCAATGTATATAACAATGACAATGGGCCATAACTCATATAAAATCAAGCCTGTCATGATGTGCCAATGATATGTGCAACCTGGCTTGGTTCTTATTATAGTGCTGTGAAGTTAAATCAAAATCAGACTATTATTGGTAGCCAAAATATTGTGTGAACAAAATACCTTCAACTGATATAACAAAAGGCCATAACTCATTTAAAATCCAGCTGATGAAGACATGCCAACAATATGCACAACTTGGCTTGGTAGTTATTAATAGTGTGAAGTTAAATCAAAATCTGTCTTAAGGCAACCAAGAAATAGTGTGGACAAAATACAATCAAAAAATATAACAAAGGGCTGCAACTCAATTTAAATCAAGTGAATCATGATGTGCCAAAGATAGACACAACTAGGCTTGGTAATTATCATCATTGTTAAGTTAAATCAAACTTTTTTTCAATCCTTTTTTCTATTATTGTCAACCTTTTCTATTTTCTCTATAATCATTTTGCTTTCTTTCTCATAATATATTCCAAATTTTCCATGACATTGCATTATACTGAACCTTTGTCTGTATGTATTGTAACATTTTCAATATATAATAAAATGTATTTATGTAAATGAAATGGAAATATTAAATATATGAAAAAAAAGTTAAATCAAAATCCAACCTAAGGTAGCTAAGAAATAGCGTTGACAAAATCTATTTTAGAAATTTAATAAAGGGCCATATCTCATTTAAAATCAAGCAAATCATGACGTGCCAACAATAGGCTTGGTACTTATCATTCCTGTAAAGTTTGTTCAGAATCCAAGTAAAGGTAAACAGGGTGGACAAACCACAAGGTAAACTGCATAATGTAAAGGTCCATCCACTAAGCAACAGTCCAAAATGTTGAAGCAATCCAATGAAGAACAAAGAAGTTAAAACTGATTAACTAAAAGGTAAACATTACCAGATGTAGGTCAAAAGTCAAGGTGTAGGTAGCAATGTCAACTGCATAGTGTAAAGGTCTATCCACTTAAGCAAATGTTCAAAATAATGAAGCAATCCAAGAACATAGAAGTTAAAGCTGATTAACCAAAAGGTAAACCTGACCTGATGCTGTTTTTTTCATCATAGTAGGTCAAAGGTCAAGGTGCAGGTCACAAGAACAACTGCATAATGCAAAGGTCCATCCACTTAAGCAAATGTCCAAAATTTGAAGCAATCCAATGAAGGACATCAAAATTTTGATGGATTAACCAAAACGTAAACCTGTCCAAAAGCCTTTTTTCATCAAAAGTAGGTCAAAGGTAAAGCTCAACTAGAAATAGAGGTTTGTTTTCATAGAAAACTGATGTCTTCCCCCACCTCCCCAAAATCCTGTGACGCCAAATTCTCACAGCATGTATATGAAGTGAAACACAAAATTTCACAATAGCTTAAGTCTTTCCATAGATGAAGCATCAGTAGAATTATCTTCCTGACAAGAAAATAAGAAAAGGGGTAATAATTCTAAAAATACTGAGGCCAGTGTTATGGACCTTGCATATGATACTTCCTCTCATCAAATTCTTTCCATAAATAAAAATTCATTTTAATAGTATGAGTACAACAGGAGTTATCTTAAGGTCACAAAATTGTGAAAAAGGGGGATAACTCCAAAAATACTGATGCCAGGGTTATGGACCTTGTGCATGACACTTTCTATCATCAAGTTCTTCCATAAACGAAATCTCACTTCAAAAGCATAAGTACAATTAAGTGCCATGCATACTGCGCATTTCTTTTTCTCTTACTCATTATAATATACTTTTTGACCCCATGCGACCCAATATCAAACTCGTTCAGGATATCATGATGATAAAGATGTTAATCAAATATCATGAAGATAGGGCCAAAATGTGGCCTCTAGAATTTTCACAAGATTTTCTGAGATTTGCCATGGTGGCCTACTTTTTGACTCCAAGTTCCATGAAATATGGGCCAAAAATATTCACAAGGTTTTTTTTTTTTTTTTTAAATATTTGCCCTTGTGATCTTTTCTCAAAAAGTCTACAAACAGCCAGAAATGTACTGATTTTTGCATTATAAGCAAATAAAATCACTTCCGATCTTACCTAAACAGGAGTTTCCTGTTTATAAATAAAACTAATATTTCATTATACAGGCATTTCACATAGATCACGTGATCAATAAATGCGATGTTAACAAAATGTCAGAATCCTCAATGTCAACTATCAAAGAGGTAAGTTGTTTTGCTATTTTACCGTTATAACACTGTAATAGGTGGTGAAAAAAACATGCCTAGATCAGGACTCAAACACAAATTAAGGCAAATTAGCCCCGCCCCTGGCAGCCATGTTATATTACGGATCAGTATAATTTTGGCAAGCTTGGTAGAGGGTTACCCAAGGAACATCTGTACTAAAACATTTTGAAATCTGCCCAGTAGTTTTGAAGGAGATGATTTTTAAAGTTTTCATAATTTTTTTCTTTCTGTTGCCATGGAAACCAGAGTTCTATATATATCAAGTTTAAATAAGCAACTTTTGTAAAGGTTAAGTATAATTTAAGCAATCATGGTAGAAAGTTACCCAAGGAACATCTGTACTAAAACATTTTGAAATGTGGCCAGTATTTTTAAAGGAGATGTTTTATAAAGTTTTCTTTTTTTTTTTTTCTGTTGCCATGGCAACCAGAGTTCTACATGCATCAAGTGTATCAAGTTTACTTTAGCAACTTTTGTGAAGGTTCAGCCAAGGATCATCCCTGCCAAATTTAATCAAATTCTGTCCAGTGGATTCAGAGGAGATGTGGTTTAAAGCAAATTGTTGACGATGGACGACAGACAATGGCAAAAGCAAAATGATCACAAAAGCTCACCTTGAGCACATAGTGCTCAGGTAAGCTAAAAATGAACAGAGCATGGCATGCCAACAATATGAGCAAGTAGGCTTTGTAATCATAACTTGAGAAGAACAGTAGCTGAGAAATAGTGTGGACACAATATCTGCAATAAATCAGTTATGACATGAACAATATGCGCAACTAGACTTGGGGAAAAAAAAAAAACTGGTAGCCAAAAAATAGTGTGGACAATGGGATCTTTTTAATTTTAGTCATGAGGTTACCTTTGTGCAAATGAAATTAAATTCTGACAATGGATTTACAGGAGAAGAATTTTGAAAACAAGAATATATAAGAAAACGAGCCAACCCCCTAGGGCAACTAGAGTTTGGCATGGATCAAGTTTATTTTAGCATCTTATGTGGAGGTTCACCCAAGGTTGACCCATGCCAAGTTTAATCATTTTCTACCTAGTGGTTTCAGAGCAGATGTTGTTAGAAGCAAATTGTTGATGATGGACGACGCATGACGGATGATGCACAATGACGGACAACAGATACAGGGTGATCCTAATAGCTCACCTTGAGCACATTGTGTTCTGGTGAGCTAACACAGGGCCATGACTCATTTAAAATCTAGCTGATCAAGACTAGTCAACAATATGCACAACTAGCTTTTGTACTTATTAATGCTGTGAAGTTAAATCAAAATCCCACCAAAGGTAGCTGAAAAATAGCAGACAAAATACAGTAGAACCTCACCAAACTGCACATCATTACACCAAATTCCTCGCCATTTCGAAGTTTATTTTCGGTCCCGATTTCCTCCCTTCTTAATTTAATTAAAATAAAATGTTTAATCTGAAATTCGCTATTTCGATTTTTTGGCTATTTCAGAGTAATAATCCCAGTCCCGAGATCGCAATTTATGCATATTTTCAATTTTTATTTCTAAGTCATAAATTTTGGTGAACTAATTATCGCCCTTACCATCTAGTATCTAGGTCAGTAATCAAGTTTATTTTGCGGCGGCACCTGGAGTGATGGCTCAGGCAAGTTTTTCACACCTCTTTTCGAGATTAGATTGGTCAATGTGTCCAACCGTAAATGTTGATTATTGCTAATCGATGTCTGACAGGTTGCATAATATGCACGTGCCAGCTGATAACCCCATGTATCAGATCTTGAATACATTCCATATCATTGCGTTTGTCACCAGCATGTGCCACTACCTGAAGCAGCAGATTGACAGCAAAAATATATGTCACTATGTTGACCTGTTTGAACTATCATGTTAATCAGAAGCATGAAATATTTTTTTATTATTTCTCATAACTTGTAAATAGTATAAATGTACACCTAATTGGTGGTTTTAATGGCATAACGATTTCCATGATATACACCGGTAATGAAAACACAGACATGCACATGCACAAAATCGAAATTTCCATTGGATTTTTAATCCGAATAATCATTATTTTGAAGTTTTCATCTTTGTTCAAAGAACTTCGATATAATGAGGTTCTACTGTATCTGCAAGAAATATAACAAAGGGACATAACTCATTCAAAATCAAGCCGATTAAGACATGCCGATGATATGCACATCTACGCTTGGTGCTTTTTAATGGTGTGAAGATAAATTGAAATCTGAACGCAGGTAGCTGAGAAATAGGACAGGTAAAATATATTTAAGAAATAGAGCCAAGAGCCATAATCATTTAAAAGCAAGCCAATCATGATTTGCCAATGATATGCACATCTACGCTTGGTACTTTCCAGTCTGGTAAGATTTCATCAAAATCCAACCAAAGAAGCTGAGAAATTGGGCAGACAAATCTCATCTACAGACGGACAGATGGACGGACCGATTGACATGGCTCCAAATATAGATCCCATATACTATACTTTGTATCTGGAGGTGTAACAAAACTTTAATTTTTCTTGGGACACAGATGTCAATGTGACAACAATAGTTCATCCTATTCTTCGAATAGTCAAGCTAAAAAGGGACATTATTATGCCATAGGAAATGTATTTAAGTTAGTGGGGGTGTCATAAGCAGTTAAAACTAGACCTATCACCGAAGTGATTAATACCCCCACTACCCTGCTATTTGTCAGTCCTATTCATAGAATTTACCAGCTGACATACCCATCAAAGTCTGTAGCAAAAATATGGTCCTGGCATGGAGGAAGAATGTAGCCTTCTATGAAATATTATGAAGGTCTTTAATTTATTTTAAGAAGATGATGGGAGGAAAACAACCAACTATCAATACATAATGAGTGATCATCCATAAACAAGCATATTGGCATTGATTTTCTAACCTTGACCTTTGAGCTAGAAAATCGGTTCTTTCACGGGACACTCAGTCCTTCTATGGTAAACATTTGTACCAAACTATTTGGAAATCCAGCGATCCTATGTCAAGTTACAGCCCGGACAAACATATTGGCATTGATTTTCTATTGTTGACCTCTAAGTATAACCTTGACTTTTGAGCCAGAAACCTGTTTCTTTTCCCAGACACTCAGTCTTTATATTGTAAATATTTGTGCTAAATCATTTGGAAATCCAGCAAAGCATGTTAAGTTACAGCCCAGACAAGCATATTGGCATTGATTTTATAATATTGACCTCTATGTATGACCTTGACCTTTGAGCTAGCAATCTGGTTCTCTCGTGAGATTACCTTTGAGCTAGCACTCTGGTTCTTTCGCTTGACACTCTGATGGTAAATGGTAAACATTTGTGCAAAACCATTTGAAAATCCAGTAAGTTAGAGCTCAGGCTAACCAACTGACTGACGGACAAAGTGATTCCCCTCCCCCCCCCCCCGGGGTAGGGGATAAACAAGAGCTGTCCATAAGACAGTGGCTCGCCTATTCTAATGCTTGTCAATATAGAAAAATATTGCAGTAAAAGGCAAAATAAGAATCACTGTATTATCAAAAAGTAAACAAGGGATATAAACATCTATTCCAAGTTTTAAGGCAATATTTCAAAGGGTTCAGTGAAAAAGTAAGCAAGACAATCATACAGTACCATTCAATCCATCTGATCATGAGGAACAAGAATATATATAGTTTATGGGCTCTGGATCACTCACCTGGTATTGCTAGGCTATGTAAAATCAAGTGACCCCTGGGACGGGGCCAATTTTGACCCCAGGGCCATGACGTGAACAGACTTGGTAGATGTTTTTATATTGTTGTTTTTTTCTATGTAAAATCAAGTGACCCCTGGGGTGTGGCCAATTTTGACCCAAGAGCCGTGATTTAAACAAACTTGGAAGATGTCCTTGAAGCAATGTTACACACCAAATATCTAAACTCCTTGCCTTGTGGTTTCTGACAAGAAGATTTTCTTCTTTTTTTTTTTCCTATTTAAGCCCATGTAAAATCAAGTGACCCCTTGGGCAGGGTCAAATTTTACCCCAGGGCCATGATTTGAACAAACTTGGTAGAGTTCTACTAGACAAAGCCACATCAAATATCTATCTTCCTTGCCTTGTGGTTTCTGACAAGAAGATTTTTCAAGTTTTTTTCCTATATTAGCCTATGTTAAAGCAAGTGACCCCTGGGGCTGAACCAATTTTGACCCCAGGGTCATGATGTGAACAAATTTGGTAGAGGTCTACTAGACAAAGCCACACACCAAATATCTATCTCTAAGCCTTGTGGTTTCGGAGAAGAAGATTTTTTAAGATTTCACATTTAAAAATCTATTTTTAGTTCCTGTGACCTAATTATGAAACAGACCGGAATCATTTGAAATTTTTTTATAGGGGACCACCTTAGGAATAACCTTGCCAAGTTTGATCAGTTTCCCATCAGTAGTTTCAGAGAAGATGTTTTAAGTAAATTGTTCATGACTGGCAACTAGCGACTCACAACTACGGACTTCGTGCCAGGTGAGCTAAAGGTCATAAGTAAAATTGAGAGGGTGTGGCCTTACCCTAGGGTGACCTCGTGGGACACCAAAGTAGTACTATTCAATCTTTTCAATTTTAGGAACAAAAAAAGTATATGATTCAGGGTTGGAAATTTGAAATATTTAATTCAAATACATTTTTTATGCAAAATTCCATCTTTGAGGGGGTTGGGCCTGACCTCCAGGGACCCCCATTTACAAAAATCAGGAAGGTACCACTACTCATTGAGGACTATAAGTGTGTGAAGTTTTGTAAAGGTAGGTAAAGCGGCCTTTGAGATATGGTCCATACAATGTTGCCGGAGAAATAAAGAAGAATAAGAGGAAGAAGAGGAAGAAATGTAATAACAATAATTCTCCGAACTTTGTTTGGGAGACTTAAAAATATCATACAAAAACTTTAACCAAGATTCTAAGTTGATAAAGGGGGCATAATTTGGTCAAAATTATTGACAGAGTTATCCCCTCTTGCTTACATGTTGGGTTGGTGGTCATATACAAGTATTATAAGTATCAAAACAATACCTAAGGGGTTCAGTGAAAATGTTAGGTGGTACAAAAACATAACCAAGATTCTAAGTCAAAAAAGGGGCATAATTTGGTCAAAATCCATTACAGACTTATCCCCTTTTGCCTTAAGGGGTTCAAGATTATAAGTCGAAAAAGGGCCCTAAGCTAATTTGGTCAAAATCCATGACAGAGTTATCCCCTCTTGCCTACAGGTTAGGGTGGTGGTCATATACAAATATTCCAAGTATCAAAACAATACCTTAAGGGGTTCAGTGAAAAAAAAGAGTTGGTACAAAAAACTTAACCAAGCTTCTATGTCGAAAAAGGGGCATGGGCATACTTTGGTCAAAATCCATTACAGAGTTGACAAAGTGAGGTGGTATGGAAAACTTAACCAAGATTCTTAGTCAAAAAAGGGGCATTATTTGGTCAAAATTTATGCAATAGTTATCCCCTCTTGCCTACAGGTTCAATTAGTGGTCTTATACAGGTATTTCAAGTTTCAAAACAATACTTAAAGGGGTTCAGTGAAAGAGTGAGGTGGTAAGGAAAACTTCACAAAGATTCTAAGTCAAAAAAGGGGCATAATTTGGTCAAAATCCATGCAATAGTTATCCCCTCATGCCTACAGGATTGATTAGTGGTCTTATACAAGTTTTCGGAGTATCAAAACAATACCTTAAGAGGTTCAGTGAAAAAAAAGAGTTGGTACAAATAACTTAACCAAGCTTCTAAGTTGAAATAGGGGCATGGGCATACTTTGGTCAAATCCATGACAGAGTTATCCCCTCTTGCCTACAGGTTGGGGTGGTGGTCATATAAAAGTATTCCAAGTATCAAACAATTCCTTAAGGGGTTCAGTAATCAAGTGAGGTAGTACAAAAAAAAATGAATGTTACGGCGATGCCAACACTTGGGTGAGTATAGAATAACCCTCCTTATTCTTCGAATAGTCGAGCTAAAAATAATTGTTGATGCTACCCTAATATTCTGCTGTCTCCCCTCCTTTCCTGGAACAGCTGTAACTGATAATTAGTGCAACATTTACCTTTTTGTAAGCTCTTTGGGAAGAAAATGGGTATCATGTCTGATCCGACAAGAAATAGTAGAATATCTGGGTTTGTTTCCAAGTAGTTGACATGAGCCACAGTCAGTCTTGTTCCAGCCACATAGTCTCCTATTGTCCAAGATGACACACATCTTGTCCCTGTTGAACATGAAGAAAAATAATGTATGATTTATTTAATTGGTTTTTCTCTCCCTTTAGAATCTTTTGATAAATAGTCTAGTTACAGTGACTCAAACAGCTATAAATAAGTGCATCTTACTGTAAGGGTTGCTTGCAGTTCATTTTAAGTTAAGACTTTATTCATTTTACATGGATTACGAAACAAAGTATCACAACTTATATCAATCACTTTCGATGGGTCTGATGGAGGCGTATGTGGTCATTACTGTGGGAAGAAACTGGAGATCCCGGAGAAAACCCATGTGTCTGAAATAGCGACCACTGTACCCTCACATACAGGGCCCGGAATTGAATCCAGGAGGCATTGATGAGAAGCGAGGCATGTTACCACTATGCTATCCGGGCAGTTCATTTGAAAGTGTAACAAGATGTGTTCATAAAACACAATGCTCATGTTCAAGCCTAACCTTTCTGGGCCCCATCAAATGGGGAACAGATGCAAATTTATTAAATGAATTAAATTGTCACTTGAAAGGGCTTCCTTATTGGAATAAGCATGCCAAATATCAAGCCTGTATCCCATATTGTAAACAAGAGCTATCAGTAAGACAGCGCACTCTACTATTCTAAGGCTTGTCAATATAGAAAAATATTGCAACAAAAGGCAAAATAAGAATCACTGTATTATCAAAAAGTAAACAAAAGATATAAATATGTATTCCAAGTTTTAAGACAATATCTCAAAGGGTTCAGTGAAAAAGTAAGCAAGTATAAAAAGTTTATGAAGTTTCTCCTTAGACAATCATTCAGTACCATTCAATCCATCTGATCATCTGAACAAGAATATATATGGTTTATGGTTGGGTGTTTTTTTTTTTAATACAAGAGGGCCATGATGGCCCTGAATCGCTCACCTGATTATAAATGAGCAACATATGTTACTTTTTTCATATTGACCTACTTTTTGACCCCACATGACCCACTTCCGGGCTTGTCAAAGATTTTAAGGAAACAAACATTCTGACCAAGTTTCATGAAGATCTGTCAAAATTGTGGCCTCTAGAGTGTAAACAAGGTTTTTCTAAGATTTGACCTCATGACCTACTTTTTGACCCCACATGACAAAATTTCGAACCTGTCCAAGATTTTATGAAAAAAAAAATACATTCTGATCAAGTTTAATAAAAAAAATTTGGCCTCTAGAGTGTTAACAAGGTTTTTATAAGATTTGACCTCGTGACCTACTTTTTGACCCCACATGACCCAATTTCAAACTTGTCCAAGATTTTATGGAGAATAACATTCTGACCAAGTTTCATAAAGATTGGCCTAAAAAGGTTTTAGTGTATGCATGTTACCAACTAATTATACGCACGATGGACGCGGACAAAGGACGATCACAAAAGCTCACTTTGAGCACGTTGTGAGTGAATAGTCAGTGTGATGCATGTGCAGCCTTACTGAATTATTTTAATAGAGAAGTAACTGTCACAATATCATTACAATGGGTATTGCAGTGGAACAATAAAGGTTGAACATTGGACTGTTTAATCTGAAGCTCCAGGGCAGAACACATGTCAAACCAAGGAATTCTAAAAGATATGATCCTTACAGTGGTGGGTCAGATATTCATTATCGCAGTTTTGCTACCTGTCTTTTTATGCTGGGTTCAATGATTGCTATTCATGAAATAACAAGGTGTCAGGACCTGATTGTCAATCAGTATGCTACACCAATGGTGAACTTATTGTGAACTACAGGATCACCACTTAGTAAATCCTGGCTATTTTAGTACCATGTCACTAGAATGTGGGGGTATCTGACCAACAATACTCTTCATACTCTTCAAGGCTGCTCATTCTCTCAGCAGACGTTGAATTGAATCCAGGGCCTACAGAAGATACCCAGATGATTTTACAGGCAATGCATGAGGTGAAAAATGAAATTTGCACAGTAAAGTCTGTAGTCTTAGGTGTCCAGGAAGAGATGAAAAACATTAAATCTGAAATATCTAACTTGATATCAAATGTTGTAATCAGTCCCGAATAGAAAGCAGTTTATCAAACATGAATAAGCGAATAAATGAAATAGAGTTCAATTGTGAAACACTCAGCAGCGATGTGGGCAGTTTATCCTATCATGATGAAACTACCAGAGAGTTAGTCAGCAACATTGAACAACAACTGATTATAAGCGAATCTGAAAGGCTAAAACCTTCTATTAGAGTGTTTGGAGTAGAAGAATCTGAAAATGAGGCAAATAATTTGGAAAAAGTTATCAATGATAAAGTGTTTTCAGTTGCAGAAAAAAATGATGGTTTGAATGAGAATTCTCTAAGCCAAGCTAAACGTATTGGCAAACGTGGCAATAAGGCTAGAATGATTGTAATAGTATTCAAAAATTGTGATGACAAGTTCAAGTTATTTAAATACCGGTCTGCCTTAAGAAATGCTGGGATTCGCATTGCAAATGACTTATCATACCTGCAGCGACAAAAGTTGAGAATAGAATGGGACTTCATGGATACTTCAAAGGGGGAAAACTGGTAACATATGAAAAAGCGCCAAACAAAACCATGAGAAGTCCAGAGGTTAGGGAGTTCAGGAGTGCTGTACGTCAGAATCATATAACTGACCCAGTCTATGAGGGTATGGAGACTGTAACTAATGAAGTCAACATATCAGGAAATGACAATAGAAACCTGCATTAGGGATGTGGCCAAAGCCCAGTAGACTCATTAAAGCTCTTGTCATGGAACATTGAAGGTTTTAAGAATAAATTGGAATCTTTTGACATTATTGCTCTTTTTAAAAAATACCATATCATAAGTATACAAGAAACATGGGACACAACTAACTGTGAATTTTGTAATATATTTGTACAGGACTTTAAAATATTTTGTCAAAATGCTAAAAAATCTTTACATGGTGGCAGGCCAATGGGAGGAATTGCAGTTTTTGGTTAAAAGTAGTAGAACATTTTGTAAATAGAATATGGCATGATTTTGAATTTGGTGTAGTTCTTTCTATAGATAAATCTGTATTTAATCATGACAAAAATATATGTTGCATTATATGCTCCTCCTGAAAATTCGCCTTTTTACAAAGATATTTCTGTGTCTTGTATTCAGAGGCTAGAATTATTAACATGTAACCAATGGTCAGATTTTGATTTTATTCTATGTGGCGATTTTAATGCAAGGACAGGAGATCTACCTGATTATACAGTTTTTGACCAAATACCAGACTTGGAAGAATATAGGGAGATATTAGATTATGATATCAATCTTCCGCGACAAATAAAAGACTATAAGGTAAATAAATTTGGACGAGAACTTATAAGACTATGTCAAACTTTCTCATGCTATATCATTAATGGTCGAGAAATAAATGGTTCGCCACAACAGCATAGTAGAGATTTCACATTTATTAATCAAAATGGAGCTAGTGTTATTGGCTATTTTATACTTACAGGTCGCCTATTTAATTTAGCTCAGAGCTTCAAGGTGTTGGATAGGGTTGAAAGTACACATATGCCTATAGCTTTAAGTTTAGCAATACATAAGATTATAACAATAAAGGACACGACTTATGATTACGAATATTTTATTATGAATGAAGAAACTAAACAAAAGTATAACCTATGGCTTAGGGATGCAACTGAAGGTAGTTTAATTACAATGCAAGAAATGTTGTCAGAGGAAACTGATATCAATCTTATTTTAGATACTTTTGAATTTATTCTTTTCGAGTGTAGTAAAGATTTTAAGCACACTAAAACAAATAATAGCGCCTTCAAGAAAAAGGGAAAAATTTGGTTTGACACTGAATGTAGAAAGGCTAAAAATGAGGCAAGAAAGGCACTAAGATGCTTTCGATCATGTAGAAGTTTAGAAAATTTAGATAATTACATAGATAAAAAATCTACACATAAAAAAAAAATGTGTGTAAAAGTAAAAGGTTAAAATATAATACCATGTCTATGAATAAATTAAATATGAATGTAAATAACACTAAAATATTTTGGCAAAACAAAAAAAAAAAAATTAAAAGAGATGAGAATGGTGAACAACAACATTTGGAAGAAAACATAGGTGATGGCATGGGTGACGTTGAAAATGCTTTATTTAATAATTTGATATCAGAGGAAGAAATCATTTTCAGTGTTAAGAACATAAATGAGAATAAGGCATTATTTAATATCCACATATCCAGAAAAATGGACAAAAAGCATTATCATACCTTTACATAAGAAGGGAAGCATTAACAACCCAAGTAATTAAAGAGGTATATCCCTCAAAGACGTTTTAAGTAAAATATATACATCAATTCTGAATAGAAGATTAACTTTTTATGTGGAAGCATATAATAAATTGAATGAGTATCAAGCAGGTTTTCGTACTGTTGATAATGCCTTTATATTGTATTCCATTGTAAATAAATATTTTCAAAAAAAGGGTAAACCAATTTATGTAGCATTTATAGATTTCCAAAAGGCCTTTGACTCTGTAAACAGACCCATTTTGTTTCAAATCTTAAAACGTAAGAATATAAAGGGATTTTTATACTCATTATTAAACCATCCCCTTAAATTTTGAAACATAAGGTATTTAGATACATTTAATTGTCCACTTGGCTTGAGACAGGGGTGCTGTCTCAGTCCGATCTTATTTGCTCTTTTCCTTGATGAGTTTTATGGTATTTTATGTGTTAACAATGTTTGTAGTATACAGCTTTTTCCAGATCTGACAGAAATATTTTAACTTATGTTTGCAGATGATATTGCATTATATTGCATGAAAAATTAATTTTTTAGTTTTTGTATAGAATATAAACTTCAAGTAAATGTAGAAAAAAAAATTATAGCCTTTAACAAGGGTCAGGACTGCCACAAAATACGCCCATCATAGTATTGGGACTCTCAGAAATAGCTCAGAGAAACAAGCTACTGTCCATAAATAAGCAAAATAATTCCAAAATCCCATTAGTTAATGAATGTTAATCATAAAAAAAAAAATGTTGATACATTTCCATTAATTAACTGCAAGATCTGACAACACCTCATAGGGTCTAAGGACTAGGGACAAGCAAATTTTCAAGTATGTTGTGTACATCAAGGGCCATAACTTCAAAGTCATTCACATGATAATGCTGGATATCGAACTCAGCCAAGATATTATGGCAATGCACATGTGTGGAAAGTTTGAAGAGGATTGGGCAAACAATATTGAAGTTAGAGCCCAGACAATCACAATATCAAGTATTTTGGGCCATAACTTAATCATTCACGCAATAATGCTGAATATCGAACTCACCGATTTATGCATGCACATGTGTGGAAAGTTTGAAAGGATTGGCAACTATTGAAGTTAGAGCCCAGACAATCACAATTTCAAGTATTTTGTGTACGTCAAGGGCCATAACTTCTAAGTCATTCAGGCAATAATGCTGGATATCGAACTCATCCGAGATATTATGGCCATGCACATGTGTGAAAAGTTTGAAAAGGATTGGGCAAACGGTATGGAAGTTAGAGCCCGGACAATCACAATTTCAAGTATTTTGTGTACGTCAAGGGCCATAACTTCTAAGTCATTCACGCGATAATGCTGGATATCAAACTCATCCGAGATATTATGGCCATGCACATGTGTGAAAAGTTTGAAAAGGATTGGGCAAACGGTATTGAAGTTAGAGCCCGGACAACAAATGTTCCCCGCCTGCCCGCCCGCATGCCCGCCCGCCCGCCGTGAGTGTTCACATAATACGCCCCATCTTAAGATGGGCGTATAAAAAAGGAGGTATGTTATCAAGAGCAGAACACTGGACTTATGCTGATTCAGAGCTCAGTATTGTTAATGGTTTTAACTATGTAGGTATTCATTTCACTAATAGACTGTCACTATTTAAAATGGCAGAGAGTATGTGTATAAAAGCAAAAAGGGTTCTTATGTCTATCCTTAAATCACTTGATTTTTGTGAATGTTTACCCTATTCAACGTTTTTTAAAATATTTGATATCAAAATACAGCCAGTTATGTTATATGGGGCGGAAATATGGGGATTAAATAATTATGTATGTTTAGAAAATGTTCATTTATTTGCATGTAAACGTTTGTTAAATGTAAAACCATCAGCTTGTAATGATGCAGTTTTAGGGGACCTGGGACGGTTTCCTATAAATATGAATTCAGCCAAACGTTGTATTAGTTATTGGCTAAGAATACTTAATATGCCTAAATATAGATACGCGAGGATATGTTATGATATGCAAGTGCAATTTGATAGTTTAGGATATAGTAATTGGGCGAGCAATGTCGACAACATTTATATTCAAATGGCTTTGGTTATGTGTTGGAAAGTCAATATGTACCAAATCAAAAAGTATTCCTTGCCATTTATATTACTAGATTAAAGGACCAGTACTTGCAAAATTGGTATGCACAATGTTGTAAAAAGGTGAAATTATCGTACTATGTGAAATACAAAAGAGATTATAATTTGAATGCTATGTGAATTCAATAAATATTGACAAGTTTAGGACATGTTTAGCAAATTTTAGAAGTTCTGCACACTGTCTTATGATAGAAACAGGGCGCTATTACAATATACCTAGAGAATACAGAGATTGTCCTTATTGTGAGTGTTATTTGGAGGATGACTATCATTTTATTTGCATCTGTCCATTGTATAAAAATATTCTTTCTATATATATCCCAAACATCTATTATGAGAATCCATCTGTTGAAAAATTCCATAGTCTTATGTCATGTAGAAATGTAAATGTCATCAAAAGATTAGCAATGTATATTTATTATGCAGTTAAATCAAGAAATAATTATCTGTGACATTGTATTCCCAACTTTGTGAAACACAATTTATTATATGTATATGATTATAGGTATAGATTTACAGATATTGTTCAAATTATATGCATGTGTGCCTAAATTTACATTAAAGGTGTATGATTGTATACTTGTCATGACACAATATATGTTTGCATGTTTAAAATATTTATGTAAATATTTTGTGTATGGGCTGGAGGTCTTATCATAATAAAATCTTTGACTTGACTTGACTTGTGCTCAGGTGAGCTAAAAAGTCAGAAGTAAGACTGACAAGTGGGGCCAGACAACTTTGTGACTCTTCGGGGACACTAAAGAAGTACAATTCAATCTGTCTCATCATGAGAAACAAGAATATATATGTTTTGTGGGTAGGGATCTCAACAGTTTTTGAGATATAAGGTCATAAATAAAACTGAAGGGGTGGGGCCTGACCCCTGGGTGACCTCGGGAAACACAAAAGTAGTACCATTCAATCTCTCATCATGAGGAACAAGAATATATATGGTTTGAGGGGTGGGGATCTAACATTTTTGAGATATAAGGTCATAAGTAGAATTCAGGGGGTGGGGCCTGACCCCTTGGTGACCCATGTGAACATAAAAGAAGTACCATTCAATCCATCTCATCATGAGGAACAAGTATATGGTTTAGGGGTGGGGATCTGAAAAGTTATAAATTATAAGGTCATAAGTAAAATTGAGAGGGTGTGGCCCCCAGGGTGACCTCGTGGGACACCAAAGTAGTACTATTCAATCTTCTCATTTTTAGGAACAAAAAGTATATGATCAGGGTTGGAAATTTTATGAAAAAATCCATGTTTGAGGGGGTGGGCCTGACCCCCAGGGACCCCCATTTACAATAATCAGGAAGGCACCACAACTCATTGGGGACTATAAGTGTGTGAAGTTTTGTAAAGATAGGTTGAGCGGCCTCCGAGATATGGCCCATACAAAGTTGCCGGAGGAAGAAAGAAGAAGAAGAAAAAGAAGAAGAAGAAAAAGAAGAAGAAGAAACAGAGTAATAACAATTAGTATCCAAACACCGTTTAGGAGACTTAAAAATGTTGTACAAAAACTTTAACTGTGATTCTAAGTATAAAAAGGGACATAATTTGGTCAAA
Organism: Solen grandis; assembly: GCA_021229015.1. Lineage (NCBI taxonomy): Eukaryota > Metazoa > Mollusca > Bivalvia > Adapedonta > Solenidae > Solen > Solen grandis. The sequence goes on from CM037789.1 coordinate 41,779,090, forward strand.
ATCCATGACAGAGTTATCCCCTCTTGTCTACAGGTTGGGGTGGTGGTCATATACAAGTATTCCAAGTATCAAAACAATACCTTAAGGGGTTCAGTGAAAAAGTGAGATGGTACAGAAAACTTAACCAAGATTCTAAGTCAAAAAAGGGGCGTAATTTGGTCAAAACCCATGATAGATTTATCCCCTCTTGCCTAAAGGTTGGGGTGATGGTCTTCCAAGTATTGAAACAATACCTTAAGGGGTTCAGTAATTAAGTGAGGTAGTACAAAAAACTTATTCGTTACAACGACGTTCAGATAAGTAGAATAGCTCTATTCTTAGAATAGTTATGGTAATGATGGAGTTATGCTCTGGACAAATATTCGACAAATATACATTATAAAATGAAATGAATGTAGGTAATTAAATGAGAGGGCCATGGTGGCCCTAGAACGTTCACCAGAGTACCATCAGCCTAATAATTAAAACAATTCAGGTCATATGACTTTACTGGATTACCTTCAGCAGCAGCCAGATTAAAATTTCAGATAAGAAGAATTCTAAAGATTCTACATAGATTATATAAAACAAGAGGGCCAAGATATCCCTGAAGTCGCTTACCTGAGAAACATTGCCTTCATTGCTAGAACAAGTTATTATATTCTAACATAGTCCTACTAAATACAGAAGCCATGAAGAAATATAGAAAATATCATTTTAATTCCACATACAAAACAATATCTGTGGTCCAAATTTGATGATTGTAGCTTAATAATTTAACAGAAGGTTAAAGTCATTAAAGGTAAAAGTTTAATGCCATTTACAAAACTGTTAACTCCAGGCCTTGTGGTGTCTGAATTTTTTTTTAATTATGTCATTATTAATTAATTATATTATTTTAAATAAAACCAATTGACCACTTGGAGTGGAACCAATTTGAACCAAGGGACATAACTTGAACCAACTTGGAAGAGGTCCACTAGGCCATGTTACACACCAAATGTGTTAACCTTAGGCCTTGTGATATCTGACAAGAATAATTTTAAGGGTTTTTTTCCTATAAAAGTCTTTGTAAAATAACTGGACCCTTGTGGCGGGATCAATTTTGACCCTTGGGTATCTAAGCTTTAAGGTTTCTGAGAAAAGGGTTTTAAAAGTTTTCATTTTTAAAATCTATTTTATCTCCCGTGACCCAAATATGCGATGGACTAGAACCATTGATCAAACTTGTTAAAACTTCATGCAGGCAAGTTTCATTAAATTTAGCCTTGTGCTTTCAGAGGAGATGTTGTTTGACTTGACTTGACTATTTGAGTTTACCGTCGCTTTGACAGTATTTCAGTCATATTGCGACGTCCAAATAATTACAGGTGGAGGAAGACCCCGAATGCACGGAGGCATCCGTGTAGAACCATCGACCGACCACAAGCCAGCTGGAAGGCTTCTTCACATGAAAATCCATGAATAACCCTGTCAGGATTCAAACCCATGCAGTGAGGCGCTGAGGTTGTTGTTTGAACTACTGTGGAAGACTGATTTATGAACAGAAGATGTATGAGGACAGACAGCAATCAATCCTAAAAGTTCATATAAGCATGTGCTAAGGTGAGCTAAAAATTCATGAAGCTAATATACAATGTTAAATAAAATCTTAGGATTTACAAAAGAACTCGCATAGGACTGTCTCACTTAAATAATTATATATGAGATTACTCATCATTATTTTAAGTACTCATCTAGCCCATTTGGGTCCTGAACTGATATCATTACACCAAACTAAATCACTTTATCCCGACCCTGAATCAAAGAGGTCTAGATCTAGCATTATCCTGAGATGCCAAGTGCCAAGCATGAGTGCTTTACTTGTATCATTTTTAACAATACACACAAGTGCAGTAAAAATAGACCTATACATACCTTCTACATGACAATTTATTTTAGGCCCATCTTGAAGGCTTTGATCTTTGACAGTCCAGGTACTCTCGAAGTGTTCTGCTATATTGTTCATTCTTTTCTTTAATTCTATAAAGCATTACCTATAACTATACATTTTCCATTTTTTTTGTCCAGTAATTCTGCAATTTGTTCATTCTTTTCTCTCCCTCTGCACAGCTTAAGTAATCTATAATTTGAGTGTTACCTTTTAGTGGATATACAACCTTTTGAATTGTTCTAAGAAGTTCTTCCTTGCACTCTCTGATCTTATCAGGCCTTCCTATCAGATGACAGTTCTTTTCAGACATCTTGATTGTTACATTTCTTTCTCCCTTTAACTTGCATACAATGTGTTTCCCATACTTATACAACAATTCTGAAATAAATGGGCTGATATTTATTTCAGTATCCTCAACAGCAGAAAGTTTCTGAACTTCAGGTTGAAGTTCAACTGTGTGAACCAATCCATTTGAGGTTCTAACGAACTGATCTCCATATAAATGCTCAAACCTATCCCAATTCTGTGTTGTCATCATACATTTATCAAGCTTTGTTCTAACAAAACATTTCTTTATTAACTCATTTGTTTCCTCTGCATATTTTTGTAAAAAGATGGCATTAGCTTTTTTGCCACATGGTACAATAAATGCAGACTTTTTTTTCTCTTCCAAGTTTTTATTGAGAATACCTTTTCTGATGCAAATGTATTGCTCATTCATCAACACTTCTTCAACAACTGCTTGGTCACTGCCAGTGAATGTCACATCTGAAGATTCCTCAAGATTGTATTTGACTTTTATGGATTTGAATTTGTCCTGAAATTTCTTCATCTCTCCAAAGAATCCAAAGGCTCTCAGAATATCTATTTCAAAGTTCTCGTTCCTATTAAACACACTTGGTTCTACAAAACGTGATTTAATATCTCCTGCAATATCCCTCAAACACAGAACACCATCTTCTCCATCTTTCTTCATGGAAAAAATCATCTTACTAAACTGATTCAATCTTTCCTTGTTCATTTGGAAAGGTTCAACTTTGACGAACTGAAAACAATTTTCTATAGTTTTTTCTGCTTTATCAGCCATTTCATCTCCTCCAGCATACAAAAGTACTGAGTCATCAGCAACAACAATCCAAGCTACAATATCTTGGTGCTTAAATTTTTTGTAAACTAATGAAATAACCTCTTCATTTCCCAATAACTTCACATAAGGTAATTGGAAATAGAGTTTTTTACCTGTTGTTACTTTGATAAAATTCTGAATCTTTTCATCTTCCAAATTCAAATTCCTTGACACTTCACATTTAATTTTTTTCTCACTCAAAATTTCCACATGAACACCAGGTAAACTTTTTGCCAAAACACCTTCATCCTGCAAATGTTTTATAAATGCTATCTGCCTTGCATCATCAATCGTATATTCAAGTGTTGTCCATAGCTTAGATATTTGTTCAAGATAATCTGGTCCAATAAGTTTCAAATGTTCGGTATCTTCGCAAGTATATAACCTTACAAAACCACTTTTTAACTGCTCAGAAACAGATTGAACAACTGAGTCCAGTCTTTCACTGTGAAATTCTTTTACAATTAACCCACTTGTTTTAGATTGAAAAAAAGAACTGAGATTTTTTTTTAATTCATCTTCTAGCATGATCTCATCATGTTGTAATATTATTTCACTGTTACTGATTTTCCAATGTTTGATGTGCATCTGTTTTATAAATGCTTCAAATTCTGATGGTGATGCTAAGACAAATTGCAATTTGCAAGGATCAAAATCATCTGATATATCAAATTCGATTTTGCTGTCATTGGCAAAAATGGCTGCGACTTTAACCTGGGTCCAAGCTGTTGGTATGCTAATTCCTGTAATGGAAGAAAACAAATTAATATCCCACAGATAGTTACTTCAATTACTTGGCAATTTAGTAAGCTTAGAGGCAGACACATTACTGATGTACAAAATACATGTTACTAAATATAGCAACAAATTATGTTGTTTTTACATGTACGTGTTGAAATAAACAATTATTTGTTTTTGATATTTCTACCCTTTGTGACAAAGGCAAGGGCCATAGAACTCATATAGTTTTGGAAATCTGATGACACAACTATTTTATTAGTAATTCAAGGGCAGTAACTCTGCAAGCTATGAGCCCAACATTATGAACAAAACCACAGGTGCATAACCTTGCAAACGGGTGACTTTTCCTTTTAAAGTCTTGTCTCTGGCATATACAGATTGGGAGATATGCCTGACACAGCTATCTTGGAGTTATTATTATATTAAAGGGCATTAACTCTGCACATATTGTGCAAAACAACAAACAAAACTTTCAGTACAAACATCAAATGCTGGATAAAATCCCTAAAAAGATTTGCAGCTCTACTTTTTTTTAATTGTTTTTTTTTTCTCCTTTAGTTTTTGATACATTGGAAGACAACTTTATTAAGTAATTAAAGGGATCTACACATACAAGGCAAAACAAAACCCACATTATACAACTTTGCATGCTGTTGAACATTTATGTTGTGACTCTTGTCCAATAATATTTAAAATATGTACAGGTGGTAACTGATGGATAGATGGACAATGTCAAAACTATATCCTCTCCAAAACCTTTCTGCTCAATGAGGGATAGTAGACAAGAGAGCCATAATGGCCCTGGATTACTCACCTGGTATCATTAGGCTATGTAAAATCAAGTGACCCCTGGGGCAGGGCCAATTTTGACTCCAGGGTCATGATTTGAACAAACTTGGTAGAGATCCACTAGACAAGGCTACACACAAAATATCTAAACCCCAGGCCTTGTGTTTTCTGAGAAGAAGATTTTTCAAGTTTTTTTCCTATATTAGTCTATTTTAAATCAAGTGACCCCTATGGCAGAGCCAAATTTGACCCCAGGGCCATGATTTGAACAACCTTGGTAGAGCTCCACTAGACAATGCTACATATTAAATATCTAAACTCCAGGGCTTGTGGTTTCTGAGAAGAAGATTTTAATTTTTTTTTTCTATATTAGCCTATGTAAAATCAGGTGACCCCTATGGCGGGGCCAAATTTAACCCCAGGTCCATGATTTGAACAAACTTGGTAGAGACCCACTAGACAATGCTACACATCAAATATCTAAACTCCAGGCCTTGTGGTTTCTGAGAAGAAGATTTTTCAAGTTTATTCCTATATTAGCCTATGTAAAATCAGGTGACCCCTATGGCGGGGCCAAACTTGACCCTAGGGTAATGATTTGAACAAACTTGGTAGAGCTCCACTAGACAATGCTACATATTAAATATCTAAACTCCAGGGCTTATGGTTTCTGAGAAAAAGATTTTTCTTTTTTTTTTTCTATATAAGCCTATGTAAAATCAGGTGACCCCTATGGCGGGGCCAAATTTAATCCCAGGTCCATGATTTGAACAGACTTGGTGGTGATCTACTCGACAATGCTGCACACCAAATATCTGAACTCCAGGCCTTGTGGTTTCTGAGATGGAGATTTTTCAAGTTTTTCCTAAATTAGTCTATGTTAAATCAGGTGACCCCTGGAGCAGAGCCAATTTTGACCCGAGGGTCATGATTTGAAGAAACTTGGTAGAGATCCACTAAAAAATGCTACACACCAAATATCTAAGCTCTAGGCCTTGTGGTTTCAAAGAAGAAGATTTTTTTAGATTTCACTTTTAAAATCTATTTTTAGCTCCTGTGACCTAATTATGCAACAGACAGGAACCATTTGAACATTTTTTATAGGGGGTCACCTTAGGAACATCCTTGCAAAGTTTGTTTGATCACTTTCTCATCAGTAGTTTCAGAGAAGAAGATTTTTAAGTAAATTGTTGACGACTCGCGACTCACGACAACCGATGCCAAACAAAGGCTTGTCCCAAAAGCTCACCTTGGCACTTCGTGCCAGGTGAGCTAAAAAAGGATGGGTAAAAAAAATACTGATGTATTGCAATTTTGAATCATTTAACAGTATTGTATTTCATATAATTCATGAGATTTGTTATCCTATTTTAATTAAATACTAGCATCTTAGTTAACTATGCATTGTCTTTTTCACAATATTTCCATTTTTGCTCACTGGGGCTGTGTTTTCCTGAATCCCTGAATTCCTGAATCAGATCTATTTTCTCTTCAAGAGAAATACATTTTTCTTGACTAATATTTGACTATGTACCATTCAAATAATTACGCACATCATGTTATTTTAATTTCCACTATCTACTTCCAAACTGGGTGCAATTTATGTTGTTACCTAGAACTAGTGATAGAAATTGGTTGATATTTGTCACATTGATTATTGGTTCAATCGGATGAGGTTTAATCAATAACTTTCCAGTTAATAATCACTTGAACCAAAAGTAAAAATCAAGCAAACTGCTTAATTATACACAGTTACATGAACTTCATAGAGTAGTTATCGACACAGTTTTGGCTTTATTATGCTGGAGCAGTTAATAGGTTATACTTAGTTCTGGGCCTTATTGTTTAAAAGGAGATACTTAAAGGTTTTCCTATGGAAACTTGGATAAAATCAAGAGATTCCAGATTGATGTACAGTGTACACTAGACAGACTAAACATGATATGGTATGGTATAAAATTTTACAACGACATCGTGGAATGGATATATTTAAATCAATTATTGTCTCTCTTCAGTAAAGTAACTGATCATCTGCAACTAGCGATGATCAGAACATCGCTACCTAGAACAGGGAAGAGAGCAGTAGACCAAGGTCCAATCAACAAGGTTAGGAACTTGTATCATTTGCCACTTGCAGCCAAGATTTTGATAAACAGCATTTGACACACCAAATATCTTAACTCTATGCCTTGTGGTATCTGAGAAGAAGATTTTTCAAGTTTTTCCACTAGACAATGCTACACACCAAATATCTTAACTCTATGCCTTGTGGTTTCTAGAAGAAGATTTTTTCCAATATTAGCCTATGTAAAATCAGGTGACCCCTTGGCGGGGCAAAATTTGATCCCAGGGCCCTTATTTGAACAAACTTGGTTGTGATCTACTAGACAATGTTGCACACCAAATATCTAAACCCAGGCCTTGTGGTTTCTGAGAAGAAGATTTTTCAAGTTTTTCCTATATTAGCCTATGTTAAATCAAGTGACCCTTGGGCGGGGCCAATTTTGATCCAGGGTCATAATTTGAAGAATAATGGTAGAGAGTCATAAGATCATGCTACATACTAAAAATCAAAAGGCTAGGCCTTGTGGTTTCTGAGAAGAAGATTTATAAAATTTTCATTTTTAAAATCTATTTTTAGCTCCTGTGACCTAGATTTTTGACCAATCAAAATATTTTTACAACTTTGGTAAAGGGTCCCATAATGAACATTCCTGTGAAGTTTTATCAAAATCCAGTGAGTAGTTTAGAAGGAGATGTTGTTTAAAGAAATTGTTGACGACGGACACACGGACGCACAGATGCATGGACGACGGACAACGAACAAAAGGCGATCAGAAAAGCTCACCATGAGCACGTTGTGCTCAGGTGAGCTAACAAGAAGGCCATAGAGGCCTTTTTAATTTTAATTTTCATTGCCATGGCAACCAGAGTTCTACATGGATCAAGTTTATTGTAGCAAATTTTGTGAAGGCTCATCCAAGGATCATCCCTGCCAAGTTTAATCAAATTCTGTCCAGTGGTTTCAGAGGAGTTGATGTTTAAAGCAAATTGTTGACAACACATGACGGACGACACATGACGACAGACACAGGGTGATCCTAATAGCTCACCATGAGCACTTTGTGCACAGGTGAGCTAGAAACAATTGGGTATCAAAATATTTTTTACTCTCTGATGAAGAACCGAATTGGGTATTTCCATTAAAAAAACATACACCTAAACATATCATAAAGCCAAAAACGCCGTATTTTGTGGATTCCAAGTTAATCGAACATCTCCCCTATGTACACTTAAACCTTTCTTGAGGAAGACACTACCTTGTTCTTTAAACAACAGTTTGGAAACCCATCACTAATGTAATAGTTAAAAAGTTAATACACTTCATTAAGAAATGAAAATGTCTCCACTTGTCATAATACAGCTTAAGTACTTCATTGACAAATCAATTTGATTTTTTTGTTTGGAGGAAACTCGTTTTCCTCGAAGAGTCGACATCATGACAGTTGTAAACAAAATGTAAACGCTTGTAATACACAAGCGTCTGAGTGCTGGTTCCTGATTGTCAATTAGCTATAGTAAGAAGTATTTTTGCAGGAACGCACACCTGTTGTTGATGATAAGTAAAAACTTGATCAGTATGCAATCTATATGAATGCAATTGGGAATCAGAATATTTTTTTGCGCATTGATACACATTTATTTTTATTTCAATTGAGTTTTTGCAAATTTTAATTGGGTATTTACGCAAATATGCAGCTTATCTGTTGCTCTGAATTCTCTCAAACCCCTTAACATTTCACCCAGTATCATTTGATTGGAATTATTGTAATATTAACGAAAACTGGTACACAATTTAAATAAATAATAAAACAATATCTAAATTCATTATAATCTTTTGTCATTTTAGAATAATTTGTTGCCTTGTATAAAGAGGCATTTTTTCACGGGGTTCGAGAGAAGGTGGGTTTTGAGAGATGGTCAGTCAGTGATATAACCGACATAACAATATATACTGACGTAGTTATACATGTTTGATGTGATAACATAATGAAAAGTTACCCTTGTTGGATGAATCAATCTGAGACTGGCCAGTAGGTGGAGTCTGAAAGAAAAGTGTGTCATGACAATGATGAATACAGAAACATGCTCTTATTGATCAATCTCTATTGCGTTTCAGTTTAACTAGGCCTATCTGTCAGTGGCATAATGTTTTATTGGATGAGTAGTCGATGTGATCGGCCTTGTTATACTATATCATTATGATGATAAATGCAATTTATTATGAATCTTGAATTGACAAAATAATTTTGCTTGGATATATAAGGCTTTATGCAGATTTTGTAATTATGTGCTTAATGATATTATTTATAGCATACATTCATGTACCTGCAATACATGTGATTTCAAACACAAGATAATGCTAACAATATATCCATATACAGAGAGAAAGATTGATATAAATAATAACTTACATAGTTCTTTGGTTTGGCTCCTTCCCTATCCCATTTCTCCTATTTAAAGAATGTTTGAAATAATCTTACTTTCAAACAAGAAGGCTATGATGGCTCTATATCGCTCACCTGAGTATCACTGCTCTAAAGGCAACCTTAAGTATTATGGACTATAACTCCCATACAAGGCATAATAATCCTTGGTGTATTAACATTATGTATACATCTGATCAAGACTGCTTTATAAATGGGGATGCTAGAATGTTAGCAAAGTTAGATATGACATTTTTTTTATACTTTAAGGGCCATAATTGGAGACAGTGGTCAAATACCAACTCAGCCTTGATCACAAGATAATAGTCATTAATATACCCATCAGGTTTGTGTAAGTTTTCTTTCTAAATAATCCCTAGGAAGCTGAATTTTCAGCAGATCAGCTTTGTTTGAGCAGTTTTGGTTGAGGGTAATGATGTGATTATTTTTGTTAAATGAAATTAAATTCTTACCAACATATTTAGAGGAGAAGATGAATTTAAAAAAAATAATAACAATAAAAAAAAAAAAATGGTAATATTCATTTGGTAGCCATGGCAACCAAAGTTCTACATGGATCAAGTTTATTTTAGCAGCATTTGTAGAGAGTTACCCAAGGAACACCTGTGCTAAGAAATTATAAAATTTGGCCTGCAGTTTTGGCAAACAGCTCTCTATAGTTTTCACATTATATACATATTAGGCAAATTATTCTGCCATAGCTGCCACGTTTTTATACAGATTGGAATAATTTTAGCAATCTTGATAGAAAGTTACCCAAGGAATGTCTGTACTAAAACATTTTGAAAACTGGCCAGTAGTTGTAAAGAAGACAATTTTAAGTTTTCATTTTTTCCGTTGCCACGGCAACCAGAGTTCTACATGGATCAAGTTAATTTTAGCAACTTTTGTGATTGTTCACCCAAGGATCATCCCTGCCAAGTTTAATCAAATTCTGTCCAACTGAGGAGATGTCATTTACATTTTTCACTTTATACATATAAGGCAATTTAGCCCTGCAACTGGCAACCATCTTTTCTTACAGATCGGAATAATTCTGTCCAGCGGTTTCAGAGGTGATGTTGTTTAAAACAATTTGTTGACGATTGACGGATGACAACAAACGCAGGGTGATCCTTATAACTCACTTTGGACATGTGTGCTCAGGTGAGCTAAAAAATGAAAATCTGAATTATCAATGATCATCATTCTTTTATTTTTTATACAAAAACAGGCACATGGCTAATGAAGTGAAAGATGCCTTGAAATAACAAATCATGTCTCATTCAAGCTTTTAATTTTGTTTTCATTGCCTGTGTCCCCTCATTAGTACTAAATACAGCCTTGTATATATACACTTGTTTGGCACCTTTCATGTTCATGACAAATACATATATAGTCCAGATTGTAAAAAATCATATATAAAGAAGGTTTTCAAACTAAAACTATCACTGAAGGTGATGAATACCCCCACCATGTGGCTTTTACATAGAACAAAAGCTATAAATCAGTAAACTTAACACCATGGGCTCAGGGCATCAAAAGATTTTTTAAGTCCAATCAGGGGCCATAATTCTTCCCTTAGAAGACGCACAGAAAAATTATGTCACACACATTTATACATCATTATTTATGCATGAGCTGAATTGGTGAAATAATGGAGTGGTTCTTGTCATAGATTTGATTTTTGCCATTCCAACAAACCAAACAACTGACTCCTATATACCCCCTCTCAAACTTAGTAGTCCACTAGGTATTCTTCAAAAATTGGTGAGATTTGTGCTGGTAATGCTTCATATGATATAGCATAAACAAAAAACCAGAACAAAAATGGGCCATAACTCTTGAATTTTTAAAGATTTTAAGACCCTCAGACATCATAGCCCCTGTGAGCACGGCATTACATGTGGTCAGTGCAAAGCTCTTGATACTTTAATGAGAAATATGCCTTTCATTGGTGATGGACTTTCTACAAAAGAATATGCAATAAAAGACTCATTCCTGTGCCGTCAAGATTACTTAAGATAATTTTTGTAAACCAGAACTGCAAGACATACAGCTAAATTTCCTAAGTAAAAAGGGGCCATAACTCTTTGAGAAAAAATAAATATGCCTTTCACTGTTAATGGACAATCTACCAATGTATTCATGTGCAAAGGTTCAATGCAGCCCCCAAAATAATATTTAGATATCAACTTTTTGTACGACAGGGTGCAACAGGACATAATGTGATGGATGTGACAGGGCAATACTGTGATTTCCAATAAGCCTCCGGTTCGCTTTGTAAAGCAGCGGTAAAATCAGTTGTGACAAAATCTTTGAAACAGGTTCAAACTTTTCAGATTCTGATTCTGGCTAATATAGCCTGCAGAAGTTTATAAAATGCACATTGTACATGTTTTCCAATACATAACAAAGACTTATTAAACAGAGATAGGAAATTTCTGTAAAAGCCTTTGGAAAATTTTGTGTAGGCACAAATCAGATAACTTAATTTTGAAAACTTTCAAAAATGTACTAAAAATCACAGCCGAAAATTTAACCATATTATGAAATTATCATATCTCTCATAAATGGAATTATTTTCAATTTGATTTTCAAAATTCTTTTAGAATGTAGTTCAAATTCAGTCAGAGTAGCAGAAAAATAACATTACGTAATTCTTTTAAGCAGGTACTTTTCTATTTTACATACAATTTTTTTATTACCTGACTTCTTTTAATAAATATCATTTTGATGGTAATGTAATGTCCTATTGAAATATACACTTTAATTTCACATACCTTCAATAGAAAAGGAGATATTAGAAAATGTGACTTTGCGAGGATTGGACAATTTGTAACATGCTTTTAAGAGATTATGACAAGTTGCCAATCTTTGTTTAAAAGGTCTTTGAATATAATGTGCCATATTAAGCACATATTGAATTTTTAAAATGATTTTTCAAACTTATGCAGATTTGTGAGAACCCTGTCAAGGTGTATAATCATAACAAAGAAAAAACTACGAGCCTCAGAGCGGTGCCAATGCTCATCTGTTTTACATGTCAACAATAGGGTGCTATATTTGAGATTTAAATATTGAACACCATAAGGTTAAAGAGAACTGTAAGTAAAAATGAAAAAGAAAATAAAAATATCTTACACTGTGTAGAAGAAATGTAATTGCTTTGAATAAAACAATTTAAAAAAATAATCTAAGTTAAAAAGGGGCATAACATTCCTTTTAGAATAATGCCCCTTGTCTTACAACAGCATCTTGTCATGATTATCAAATATTCCAAGTTTCATTGTTATATCTTTCATACTTTTCAAATCAATAAACTAATTAAGCAATTTCCATCAAAATTCTTAGTTAAAAAAGGACATAATTCCAAAAATATAGCTTTCAGAATAATGCCCCTTGTTTTGCAATTGCGTTTTGTCATGACTATCAAGCGTTCCAAGCTTTATGTTGATACCTTTCATAGTTTTCAAGACATTTTACTTAATAAGCAATTTGGACAATAATTTTAAGTAAAAAAGGGGCATAACTCTAAAAAAATAGATTTCAGAATAATGCCCCTTGTCTTACAACTGCACCTTGTCATAATTATCAAGTATTCTAAGCTTTGTGTTGCTACCTTTCATAGTTTTCAAGGCATTCTACTTAACAAGCAATTTGGACAAAAACTTTAAGTAAAAAAAGGGGCAAAACCCCCCAAAATATAGCTTTCAGAATAATACCCCTTGTTTTACAACTGCCTCTTGTCATGATTATTAAGTATTTTAAGTATTGTGTTGATATCTTTCATAGTTTTCAAAACTTCCTACTTAAAAAGCAATTTTGACAAACATTCTAAGTTAAAAAGGGGCATAACTCTGAAAATATAGATTTCAGAATAATACCCCTTGTCTAAACAACTGCACCTTGTAATGATTATCAAGTATTCCAAGCTTTGTGTCGATACCTTTAATAGATTTGATATCATTCCACTTAATAAGCTATTTTTATAAAAAAAAATTAAGTTAAAAAGGGGCATAACTCTGAAAATGTATATATCAGAGTGATGCCCCTTTTCTTACAACTGCGCCTTATCATGATTATAAACTATTCAAGTTTGGTGTTGATATCTTTAAAAGTGTTTGAGTAATGGGCTAAATTTAAGTTTTTGCACCACGACAACAATGATGACACAGACGACAACCCAGCCATCATAATAGCTCAGCTTCTTTGAAACAGACAAGCTAATAATGAATAAGTAATTCCATTTACACCAGCTCTTTGTACCTGTTCATTGTTTGGCAGCATCCTGTCATCACTTCTGTAAGTAGCTGTTTCTGAAATAAAAGAAAGGTGATTTGAAGTACATGTATGTTTGGTGTCAGAAATAGTGTTAAGTGACTAAGGATCCTAAGGTTGCAAGTTCAAGTCACACGGAGGATTAAACTTTTTACGATTTTCCCAGATGCAAAGTACAACTAACAACTGTTGAAGTTGAACAAGAAATGTGTCCAGAGGACACAGATGACCCACCCATCGCATTTTCCAAAACAAAAGCCAACACCCAGGAGGGCAAGTCATGTCCTAAGTAATATATCCATGAAGTTTAAAGTCTATAGCACAAATACCTTCAGAGTTACCGTTGTCACAGTTTTGGGATGGACGGACGGACAAAGGCAAATCTATATGCCTCCCTTTATGGTAAGGGGCATAAAATACTCAGGTGCACAAGTTCCATAACATAACAAGGCCCATAATGCTGTCAACTTTAACAAAGGCTCAATTAAAATACCCAGGTGAACAAGTTCATGTCCTGAATAATATATCCATGAAGTTTCAAGTCTATAATACAAATACTTTAAAAGTTACGTGCATCTCAAGCATAAAATTCAATATTTTTCAAAAACAAAGTCCCATAACTCTATCAACTTAAACAGCAGTTTGATAAAAATACCAAGGTGTGCAAGTTCATGTCCTGATTAATATATCCATGAAGTTTGAAGTCTGTAGTACAAATACTTTTAGAGTTATATGCGTTACAAGCATAAAATTCAATATTTTTCAAAAACAAAGTCCCATAACTCTGTCAACTTAAACAGCGGTTTGATAAAAATACCAAGATGCGCAAGTTCATGTCCCAGGGTTTACTATATACACATTCGTTTTGGGGACATGTGTCCCCTCAAATGTTTGATTAAGGGGTCATTTGAAATTTTCGGGGGACATGCTTGCAGCTAGGTAGTAATAATAATAAAACTTAATACCTGCACTGTGTCTGTTATACAAAACCTGTGTAAATGGAAACATTGGAAAATAAAATAAAGTAACATAACTGTTTAGTTCAACAGTTTATGATCTGCTTTATTATCTTACAGTAAACTTGAATGACAAATGTCAATTCAGTATTATATACATGTACCACTAACCATGATCAGGTTAAATGGACTACACTGTCTGTATCACTTCCTTCTTTTTTTATGGAAGCAAATTCTCTTGCAGCTGCCAAAAAGTCAATTTCCTTAGGTCCATTCAACCTTATCATGAGGAGTCTATCAACTCTATCAGGACTGACCCTATTTCTTACTTTGGATTTTAGTATGTTTTGGTGGGAAAATCCCCTTTCACAGGGAGCACTGGAGACAGGAATTATCATTGCAATTGACACAAGTTTTACTAGGTCTGTGTAGATGTCAGAATAGTCATTTATAAGAAGTTTGCACATCTTATCAAAATCAGAGTAGACACCTTTGTGAGCAACAACAAAGTGTTTAAACTGTAAAAATTGACCCCTGCATTCCTCTAAATTAAGTATGTTCATACTTATTACAAAGTTCATGCAGCTGGTCATTTGCATACTGATGCAGTTCTTGGCTATAATTATTTTCTGGATATCTTTTAGGGTTAAGAACTGTTAGCCGATGGACTATCAGGCTCAGCAACAGTAACTTCACTTGATGACAAATCTGAGTAATTAGATGGACCAGGACGATCGGCATTGTCCGTTTCTGAGTTCTCTTTCGAAAAGAAAAATTTAAGATTCCGCTGCGTCATTGTTGCAGCATTTTCGATGATACCAATGACGTTGCTATGCAACAGCTCTCCATCATTGGTTGGGACTAAGTTGTACAGAACGTATCGCAACATCAGACTAATTTATAAAGGGAGAATTTTTCTGTGATAAAATTTATCCAAATATATAAAAGGGCGATATATGGTGAGAAAAAATCAAAGTAAGTCTAGTTTTCATAAATGAAAACATGCTTCCATGCACGTAAACGGACAGCCTAATATTCGGGACGACAACGACGTGAGGTCATCGTTTTATGCAATGCCGGCAGTCCAGGTTCTATTTTAAGAAACAGAAAGTCTGATATCTTGATCTGTTATTCAGAGCGAAGCAGAAAAAATAAAATGACTATGCATCTGGAACGTCACATGTTGTTTCCAGAATAAAGGAAACACATGCAGTAGGATTAAACTGACAGCTATTTGATATCAATCAAATGTGTCTTATATTTAGAACCTGGTTTTGAAAATGCGTCATTGACGGCGCACTAGCATTCAACATGGGGGTCATTTCAGATTATTTTGCGTCAAAACGCACAATTTTGTGCGTCATCGAAAACCCTGATGTCCTGATTAATATATCCATGAAGATTGAAGTCTGTAGTACAAATACTTTCAGAGTTATGGACGGACGTACAGATGGACGGACAAAGGCAAATCTATATGCCCCCCCCATTTTTGGTGAGGGCATAAAAATTTGCTTTCCAGTTGACATAAAAGACATCAGCTCAACTTAGAAGCAGATGAGACTAGAAATATGAATACCTCCTGCAGACTTTATTGTCACAGAAAAGAAAACATAGGCTGGTCATATCACCATAGAGTCTTAGGATAACTATAAACTAGAGGGAGATAATAAAAGATCATGTGGAGTTATGATTCTTGAACAAGACACCTCATCTTTTCATTATCTATCTATATCTAAGATAAATCCCAAGTTAATCCCATTGATAGTTTTCAAGCTTACCCCAGACAAAAATTCATTATCACTATAACAATATATGTCACAGGATGTGACGAATGCCCCCAAAGTGCACATTTATGGTTTTGTGAACAATTTCCTGACATTTCTTTTGATTTTTCCCTGACATTTTTAACTGCGAAATCACTACAGCATTATGCATGTAAGACATACATAATAGCTAGAATCATGTGCAAAATTGGACCATAAGTCCCCTGCTGGTCATGCATGTTTTGATTATTTCCATTACCATAGCAACCAGTATTTTTATCCAAGAAAAATATTAAAGTGAGGTGCCTTATCTCTATATTGCTTTCATATACCAAGTTTCACTGAGCTAGCTTATAATATGGTTTATAGGTTATCACAGCATCCAATGCCATACACCAAATATCTAAGCTCTAGGCTTTGCGGTTTTGGAGAAAAAGATTTTTAAAGAGTTCACGTTTAAAATTCTTTTTTTAGCTCCTGTGACCCAGATATGCAATGGACTGGAACCATTTGAACAACTTTGGAAGAGCTTCATCAAATCTGGCCCAGTGGTTTTGGAGATGTCATTATAAATAATTGTGGACAACAGACGACGGACTCAGAACGGACGACGACGGACACCGGACAGCCATTGATCCTAAAAGCTCATATGAGCACTACATGCTCAGGTGAGCTAAAAAAAAGTGTGCCTAATCTGCCAGCGTATACTTTTGGAGGAATTTTATTTAAACTTTTTCCCCAATATAGTTGCCATGACAACCAGATTTTGGCATGGAAATTAATTCTTTGAACATCATTAGAAGAGGACAACCAAAGGAACACTCCTGTAAAGTTTTAAGAAAACTGACATGGTAGTTTAGGAGGAGATGTCGTTTTAAGTAACATGTTGATGACGGACAAACAGCTTAAGGTCAGCTAATAAAATTACCTTGTTTTGGCTGCTGGTTTGTCTGTTTTTCAAGTGGATTTTGGCTTTTCTGTGGTACAGGCTGATCTGTCTGTTGTTCACGTGGCTGTGGTCCAGGTGGCTGCTGAACTGCCTGCTGTCCAGGTGTCTGCAGATCTGCCTGCTGTCCAGGTGGCTGCTGAACTGCCTGCTGTCCATGTGGCTGCTGAACTGTCTGCTGTCCAGGTGCTGGCTAACTGTCTGCTGTCCAGGTGGCTGCTGAACTGTCTGCTGTCCAGGTGGCTGCTGAACTGTCTGCTGCTCAGGTGGCTGCTGAACTGTCTGCTGTCCATGTGGCTGCTGAACTGTCTGCTGTCCAGGTGGCTGCTGAACTGTCTGCTGTCCATGTGGCTGCTGATCTGCCTGCTGTCCAGGTAGCTGCTGAACTGTCCCCTGTTCAGGTGGCTGCTGAACTGTCTGCAGTCTGGGTGCCTGCTGAACTGCCTGCTGTACATGTGGCTGCTGATTTGCCTGCTGTCCAGGTGGCTGTCCAGGTGGCTGCTAACTGTCTGCTGCCCAGGTGGCTGCTGATCTGCTTAGATAAGCTGTACTTGTTGTCCAAGATTCTGCTGCTCTCCATGTTGTTCAGGATCCTGCTGACCTGTCTCCTGTCCATGTTGTCCATGATTCTGCTGATCTGAATGCTGTCCCTGCGCCTCTCGTGTTCGGTGCTGATGTTGACTGTGATGCTGGTGATCAGTTTGGTTTTGTTGTGTGGGGTTCTTTTTCATTTTGTCTGTAAAAAGTTTATTATAAATCTCTTTGTATAAAGTATTTATGTATATATATCAAAGATTTACCTGTCAATGTTTTGAAGAAAAAAAGCAATTGTGTTTAATCACAATACCATTTAACCAAACATTGCCATTCTTGAATTTTTTAAACACAATTTAAGATACATAAGAAAAGCCCTTTGTAACTATAGTTGTTGTTTTTTTTAGATTTTATTTAAAAATAAGTGTCTTCCTCTCTCTGCCTGATATCCTTTGGGTCAACGGGCCCAACTTTACAGCGAATGCCTGTAGCGTTTTGAAACGGGTAAAAAGTTTAAAGTTGCTTTAGAAATGAGCCAATCTTTACAGTGAATGCCTGTAGCATACTGAAATGGGTAAAAAGAAATTGTTGCCTCAGAAATTGGCCAATCTTTATAGCGATTAGGTGCCTTTTTTGCAAGTTTAAAACAGGACACAAGATTCGACCTATTTTTAGTAAAAAATACATTTAAAAACATTAAAATTAAACCCAAATATGTTTTTTCTGGTTGTAGCTGCTTTTCAGCACTGAACATATTTAACTTGTTTGTGGACACAATTGAACTACTGAAGCATAGAAAAGTATGTAAAGGCTATAATGCACCATACAGGACGCTTAAGAATGTTTAATATTTTGGTATAACATAAGATAAAATTAGCATTGAAAATGGTTAAAAATATGTTTATTAGTTTGTAAATACAATACCTGTAGCGTAAAAATGCGTAAAATGAGACAATCAGATAATCAATATAATCAACATGTTTAAAAAGTTAATTCTAATGATCTGTCAATTGGTAATCCACAGCAGTCATAATAAAAATAAACATTCAAACTCGCTAAAATTTATTTTATTCAATTTGAAAATTTCAGGTTATTTGAATTTTTGTTTAAAATTTGCAAATTTACGTTTTTATTGATTTTTTCTGATTAAAATCAATTTACCCTATATCTTCATAACCCTAATATCAAATTACATTTTAAGTCATTTTAATAAAACTTTTTAAATTAAATCTATCAATTTAGTGATTATTTTTCAGATATAATTTATTTTCAGGGTTCCTACGTTAAAATGGGGTCAGGTTTTTAGGAGAAAAAAATTTTACCTGTTTAAATACGTTAAAGGCATTCACTGTAAAGATTGGCCCATTTCTGAGGCAAGAATTTTTTACCTGTTTCAATACACTACAGGTGCGCAAAGGATATGAAGGATTTCTCTAACAAGTAAAAAAAACATCAGAAAAATACCCTCAACAAACGACCAAAGCAACCATAGATGCTCATGCTAAATAAAAAAATTTGGCCTCATAAAATTTGACTTAAAGATTGCTTCAGCAAATATAGCACTGGGTTAAAAGAGGATCATTATTGGAAAGTTAAATTAAACTAGAGATTTGTTTTCATAGAAAACTGATGTCTCCCCCCACCCCCTTCCCCTTACACACACATATACACAAAGGCAAACTGTGACATATGCAAAGAGCTAACATTAAAGGGCTTACTATAATTATAAAGCTCTGCACAGAGCTATGGACCTTATGTGTGACACTTCCTCTCATCAATCTCTTTCCATAACTGAAATTTTGTTTCAATAGCATAACTAGAACAAGAGTTATCTGGCAGTCAAGAAATTGTGAAAGGGGGAATATCTCCAAAAATACTGAGGCGAGAGTTATGATTTTTTTCCATAAATGAAATCTAATTTCAAAAGCATTGGGCGATCAAGAGTTATCTTAAGGACACAAAATTGTATAAAAGCAGAAAAACTCCAACAAGAAACACTGGAAATGGATTATGCTCTAATGTACTGCAATTCTTGTCAATAGCATCTACCCACCTATGAAGCTTCAAGGTTATATGTCTCATGGTGCATGAGTTGTAGTCCGGACAAAACTTCAAAAATATGATTCACTGAATTAAGGTGCTTGTGCACTGCAATTCTCCTTTGTGAGGTCTTTTCACCTATTGAGCTGTAAGGTTATGTCTCATAGTGCATCAGTAATGCTTTAAAAAAAAAGTATGAAACTGAACAAATCTTTTAAGGTTATATGCCTTAAAGTGCGTGAGAAATGCTCTTGACAAAAATAAGTATGTAATTTAACAAAGAGCAATATCTCCAAATATATGATGTGTAGAGTTATGGTTCTTGCACATAACACTTTTCCATCATGAGGTCTACCCACCTGTGAAGTTTCAAGGTAACAGCTTTTATAATTGGGCAGAACTCAAAAATATGATGCACAGTTTACAGTTCTCATGCATGACAATTCTCCTCAATGAGATCTATCTACCTGTGAAGTTTCAAGTTAATAGCTTTGATACTTTCTGAGTTATGCTCCGAACAAAAAATGTGACAGACAGACGGATGGACAGACAGACAACTCCAACAAAAACAATATGTCTCCCCCATATAAATATGGGGGGAAATGGTATTAACTAAGCAGACTATGCGAAAACTTTTCCTTCTTCACAGGACATTGCGACAGGTAAACACAAAATTTTACCTGTTGCAACAAATGTTTACCTGTCGCAGCAATTTTTACTTATTGTTACATTCATCACTTTAGATTTCAAAATATTAAATTAAAGATATTCCAAAACTTTCCGAACATCCACATATTGATGTTTTGATGATGTTGGCAGGTATTTTTTTTTTCTCCCCAACTGGATGTAGATGCATTATACATCAGGTTTTTTTTTAAGTGGACGCCCGCTTGCCCATGCCGGGTTAAAATCACCATGGGCAAGTGATTTTTCCTAGGAGATAGCCTGTCGGGCAAGTTTATTTTCGTAAATGAAATTTTTCGTTTTTTTTTTATTTTATTTTCTACATTATATAGGGGGTGAGTTGCTTGCAAATTGTGTATGATACATGTTAACTAAAATTCATCTTAATACTACACATATTTAGTTTTACATTAACAAAAACATACTAACTTAATGATCGGACAAGCTGTTTTCACTGGGGGCAAGTAGATGTTCAAAGTAACTTGCCCCCTAGGCAAGTGAATGTTAAATCCTTAAGGAAACCCCTGTACACTTTAACAAAATGGAATACAATAACAAAACAAACATGTATATACCCTGCTTACATGCCATAATAACTAAGAACAATATTATTTGTATATCATTTAACTTTATAACATCAGCATGTGACAAAGTGGACATGAACCTATTTTAGGATACTAGTCATACTCATCAACATTGCGAAAAACCTTCAAATTTTAAATGGTTTACCTAAATTATGACTTTGTGACCTAGATCTTTGAGATACTGACCCCAAAATCAACAGGGTTCTTCTGCTACAAAACCAAGACTGAGAGCCAAGGATTACTTAGAATTTAAGTTATCACTTGGACAAGAAAGTTTAAACAAGTGCCATTAGAACTGGTGGATGCTCCCTGAACTGTGCTTTGTCACTTGATGGATACTTTATTACACTACATGTATATGAGCTCTGAACAAATTTGTATGAACAAGAAAATGTTTCTGTGAGACACTAATACCCCACCAGGATATGGTCAGAACCAAATATTTGCTTGTATTTTTTAAAGTTTATATAATGATGTACATTTGTACAAAGTTTCATGATGATGATTGTGAAGCTACCTTTACAGAAAAAGTAGCTTAAACACAGATGTAAACCTGTGGCAGAATAACCAATTCTACCAAGTCACAGCCTTAAAATTAAAATAATACTACCAGAAAATAATCCATATTATGATGTATGTCATGTTTCAGGAAGATGTAAAGTCATCTTCATAGAAAAAAAAGTTTAAAAACAAATGCAGAACTAGAACCGCAAAGCGGCATCTTGGTTTTCGCTTTAACTTGACTAGTAAGAGTACTGGTTTCAACTGCAGACATAATTGATTGATATTAACTTTATTCGAATATTTTTGTTAATTGATCAAATTAAGTCCGATCTTCAAAAACTAAACATCATTAGAACGATCTCTTCACGAACTAGAACTTTTGTTCATATACTTTCTATAAAATATTTCTAGATTGAGAACTATTTTGTGCCGATAAAAATAATCGGTATTATGACCTTGACCTTTGCATATTTTCATCGTTATTTACTATGAGTTTATTTGTATTATTTAAATGCATAAACAGTGAAAAAATGATGAAGATTGAACAAAAATAAAGTCAGGAGCTGCAAAAAAGAAGCAACATATGGATTTACAATTGTTTGATAAAAGGATCAAACTTTGGACTGTGGTCATTTGATCAAATGAAGTCCGATCTTCAAAAACTAAACACCAATGGAAAGATCTCTTCACAGACTAAAACTTTTGTTCATATACTTTCTATAAAATATTTTTAAAATATAAGTATATGATGAATTAAAAAAAATAAAGTCAGGAGCTGCAAATAACCTTAAAAGTCATGCTTTTAAATTGTTGATTTTTCGAAAATATTGGTTAAGTTTGACCGCATACTGTGGACAAACCATGCATTTCCCGAATTCGCCACCCCATATATTTTGTGCGTATATGTCTTGCAGATCATATGCAACAAACAAAATTCTCCTATCTCATCTCTGAATAAAATGGGTAGGTTTTTGGTAGACCTACCATTATTTCACAGTTTTTGCGAGATTCGAACTTTCAACCTCCTGTAGCACGAAAGTTTTATATACGCAAATTTTTGAAACCTATCATATTTTATTGGGCTATTTACAAGGAACATTGTACGAAAACCGCATTTGAATCTGACCTCAAATAATGGAGATATTGCTTCTTAAACATTTTCATATAAAACGCCCCCTGGCGGGAAAATCAAAACAAAAATGAAAATTATCTCGACGTTAGGATCATCTTCAAGTACGTGGTTATTACTGATAAAAGTTTCATAGATGTGGCTTTTCTCACCTCGGAGCTATGCCGTTCACAAAAAAGGGGAAGAAAAATAAAAAAAAAAAAAAAAAAAAAAAAAAAAAAGAAACAGAACAAGAACATAAGGTTTTCGCACAGCGATGCGAAAACCTAAAAAAAAAGAAACAGAAGAAGAACAATAGGTTTTCGCACTGCGATGCGAAAACCTAATAATTCTACTTGAGGCTGAAAGCCCTAATAAAAGTTTGAACTA
Source organism: Solen grandis (assembly GCA_021229015.1). NCBI lineage: Eukaryota > Metazoa > Mollusca > Bivalvia > Adapedonta > Solenidae > Solen > Solen grandis. The sequence continues at coordinate 41,801,935 of CM037789.1, forward strand.
AGGTACACCATTGCATCCTAAAATGCACCTCATTCTCTCAAATACGCATCGCAATTCACCTTTCAACACGGGCACTCTTTCCTGCGTAGGAACGTCCGGATCGTGGGTAACCAACCCAATAACCGCCTTCTTCCCTTACTTCAAATTACTAGATTTTCGTATACAAGCCCTTATCCGAAAAACATGAATATCTGCCATGTTTGTTGACGGAATCACTTGAATTTTTCAGGACTTTTTGCACATCGTAGTCTACGGCATTCTTGCAAATTTCAACTTCAAACATCAACTTGTCGATTTTATATGAATTTTTTAATAATTTCTGCTTAAATATGTATGAAATCATAATCACGTGACCAAACAAGTATTCCTTGCAGTATACATCACTTCACTTTTCAGTGTGTTAATGCTGAAGCAATCATAATTTTTGACTCAAAGTTCATGAAACTACAGCGTTTCAATTTCGTTAAAAGTACACTTTTGGCCTTTCTGTCATAACTCAACCAATTCAGCCCCGATCTTCAAAAACTAAACACCAATGGAAAGATCTCTTCACAAACTAAAACTTTTGTTCATATACTTTCTATAAAATATTTTTAGATTTGAAGCTATTTCGTGCCGATAAAAATAATAATAATCGGTATAATGACCTTGACCTTTGCATATTTTCATCGTTATTTACTATGAGTTTATTTGTATTATTTAAATGCATAAACAGTGAAAAAATGATGAAGATTGAACAAAAAATAAGGTCAGGAGCTACAAAAAAGAGGAAACATACGGATTTACACTTGTTTGATAAAAAGATCAAACTTTGGACTGTGGTAATTTGATCAAATGAAGTCCGATCTTCAAAAACTAAACACCAATGGAAAGATCTCTTCACAAACTAAAACTTTTGTTCATATACTTTCTATAAAATATTTTTAGATTTGAAGCTATTTCGTGCCGATAAAAATAACAATAATCGGTATAATGACCTTGACCTTTGCATATTTTCATCGTTATTTACTATGAGTTTATTTGTATTATTTAAATGCATAAACAGTGAAAAAATGATGAAGATTGAACAAAAAATAAGGTCAGGAGCTGCAAAAAAGAGGAAACATACGGATTTACACTTGTTTGATAAAAAGATCAAACTTTGGACTGTGGTAATTTGATCAAATGAAGTCCGATCTTCAAAAACTAAACAGCAATGGAAAGATCTCTTCACAAACTAAAACTTTTGTTCATATACTTTCTATAAAATATTTTTAGATTTGAAGCTATTTCGTGCCGATAAAAATAACAATAATCGGTATAATGACCTTGACCTTTGCATATTTTCATCGTTATTTACTATGAGTTTATTTGTATTATTTAAATGCATAAACAGTGAAAAAATGATGAAGATTGAACAAAAAATGAGGTCAGGAGCTGCAAAAAAGAGGAAACATACGGATTTACACGTGTTTGATAAAAAGATCAAACTTTGGACTGTGGTAGTTTGATCAAATGAAGTCCGATCTTCAAAAACTAAACACCAATGGAAAGATCTCTTCACAAACTAAAACTTTTGTTCATATACTTTCTATAAAATATTTTTAGATTGAGGGCTATTTTATGCCGATAAAAATAACAATAACTGGTATATGACCTTGACCTTTGCATATCTTCGCTGTTTTTTTTTCTATGATTTTATTTGTTTTATAAAAATGCATAAACAGTGAAATAATGATGAAGATTGAACAGAAAATAAATTCAGGAGCTGCAAATAACCTTAAAAGTCATGCTTTTAAAATGTTGATTTTTCGAAAATATTGGTTAAGTTTGACCGCGTACTGTGGACAAACCATGAATTTCCCGAATTCGCTACCCCATATATTTTGTGCGTATATGTCTTGCAGATCATATGCAACAAACAAAATTCTCCTATCTCATCTCTGAATAAAATGGGTAGGTTTTTCGTAGACCTACCCTTATATCACAGTTTTTGCGAGATTCGAACATTCAACCTCCTGTAGCACGAAAGTTTTATATACGCAAATTTTTGGAACCTATCATATTTTATTGGGCTATTTACAAGGAACATTATGCAAAAACCGCATTTGAATCGGACCTCAAATAATTGAGATATTGCTTATTAAACATTTTCATATAAAACGCCCCCTGGCGGGAAAATCAAAACAAAAATGAAAATTTTCTCGACGTTAGGATCATCTTCAAGTACGTGGTTATTACTGATAAAAGTTTCATAGATGTGGCTTTTCTCACCTCGGAGCTATGCCGTTCACAAAAAAGGGTTAGAAAAATAAAAATAAAAAAAAAAAGAAACAGAAGAAGAACAATAGGTTTTCGCACTGCGATGCGAAAACCTAAAAAAAAAAGAAACAGAAGAAGAACAATAGGTTTTCGCACTGCGATGCGAAAACCTAATAATTCTACTTGAGGCTGAAAGCCCTAATAAAAGTTTGAACTAAGGTACACCATTGCATCCTAAAATGCACCTCATTCTCTCAAATACGCATCGCAATTCACCTTTCAACACGGGCACTCTTTCCTGCGTAGGAACGTCCGGATCGTGGGTAACCAACCCAATAACCGCCTTCTTCCCTTACTTCAAATTGCTAGATTTTCGTATACAAGCCCTTATCCGAAAAACATGAATATCTGCCATGTTTGTTGAAGGAATCACTTGAATTTTTCAGGACTTTTTGCACATCGTAGTCTACGGCATTCTTGCAAATTTCAACTTCAAACATCAACTTGTCGATTTTATATGAATTTTTTAATAATTTCTGCTTAAATATGTATGAATCATAATCACGTGACCAAACAAGTATTCCTTGCAGTATACATCACTTCACTTTTCAGTGTGTTAATGCTGAAGCAATCATAATTTTTGACTCAAAGTTCATGAAACTACAGCGTTTCAATTTCGTTAAAAGTACACTTTTGGCCTTTCTGTCATAACTCAACCAATTCAGCCCCGATCTTCAAAAACTAAACACCAATGGAAAGATCTCTTCACAAACTAAAACTTTTGTTCATATACTTTCTATAAAATATTTTTAGATTTGAAGCTATTTCGTGCCGATAAAAATAACAATAATCGGTATAATGACCTTGACCTTTGCATATTTTCATCGTTATTTACTATGAGTTTATTTGTATTATTTAAATGCATAAACAGTGAAAAAATGATGAAGATTGAACAAAAAATAAGGTCAGGAGCTGCAAAAAAGAGGAAACATACGGATTTACACGTGTTTGATAAAAAGATCAAACTTTGGACTGTGGTAGTTTGATCAAATGAAGTCCGATCTTCAAAAACTAAACACCAATGGAAAGATCTCTTCACAAACTAAAACTTTTGTTCATATACTTTCTATAAAATATTTTTTATATTTTTAGATTGAGGGCTATTTTATGCCGAGAAAATAAATTCAGGAGCTGCAAATAACCTTAAAAGTCATGCTTTTAAATGTTGATTTTTCGAAAATATTGGTTAAGTTTGACCGCGTACTGTGGACAAACCATGAATTTCCCGAATTCGCTACCCCATATATTTTGTGCGTATATGTCTTGCAGATCATATGCAACAAACAAAATTCTCCTATCTCATCTCTGAATAAAATGGGTAGGTTTTTCGTAGACCTACCTTATATCACAGTTTTTGCGAGATTCGAACATTCAACCTCCTGTAGCACGAAAGTTTTATATACGCAAATTTTTGGAACCTATCATATTTTATTGGGCTATTTACAAGGAACATTATGCAAAAACCGCATTTGAATCGGACCTCAAATAATTGAGATATTGCTTATTAAACATTTTCATATAAAACGCCCCCTGGCGGGAAAATCAAAACAAAAATGAAAATTTTCTCGACGTTAGGATCATCTTCAAGTACGTGGTTATTACTGATAAAAGTTTCATAGATGTGGCTTTTCTCACCTCGGAGCTATGCCGTTCACAAAAAAGGGTTAGAAAAATAAAAAAAAAAAAAAAAGAAACAGAAGAAGAACAATAGGTTTTCGCACTGCGATGCGAAAACCTAAAAAAAAAGAAACAGAAGAAGAACAATAGGTTTTCGCACTGCGATGCGAAAACCTAATAATTCTACTTGAGGCTGAAAGCCCTAATAAAAGTTTGAACTAAGGTACACCATTGCATCCTAAAATGCACCTCATTCTCTCAAATACGCATCGCAATTCACCTTTCAACACGGGCACTCTTTCCTGCGTAGGAACGTCCGGATCGTGGGTAACCAACCCAATAACCGCCTTCTTCCCTTACTTCAAATTGCTAGATTTTCGTATACAAGCCCTTATCCGAAAAACATGAATATCTGCCATGTTTGTTGAAGGAATCACTTGAATTTTTCAGGACTTTTTGCACATCGTAGTCTACGGCATTCTTGCAAATTTCAACTTCAAACATCAACTTGTCGATTTTATATGAATTTTTTAATAATTTCTGCTTAAATATGTATGAAATCATAATCACGTGACCAAACAAGTATTCCTTGCAGTATACATCACTTCACTTTTCAGTGTGTTAATGCTGAAGCAATCATAATTTTTGACTCAAAGTTCATGAAACTACAGCGTTTCAATTTCGTTAAAAGTACACTTTTGGCCTTTCTGTCATAACTCAACCAATTCAGCCCCGATCTTCAAAAACTAAACACCAATGGAAAGATCTCTTCACAAACTAAAACTTTTGTTCATATACTTTCTATAAAATATTTTTAGATTTGAAGCTATTTCGTGCCGATAAAAATAACAATAATCGGTATAATGACCTTGACCTTTGCATATTTTCATCGTTATTTACTATGAGTTTATTTGTATTATTTAAATGCATAAACAGTGAAAAAATGATGAAGATTGAACAAAAAATAAGGTCAGGAGCTGCAAAAAAGAGGAAACATACGGATTTACACGTGTTTGATAAAAAGATCAAACTTTGGACTGTGGTAGTTTGATCAAATGAAGTCCGATCTTCAAAAACTAAACACCAATGGAAAGATCTCTTCACAAACTAAAACTTTTGTTCATATACTTTCTATAAAATATTTTTAGATTGAGGGCTATTTTATGCCGATAAAAATAACAATAACTGGTATATGACCTTGACCTTTGCATATCTTCGCTGTTTTTTTTTTTCTATGATTTTATTTGTTTTATAAAAATGCATAAACAGTGAAATAATGATGAAGATTGAACAGAAAATAAATTCAGGAGCTGCAAATAACCTTAAAAGTCATGCTTTTAAAATGTTGATTTTTCGAAAATATTGGTTAAGTTTGACCGCGTACTGTGGACAAACCATGAATTTCCCGAATTCGCTACCCCATATATTTTGTGCGTATATGTCTTGCAGATCATATGCAACAAACAAAATTCTCCTATCTCATCTCTGAATAAAATGGGTAGGTTTTTCGTAGACCTACCCTTATATCACAGTTTTTGCGAGATTCGAACATTCAACCTCCTGTAGCACGAAAGTTTTATATACGCAAATTTTTGGAACCTATCATATTTTATTGGGCTATTTACAAGGAACATTATGCAAAAACCGCATTTGAATCGGACCTCAAATAATTGAGATATTGCTTATTAAACATTTTCATATAAAACGCCCCCTGGCGGGAAAATCAAAACAAAAATGAAAATTTTCTCGACGTTAGGATCATCTTCAAGTACGTGGTTATTACTGATAAAAGTTTCATAGATGTGGCTTTTCTCACCTCGGAGCTATGCGTTCACAAAAAAGGGTTAGAAAAAAAAAAAAAAAAAAAAAATAAAAGTAAGAAGATCAATAGGTTTTCGCACTGCGATGCGAAAACCTAATAATTCTACTTGAGGCTGAAAGCCCTAATAAAAGTTTGAACTAAGGTACACCATTGCATCCTAAAATGCACCTCATTCTCTCAAATACGCATCGCAATTCACCTTTCAACACGGGCACTCTTTCCTGCGTAGGAACGTCCGGATCGTGGGTAACCAACCCAATAACCGCCTTCTTCCCTTACTTCAAATTGCTAGATTTTCGTATACAAGCCCTTATCCGAAAAACATGAATATCTGCCATGTTTGTTGAAGGAATCACTTGAATTTTTCAGGACTTTTTGCACATCGTAGTCTACGGCATTCTTGCAAATTTCAACTTCAAACATCAACTTGTCGATTTTATATGAATTTTTTAATAATTTCTGCTTAAATATGTATGAAATCATAATCACGTGACCAAACAAGTATTCCTTGCAGTATACAT
>CM037789.1:41808295-41858295 GCA_021229015.1 Solen grandis
TTTACTTTTATCAGGATGTGATTGCGATTTGCTTTTATCAGGTAATGACTGAGATTTGCTTTTATCAGATAATAACTGAGATTTGCTTTTATCAGGATAATGACTGAGATTTGCTTTTATCAGATGTGACTGAGATTTACTTTTATCAAGATGTGACTGAGATTTGCTTTTATCAGGATGTGACTGAGATTTACTTTTATCAGGATGTGACTGAGATTTTCTTTTATCAGATAATGACTGAGATTTACTTTTATCAGGATGTGACTGCGATTTGCTTTTATCAGATAATAACTGAGATTTACTTTTATCAGATAATAACTGAGATTTGCTTTTATCAGATAATGACTGAGATTTGCTTTTATCAGGATGTGACTGAGATTTACTTTTATCTGGATGTGACTGAGATTTACTTTTATCAGATAATGACTGAGATTTGCTTTTATCAGGATGTGACTGAGATTTGCTTTTATCAGGGTGTGACTGAAATTAACTTTTATTAGGGTATGACTGCGATTTGCTTTTATCAGATAATAACTGAGATTTGCTTTTATCAGATAATAACTGAGATTTACTTTTATCAGATAATGACTGAGATTTACTTTTATCAGGATGTGACTGAGATTTGCTTTTATCAGGGTGTGACTGAGATTTACTTTTATCAGATAATGACTGAGATTTGCTTTTATCAGGATGTGACTTAGATATGCTTTTATCAGGATGTAACTGAGATTTGCTTTTATCAGGGTGTGATTGAGATTTACTTTTATCAGATAATGACTAAGATTTGCTTTTATCAGGATGTGACTGAGATTTGCTTTTATCAGGGTGTGACTGAGATTTGCTTTTATCAGGTTGATTGAGATTTGCTTTTATCAGATAATGACTGAGATTTGCTTTTATCAGGATGTGACTGAGATTTACATTTATCAAGATGTGACTGAGATTTACTTTTATCAGGATGTGACTGAGATTTGCTTTAATCAAGATGTGACTGAGATTTGCTTTTATCAGGGTGTGACTGAGATTTACTTTTATCAGATAATGACTGAGATTTGCTTTTATCAGATAATGACTGAGATTTGCTTTTATCAGGATAATGACTGAGATTTGCTTTTATCAGATAATGACTGAGATTTGCTTTTATCAGATAATGACTGAGATTTGCTTTTATCAGGCAATGACTGAGATTTGCTTTTATCAGATAATGACTGAGATTTGCTTTTATCAGATGATGACTGAGATTTGCTTTTATCAGGGTGTGACTGAGATTTACTTTTATCAGATAATGACTGAGATTTGCTTTTATCAGGATGTGACTGAGATTTGCTTTTATCAGATAATGACTGAGATTTGCTTTTATCAGATAATGACTGAGATTTGCTTTTATCAGGATGTGACTGAGATTTGCTTTTATCAGATAATGACTGAGATTTGCTTTTATCAGGATAATGACTGAGATTTGCTTTTATCAGGATGTGACTGAGATTTGCTTTTATCAGGATGTGACTGAGATTTACTTTTATCAGGATGTGACTGAGATTTGCTTTAATCAAGATGTGACTGAGATTTGCTTTTATCAGGGTGTGACTGAGATTTACTTTTATCAGATAATGACTGAGATTTGCTTTTATCAGGATGTGACTGAGATTTGCTTTTATCAGATAATGACTGAGATTTACTTTTATCAGGTAATGACTGAGATTTGCTTTTATCAGATAATGACTGAGATTTGCTTTTATCAGATGATGACTGAGATTTGCTTTTATCAGATAATGACTGAGATTTGCGTTTATCAGGATGTGACTGAGATTTACTTTTATCAGATAATAACTGAGATTTGCTTTTATCAGATAATAACTGAGATTTGCTTTTATCAGGATGTGACTGAGATTTACTTTTATCAGATAATGACTGAGATTTGCTATTATCAGATAATGACTGAGATTTGCTTTATCAAGTTGTGACTGATATTTGCTTTTATCAGGGTGTGACTGAAATTAACTTTTATCAGGGTGTGACTGAGATTTGCTTTTATCAGATAATGACTGAGATTTGCTTTTATCAGGATGTGACTGAGATTTACTTTTATCAGGGTGTGACTGAAATTAATTTTTATTAGGGTATGACTGCGATTTGCTTTTATCAGATAATAACTGAGATTTGCTTTTATCAGATAATAACTGAGATTTGCTTTTATCAGGGTGTGACTGAAATTAACTTTTATTAGGGTATGACTGAGATTTACTTTTATCAGAATGTGACTGAGATTTACTTTTATCAGATAATGACTGAGATTTGCTTTTATAAGGTAATGGCTGAGATTTGCTTTTATCAGGATGTAACTGAGATTTACTTTTATCAGATAATGACTGAGATTTACTTTTATCAGGATGACTGAGATTTACTTTTATCAGGATAATGACTGAGATTTGCTTTTATCAGGGTGTGACTGAAATTAACTTTTATTAGGGTATGACTGAGATTTACTTTGATCAGAATGTGACTGAGATTTACTTTTATCAGATAATAACTGAGATTTACTTTTATCAGATAATGACTGAGATTTACTTTTATCAGGATGTGACTGAGATTTGCTTTTATCAGGGTGTGACTGAAATTAATTTTTATTAGGGTATGACTGAGATTTGCTTTTATCAGGATGTGACTGAGATTTGCTTTTATCAGGGTGTGACTGAAATTAACTTTTATTAGGGTATGACTGCGATTTGCTTTTATCAGATAATAACTGAGATTTGCTTTTATCAGATAATAACTGAGATTTACTTTTATCAGATAATGAGTGAGATTTACTTTTATCAGATAATGACTGAGATTTGCTTTTATCAGGTAATAACTGAGATTTGCTTTTATTAGATAATGACTGAGATTGCTTTTATCAGATGTGACTGAGATTTGACATTTTATCAGATAATGACTGAGATTTGCTTTTATCAGGTAATGACTGAGATTTGCTTTTATCAGATAATGACTGAGATTTGCTTTTATCAATAATGACTGAGATTTGCTTTTATCAGTAATGACTGAGATACTGAGATTTGCTTTTTTCATGATGTGACTGAGATTTACTTTTATCAAGATGTGACTGAGATTTGCTTTTATCAGGTAATGACTGAGATTTGCTTTTATCAGGTAATGACTGAGATTTGCTTTATCAGGTTATGACTGAGATTTGCTTCTATCAGGTAATGACTGAGATTTGCTTCTATCAGGTAATGGCTGAGATTTGTTTCTATCAGATAATGGCTGGGATTTCCTTTTATCAGGTAATGACTGAGATTTGTCTATAGTATTTGCTTTTAAGGGTAGTGTTTGTGCGATTGGTATATCCTTTAACAGGGTGCGTCTGTAATATTCTTTAAAGAGATAGCGGTGAGTGGGATTTGCCTTTTACATGTTGCAAATGGAATTAAAATTAAGGGCTGGATTTGCCTTTTACGGGTGTTTTTTTTTAAATGAATTGCTATATCAGGGTGCGACAGGAATTTGCTTTTAACAGGGTGCTAATGGGTTTTTGATTTTGATTTCAACAGGTTTAGACTGTAGTTTGCTTTTTACATTGTATGGCTTGGGATTACTTCCAACAGGGTGCGATTGTAATGTCCTTTTAAAAAGTTGCTTTAAACGGGCTATGATTTGAACTTGCTTTTAAGGTTCTTGGACTCTAATGCATGATGTTAGGAATCGTAAAACAATATTATATACTGAACATATGATATATACTCAGCTTCAAAAGAAAGTGTGCATATTTTGATTTTAAATATTTCAATATTAAGCAAACATATCAGTTTCAATTTTCGCCACGCTATCTCTTGTGTATTTGTCATTGATTTAGGTCAAAACTCTCCCCATGAAACAAGGTAAGTTTTCAACATGAAGGGGCTTAAATATGCAATCGTCAGCGAGACAGACGTACTTACAAGAATCGCAGTATACACCCGTGTAGTCTGAGTCGCACTCGCAGAAGAATTCCCCATTGAGGACATGACACGTGCCATAACGGCATGGATTTAGGTGACATCCATTTGCAGCTGTGAAATAAAAGAATGTAAAACACCACAACGTATCGAGTGAAAACGAATATGCGTCTTACTTTGTACAAATGTAAAGCGTTTTAGATTAAGATACAGTATATTTGGCGTCAGTTTTAAATTATCATGTGTGTATTCCCTATTTAATATAAAGACTTGAATTTACTATAAAATTCCCACAATCACTTGTTGGACGATGATCATATTTAATGATGGATTAATTACCTTCAATAATGTTTAACAATTGACCAGGGCCATAGCTAGCGGTATGTCAATACGCACATTCACATACTAAAATCTTAAAATTCAAGAGATATACCTAAATAAAACGACAAGAAATTTGAACATTTCATCAAACAACAATTCATTTCAGTATGTGTGCGCAACAGCTACACCCTTTATGATCAACTGTTAATATCATTAGTCAGTAATTTTCGTTGTGGGCTATTTTTTATTTTTTTGGTTGAATATCTATACAACGAAAATTGTTTGTGTATAATCTTTAAAAGAAAACTTTTTGGCCGTATGAATAAACAAGAAACATGTTTTGAAAAAAGATATTTAGCAATGATGGAATGATCACATATTACAAAGTGTCAACACCGGTCTGAGTGCAAGCTAGTGACCTCACACTTGATTACAAAACATTTAATCATTACCTATTCTACCGTTTTGTTTAAATTGTACAATTACAATTCAGATCTTAAGTTATAATTGCATTTTCACAATTTTGCAGACATAATATTTTCAACGTATTTAGTGTTTTAGTTACAGGTTCTGTGGATAACTCAGTGGCAGAATGGTTGTAGATCCTGACTGTCTATCACTTAGCCATTCACAGCAGTGGGTTCAAATCTAAGTTGGGTCATTTCGACTTTTTTCACGTAAATACGCCTTTCAACTCGATGGATCTACGCGGGTACAAATGCGCAATCGGTCCTCCGTCTCGATCGATCTACCTGGGTACCTATATGCAATCGGTCTTTCAGCTTGATGTTTCCACCTATGTGTAATCGGTCTTCAAGCGCGATGGGTCTACCCAGGCGCCTTTGTGCAATCGGTATCTCCCACAACCTGTTACTTAATGGACGTCATCAATCGCTGCAACGGTTAGCAACATGTTATTCAACCGCGTCTCTCCGTGTTATTTTTGTTTTTGTTTTACATGTACCTCCTTCTTGAGTTAGGTCACTTTTAGTATATGTTGGATATGTATAGGACCTTTTCGTCTTTCCTTATGAAATTAAGGTATGGAATCGCGGGTTACGTACATTGTACATCTGACCTTTGTCCTTGTTTACAGTTTATCTTGACTTAGCGGTACTACGAGGGGTTAAATGATAAATAATTACGACTTACCGGAAGCGGAATGCAGTAGATTCACCGAAATGATCACCATAAAAAGTGTCCCACCTAAAACATAATAGATGCTGTTGCTATAACAAAAATATGTCTACCGTGTAACCGTTAGATTTACACGATCAATATAACATGTATAGATGATACAAAAAAACACGAATGATGTGTGGAATGGAAAGTATGCGTGCACGGAAAATTTAAAGGAGTCCGACTTTGTTGCATATCAGCGGAGATCGGATATGTCAATAAGGTAACAATCTTGTACAATTGCGTAGCATTTCTGGTATTGAAATGCAAACACAAATATATGTATCTTATTTTAATAATATTATTAATGAAAATAATTACCTAACATCTCTCTGATGTATTCTTGTTATGAGCTTCGATGTTGACCTTAGTTGTGATATATATGTTACTTGTTTCCTTATGGGAAATTTTGATAAGAGATAAGAGATGTAGATTAGCTTGTAAAAGGTCACCTCTGTGCAATGACCTATTAAACAGAGATAGGAAACCCCTTTAAGATTAGTATATCACTGAATTGTGCACACATTCTATAAAAAAAAAGAAAAAAAAAGAAAAAGAAAAAGTAACCATCTTATAAAATGATCAGTTCTCTAATGCAATGCCATATTTTTAAATTGATTTATTTTTAAAATTCTGTAAAATCATGATCTTAATTCAACCTATATAGCAGAACAAAAACAAAATTACATTATTATTATTAATTATTTTCATGCAGTTACTTTCCTTTTTTTACATAAGGCATCATTTTAAGGGTAATGCAATGTTCTATTGAAATATATAATTTACTTTTACATGTCTTCAATAGAATAGGAGATACTTAAAAACGTGACTTTGCAAGAATTGGACAAAATGTTACGTAATTTTGTGAGATTAAGGCTAGTTGCCAATCTTTGTTTTATAGGTCTTTGCTCTGTGACACATGACAAGGCAAGTATTTACATCTCATCTTTGTAAAAAATCTTGATTTAAAACTCACTTCGATACAACACATTCATACATGGCCACTCCAAGGAGAGCTACAAGAAACAAAATATTTATACATACAAAACACATCATCCATCTTCATCATCACCATCATCATCGTATTCTTTTTAAACTCTAATGTTTCTATATCATCATTACTTACCACTTGGTAAACAAAGTGTTTCCAAATTTATGAAATTACTTACTATGTATCCCTCAGTTACGGAAGCGTATTAGTGCCACATTGACACTAATTTTTTTTTTTAATTTCGACACTTTAATGTACGGTGGCTTTTTACAGTGTCAAAAATAAAAAAAAATAATAAGTGTCAATGTGGCACTAATACGCTTCCGTAGTCAGTGAATTGAAGACAGTACACCAAATATTTAGTCCTCCTTCCACCATCATTCTTTTTTAACATATTTTTTCCATGTGTTGCCCAGGACCTGATATACCTCAGTTATACACTCGTTCCCATACTTTAACCAATACATAAATAATGCAGAGTTGCAGGCATTAATTAAAGAAATAAAAAAATAAATGTAATAGGTTAAATATGTTAAACCACTATACAGAGCAAACACAGAGTAATATTTAGTCACAATAAAGTAAAATTTAAGCATTATAACTCATTGTGCACGTACGCCTTTCCCGCAAAAGATACTAAATGAATATGCACTGCAGGCAGGATCGACTTGGTTCCACTAATTATATTTTATATTTTAGTCAAAGCACACAATGCGATGAGAGACTGTCGACAAGATTTACATGTAAAATAGCTTTAATCGTGATTTCAGCGTTAACTCGATAGAAGCAAGGTCATTTTAAACCAAAACAAATCTACATCGAGGGGTGAGAGCGAAACTAGGCTAAGTGCTAATATATTTATATGCATTTAGCATTGTTTCCTCTCACCAATCGACATGTTTCCTGCTACTCCAGTTACTAGTCATAAGTCAGCTGAGCTCGCTCTTTAATTCATGATTACCCCGCATACAGTCTTTTATTGTATTGAGCGCTTTGATTTGTTTCATAATGATCCGTAGTGAATTGATAGGAGTAATACAGTGCAGTGAAAATAGCAGTGTATGATATAATTATAAAATCTCTCTCCTTCTTACTCTTTTTTTAAACCAGGTTTTCATCGAAACTCCTGGTTATTAGAATGGCGTACGTAGTTGGGCGGGTGTCAAACATATCGTTTCCGTCGAATATCTCCTGTTAGAATTGAGATACAGTTTTCATACTTGGTAGGTAGATGGAAAGAGGAAAGTTGAGATTGATTTTCAGGTTGATAAGGTCGAGGTCACTGTTTCTAAAATAGATTTTTCGTTTCCGTCAAATAACTTCTTTTCGTTTGGCTGAATTACACAAACGGAATAATGATTGAATGATAACAATCTAGTGAGCCTACTTTATAAAGAATACTAAAATGCACTTTAAACAACCGATGATATTTTAAATCACACCATTCTACAGGATTAACGCGATAATTTACTTTCATTTTCCTGAGCAAACAGTTTGTCGTCAAAGCCATTCGCTGACGTCACACAATTACAGCTCCGGGATAAATAAAAAGAGCGACATACCCTGACCAAGTATACAAAAAAACTGTATTTGTGTGACGTGTGCACAGTAAAGTGAGTTATTGATTTCGCCAGCCAAAAGTAAGTAAGAGTGTCATACTCTGATCAAGTATACAAAAAAACTGTATTTGTGTGACGTCAGCGAGGACAAACTGTATGCTCAGTAAAGTGAGTTATTGATTTTCAGGTTGAATGATATATATATATATATATCGACATGATTTAATTGTGTTTTGTTTATATATATATATATATATATCGACATGATTTAATTGTGTTTTGTTTATATTTCTATATCCATTAAGAATAGACTCTAAATTTGTGGCTAGATGCTCTGAAAATTCAAATTCATTGGCGATATATTTCAGTATAAGACCTTCCTATTTTCAATTTTACCATATACAAAATATATCGATCTATTTGACTAAAGCAAGTGTTTCACAAATTAAGCGTAACCTCTAGGTTGGATAGAATCTATTACGACATTTTTCTAGAAAGCAGAAGCCTACGTTTGGCTCTGTCTCCTATTTTCGGTAGAAATTTCTTTATTGACTCTATCCTACACTAAGTATTAATGTATATGACTATAATTTGTATATGTTTCTTCCCTCCCCCCTCTCTCACCCACTCTCTTGCTCTCTTATCTTAACAGGCCCCGGTATCTTATTGACTCTGGTATTGAGAAACTTCAGGAGCTTTCACACAATGATGAATAATTCAGTTTACAATTAATGAAGTTTTATTTTTGCAATTTCTTTTACACTCTCCTTGGCAACACACACAGTAATAATAATTAACATATAAAGTCCGAGAAAACAGTTGGGCATCATCATAACGGTTATCCACAATTTAGTATTTCATAAATGTCCGTGATATCAAATTATAATATAATACATCATTTAAAAATCCTTTGTGTTAGGAAATCCTAATTAGAGATAAATCCTATAAGGATGTCAAAATTCGGATCTAATATCAATAAATAATTATCTACGTATATATTATTATACATTGATTAACAACACAAGCATTGCGACTTATAGCATATCCGTATATCTAGTATAATAATAGCAGCAACAATCTATGCACAGCAAATTCTTCAGAAAATTATCTTAAACAATTATACTTATATGTTATACTTAATTGTTTGAAATGTATTATTTCCAACAGTAATAATGTACAAAACATTTTGCAAATATTACACTTGATATCTGCGTATCTAGCAGATATAATAATGGTTAGATATGTGAATGATAATGATAAGAATATACAACGTACAGTGGTCTCTATCAGCTACAAGTTATTCTGCAAAATAGTGTCTCACTATGTGTGAGATTTTCTTTGAATTATTTGCCGATCATGGAATATCATAGCGCAATGCCATCAAAATGATAAAGGTGATGGAATTGTCATTAAAATGATTAACAATTGCGTTAAAGGTGATGGAATTGTCATTAAAATGATTAACAATTGCGTTAAAGGTGATGGAATTGTCATTTAAATGATTAACAATTGCGTTAAAGGTGATGGAATTGTCATTAAAATGATTAACAATTGCTTTAAAGGTGATGGAATTGTCATTAAAATGATTAACAATTGCTATAAAGGTGATGGAATTGTCATTAAAATTATTAACAATTGTGTTAAAGGTGATGGAATTGTCATTTAAATGATTAACAATTGCGTTAAAGGTGATGGAATTGTCATTAAAATGATTAACAACTGTGTTAAAGGTGATGGAAAAAGTGACCGCCACCAGTTAGCACTCATTTATCAATGATACCAACATCAATAATATTATATACATCTACGCATTTATCCTCATAAACTGATTAACAACAAGAGCAGTATGACCTATAGCATATCATATCTACAATAATAACGGCAGCAACAACCTATACCCGACACAATCTTTAATAATACAAGTTATACTTATGTATTTTAATCTTTAAAACCTAAATTTCAACATCAATACTGTACTAAACTCTTTGAAAAGACTGAACTTAATATCTGAGTATTAGTATTTGAAACACATCACCCATAGATTCGATTTCTTTCGTCTTCTTTAACATCATATAGCAGCAAAATACTTCTTAGTATGTCTGTACCATATACACAATAAATATAAACCATTTAGACTTTAATTAAAATGACAATTTTAACACATCAAAATAATGAACATAATAGTAGTTTTCTTAAGGTCAGGAAATGCAATATGTCTGGAACCTTTTTATGAATTGGTGAATAAAATATTCATAGGCTGCAATCTTGCGGAACTCACAGAATCTTAGTATAAAGAGAAGACAAAAAATGTCTACCTCACTATTAAGAAAAAGGGTTATAAAAACATTCTACCTTTGTCAGATGCACATGTCATGTAAATGCTATCAGAGGAAAATATTGCAGAGGGAATGTACCCTGGTAAAATCCAAACACATAACGGGGACTTGGTGCGAAACTATTTCTAGCTCATAAGGAAGCTTTATAACAATTAATATACATTTTGAGGTACAAATATCAAAACTTGGTTTTGCTCTTGAACCTTTCTCCTTTCAATTCTAAAACTGAAAAAAAGAGATATACACATGTAGTATAAACTTATACAATCTGTAAAAAAAAAGACAAAAAAAAAAGACACGAATTGTGTAGTTACCACAGTTTTGCACCAATCATTCAATACATGGATTTAAAAAATATTCATATCTTAAGTTGAATGAAACATGATAACTTATAACACAAAAAAATCATAGCAAATGGTATTATGTATTTTTGCACTGTATTTCTTTGAAAGTACATAGTATTATATGAAAATTAATAGAAAAGAACAATATCTTTTCGTTTATACATAAGAAGTCATATACAGAAATGAATATTCTTATACATCGTTTGTAACGCACGCAAGCACACACACACACACGCGCGCGCCTCTGTCGTTTGCAGTTTGCAGTTTATCATAAAATTATGGTCTATAGATAATTACAGCATCAAAAGACATCCTATGCCATTGATATCCATATTATATAGTGTTCTCGAAAACAAAAGCACTCATGCTTATAACATCGTTTATTCGGCATAAAATAGCAAGCAACATATCCATAGCCTACAAAACATACAATGTGCTAAATGTGGTACAGGTGTAAACAATACAAAGTGTTTACAGAGAAGTACATATGTTGAACTAGAGACTAATAATAATGTTATTAAACATAACTAGTTAGATATTATCTTAAAAGCAAGATATATGTATTTTGACAGTTTGTTTAAATTTGTGCTAGAGTTACATAACATAAGGGATATACACTTTTGCATAGATGCCCAGTGACAATAATATGTTAGTTATTGGCTTATACCCAATGTATGTCCACTGGACTTTTACTCTTTTTTTCCAAAATTTGAACGAATAAGTTGTTTTTTTAATTCGATAAATTAAACTGAATCAATATCTGACTCAATATCTCGGTCGACATAACATGATCGGGGATAAAAGGACTTTCGGTCAATGACTAAAATAATGATCTTCTTTAGTATTTTGAATATAAATACAAGTATTGTTCAGTAAATATGTTAGACATTAAGCTATAGTGAAGGCAATTTAAATCGAAATTCCCATCAGTGTGTCGGAACCGTTAATCGACCTTTAATGTTGACTATCTATTCTCGAAACAATAGCTTCAATAGTGCATACCATTTTGATGAAACTTGAAGTAACAGGATCTATTTGATTCTTAACAAGGCTAAAATTTAACTATCACAAAATTACCGTACCAACTAGAGATTTGTTTTCGTAAAAAAACTGATGTCTCCAACCCCTCACACACACTAATACACTGAAGCACATAGTGCCATGTGCTTTATTTGCTTTGAAAAAGTAGATCTACTATGATTTCAGTTAGTAAAACATTTGCTCACTTTAGCAAACAGTGACTTGCAATAGGAATACATAATTACGACGACAAGCAACAGGTAAGCCCTGTGTGGCTAGGGTACAAAACGTTTGCAGATTTTTGCAGTAATTGAGTACATTCATGCCAAAAATCTGTTTTAATTCATGTTGTTTGATATTCATTGAATTTTCACGGTAATTTATGAAGTAAATAGTTAAAAGGCTGACTATATTGATCAAGCTCCGTCCAGAGTTATGGACCTTGTGTGTGACATTTCCACTCATCAATTTCTTTCCATAGCTGAAATTTTGTTTCAATAGCATAAGTAGAACAGGAGTTATGTTGCGGTCAAGAAATTGTGAAATGGGGGAATAACTTCAAAGATACTGAGGCCAGAGTTATGAACCTTGTACATGACACCTTTTTCCCTTTAATTTCTTTCCATGAATGAAATTTAATTACAATAACATTAGTCGAACTGAATTTATCTAAAGACACGAAATGAGATGGAAAACTCCAATAAGTAACATTGGAAATGGATGATGCTCTTGTGTACTGCAATTCTCGTCCATAACGTCTACCCACTTATGAAGGTTCAAGTGAATATGTCTCATTGTGTATGAATTATGCTCCGGACAAAACGTAAATGAATATGGAATTAAACACCGGGCAAAAACTAAAAATATATAATTTGCAGAATTAAGGTTTAAGTCTTATGCACAGTAATTCCCCTTTGTGAGGTCTATCCACCTATGAAGTTTAAGGTAATACGTCTGATATTGCACGAGTAATGCTTTCGACAAAAAATAAGTATGAAATTTAACAATGGGTAGTAACTCCAAATATATGATGTGAAGAATTACGGTTTTTTCGCATTGCACTTCTCCACCATGTGTTTTATCCACCTTCACGGTTATATATCTCATAGTGCGTGAGAAATGGTCTTGACAGAAAATAAGTATGAAATTTAACAAAGGCAATAACTCCAAAATTATGATGTGCAGAGTTACGTTTTTTGTGTATGACACTTTTTCACCATGAGATCTTTCCACTTGTGAAGTTTCAAGTTAATAGCTTAGATAATTTTTGAGTTATGCTCCGGAGAAAAATTAAGTATGAAATGTAACATAGGGCAATAACTCAAAACATATGATGTGCAGAATTACGGCTCTTGTATCTATCCATCTGTGAAGTTTCAAGTTAACAATTGATGCTTTTTGAGTTACGCTCCAGATAGAAAGTGTGACAAACAGATACACAGACAGACAAAAAAAGTCTCCCCCATATAAATATGGGGAGAGACATAAAAGCACCATCCAATGAATTTTACCAAAATGTCAATCTGTCCATAAATGTTCTCGAATTGCTTAAGCATAAAAGTATCAGCTATGATTTTGTGGGGGTATATAACAAACATAATAATGGCAAGATAATTGGAAAAATAAGGATGAGAAGATACTTTCAATTGTAGTTGCCTCAAAAATCTACAAACGCTTTTCCGCAAAATGGTGTCCCAAATATGTGAGCGCTATTCTTTGAATTTCACGCTTCGCATTTGCTGCAGTAGGCCGCAACTTAGGGTCCCCAGACCAGCACCGCTTTGCGAGGTCACGCAGCGCCACTGGCATCTGAGCCTTGTGGTCCAGACTTGGTCTTGACCCCTTCTCTATCATTCTCATGATTTCTCCCACCGACATTTGGGCATATTCATCCTCTGAGTATGCAAATCGACCATACCACATTTCCCAAAGCAAAATGCCAAAGCTGTAGATGTCTGTAGAGTTGTTGTATTGGCTACTTCTGAGAATCTCAGGTGACATATGAGTGATTGTACCCACAAAAGTGCCTGTGGTTAGGACTTCATGTTTTGCTGTACCCAAATCGCATACTTTGACCACGCCATCCTTTACCTACAAATGAAAACATATGATGTAGACAGGTAATTATTTTTTCTGCATACTTCAAACTTTTAATTTAGATTATGGACTAGTTAACATTATTGAATCTAATGCCAATCATTGTTATTATCAAATTATATTAAAATAAAAAACATTTGTGTTTGAATGTTTGACTGTTTGCAGGATATCTATAAAAAAACATAATGTCTTTTTAAAGTTTTTCTTTTTATATCGGCTTCAAAATACAATTCGGATTTTTAATCCATGTTATATTTACCAGAACATTCGCAAGTTTCAAGTCCCGATGAATAAGTCGCTTGCTGTGGATGTATTTCAGTCCATCACAAATACTGCATGCTGAATTAATATACAGCTTAAAAGCATCCTCACGCTCCTGTTTAGTTGAAAACCGCCTGCAATTGTTGAACTTTTTTTTATCCTAGATATGAACTTTAATTGCTAAATATTTATAAATTTGTAACATAAGGCAAATAGTTAATAATAATAATATGTATAACTTTTAGAAAAACAAGACTTTGTCAGTATAGCAGGCTATACTGTCAGGAGTCCGCATCGTTAAAAAAAAAAAAAAAAAAAATGAAGAATTTGAGCGAGTATGAAACAAAAAAAAATAATGGACTGGATTATGATCTTCGTGCATATGGTTGAGGCACGCGACACACCTTGGTGTTATGACAAACATTTCTGTAAAGTTTTATGAATATTTAAGCATAAATATGGAAGTTAAAGAGCGGACATGAAAATGACGCCTATGAATTCTAAAGACAATTTCTAACAACTCCTTGACCTTTCAAGCACGCATATGTTTATTGCAAAAAAATATCTTCATGTAATGACAAACAATTTTGTAAAGTTTTATGAAATCCATCAATAGATATGGAAGTACCGAGTGGGCACGTCGATGAAGCCTATAAATACCAAGGAGAATTTATTAAACCTCCAGTAACCTTGACCTTACAAGGACGCATATGTTTGATGTGCGCGACACAACATTGTGTTATGACACTTTTGTAGTTTTATGAAATCCCATCCATTAATATGGAAGTTATAGAGGGGACAGGAAGATGTAGCCCAACTACACCAAAGACGATTTCTAACAACTCCAGTGACCATGACCTTTCAAGGGTGGATGCTGTTGATGTACGCAACACACCCTTGGGTTATGAGGAATACTTCTGTGAATATTTTTTTTAAATTTATTCATAAATGTCCAAGTAATGGAGTGGAGACGAAAGCAGGACGGAATGACAGACGGACGAATGGACAGAATGACGGACGGACGCGCTCAAACCTATAGACCCAAACGGTCGAAAAAGATGTATTCATGATAAAAAATTCATATGGAAAAAAACATTACATGAAACCTAACACACAAGCGTGACATGAGCTTACATGCCACCTTTAGCGTGGCATACACAGCAAGACTTCACGTGACATCTTACACACAAGGGTGACACGATCTTACATGCCTCCTTACACACCAGCGTGGCAAAACCTTTCATGACACTTTACACGCCAGTGTTGTAAGAACGTACATGCTGCCTTACACTCAAGCGTTGCCAGACTTCACGTGACACCTAGAACACCAGGTAGCAATTCTATACATGACACCTTACACACCATCGTATCAAAACCTTACGGAAATCTTACACATCAGTATTTCCTTAAAATACACACTAGCATGTGAAAACCTTACATAACACCTTACACATCAGCATGACAGACCTTACATAACACCTTATACACCAGCGTGGCATGACCTTAAATTTAACTTTACACACCAGCGGGACAAGAACTTACATGACATCTTACACACAAGGGTGACACGATCTTACATTCCACCTTACACACCAGCGTGGCAAGGCCTTTCAATACACATTACAAACCAGTGTTGTATGAACGTACATGCTGCCTTTCACTAAATCGTTGCCAGACCTCACGTGACACCTAGAACACCAGCGTAGTAATACCATACATGGCACCTTACACACCATCGTATCAAGACCTAACGTAACATTTTACACATCAGCGTGGCAAGACCTTACACGACACCTTACACTCAAGCGTGGCAAAGCCTCCCATGCCAGCTTACAAACCAGAACGTGAAAAACTTACATGAAACCTTACACACTCTTACATGACACCTTAAACACCAGCGCGGCAGGAACTTGCATTCCACCTTACTTACAAGCGTGACAAGGCCTTACATGTCATCTCACACACTTGCATGTAAAAACCTTACATAACACTTTGGCATGACCTTATATCCAATTTTCACACCAGCGTGGCAAGAATTAACATACCACCTTACACACAAGCGTTGAAAAACCTTACATACCACTTTATATACCAGCGTGGCAAGATCTAACAAGATACCTTACACACCAGCGTGGCAAGAACCTAGTCTCTGACACTGGCATAAGTTTTCTTTACTCCATGTAATACTGACTGATAAAGTCGCTATGCAATGATTAAGGAAAGTTATACTACAGAATGTGTATATAATTTCATAATGAACATAGGAAAATGTTAATATCATCAGAAGAGCATGGTGTTAAGGAGAGAAAATGTGAATATGTAATACTTCATTATGCATAATAAATAAATCAATGTATTTAATAAATGATCAACGACGACAAAGTTGTATTTTTTATACTCATGTAGAAGGTCGAGGTCAAACTGTATAAATGTTTATGCGAGATAGCAATGGTTAACTTCTTAATTAGTTTGTTCATGATACGTAAGTTTGGATTTTGACTGTGTCTATTCACATTGACTTAATAGGTATTTGAGTAACTCCTTGATTTTTCTGTTTATTGCATAAATTCATTTGCTTTATTGAAATAAAATAATAATTTATCAAAAACTTACCAACATTGCAAATTTACATTGTCAAAAATTTTTGTTTTAAGGTTCATTTCGCATTTTTCAAACAGTAATGACAAGGTGAAGCCATCGTGAAGTAGCTGTGTCCCAGGAATAGATCTATCTCGCGGTTCATTGTGGCAACACGAGAATCCGATGTATTTGATGATGTGCTCGTGCTTTAAACATCTGATAAAAAGGCATATTTTAATATCTAAATGGTTTACATCCATTAAATCACACGAAATTTACATCAAATTTGATCGGAATTTAAATGCTTTACCAGTATTTGTAAAAAGTAACGACCATTATATGATGGGATAAAAATAAACAGTTGTTCTGAAGATTTTTCAGTTTGAATAACAAGAGGGCTTTGATGGCCCTGGGATCGCTCACCTAAGAACTAGGTATTAATGAGAGGAATAGAAACAGCAAATATCTAATGATATTATGGAAAATGGGTACTGCCCCCTGCTTACCATAAATCCAATGCATACTTTTGGCAAAAATATTTTTCAAATTTGTACTATATACATATATGGAAAATGGGCTCCGGCCCCTGGCGGCAATGTGTTTGTCCAATTCATATTATTGGAGTGACCTATGGAACATGCCAAAAAACTTTGAAATCCAGCCTTTACTTTCGCACAAGAAGATTTTTTCAAAGTACTATATACATACAAGGAAAACAAGCTCCGCCCCCTGGCGGTCATGTTTTTCAACGGTTCAAAATAAATTAAACAATCTTGATAGAGAGTGACCTAAGGAACATCTGTGCCAAATATTTTGAAATCCAGCCAGTACTTTTTCATAAGAAGATTGTTCAAATTTGTTCTACAGTCAACATCGTACATGCGACCAAGGTGCACGCTGGAAATAAAATCGGAGGTTTCGAGATAAATGTTAGACAGAGACATGAGGAAAGCTCATTGCTAAATAATATTGATTCTTGAAATGGCCCAATCCTTCCATAAATTTAATGTAAAATGTGTTTTTCCAACGAACACCAAATGCAAGCCTCAGCCAGTGGACCAAAGTATTATTCCAACATAACTAAAACATCGAAAGAAATTACAAAAAAAAATCATGTTGATGCTTATTGATATAAAACAACAAAATATTTTGTAGTGTACATCGTGTTCTTGTTGTAATCTAACGTTATGATCTAAAGTTAGCATACAGTTTGTACATGTATGACTTGTTTGCCTGGATTTCCAAAAATATCTTTTAAGAGACCATTTCATTAAGCAATCACTTTTTGGCAGTCCCTTGAGCGGTCTATTAATACAATGTTGACTGTATATACATGTAAGAAAACGTGCTCCGACCCCTGGCGGCCATGTTCTTTTACGGATCGGAAAAATTTAAACGATCTTGGTAGAGAAATAACCAAGGAACACCTGTGCCAAATTATTTTGAAATCTGGCCATTAGTTTTGGAGGAGGTTTTCAGTTTTAATATTATTTTTTTTATTTCCGTTGCCATAGCAACCAGAGTTCTGCTTGGAATGAAATTCTTTGAAGAACTATGAAAGAGCATCACCCAAGGAACATTCCTGTAAAGTTTTCTTTAAAAATTGGCCAAGGGGTTTAGGAGGAGATGTTTAAATTTGAAAGTTGACGATGGACGACGGACATTGACTCACCTTGACCTAAAAATTGAATTTAATAGCCTCCAAATAAGAAATAAATAAAAAAGACAAAACGAACAATAAAAATTACCACGAAACTCGATAAACGTACCTCAGAATTTCGATTTCTTGAATCATGCTGAGTGCGTTCTCATCCCTTATTCTATCTTTTAAGACCTTTACAGCAACTGGTGTATCATCATTTGTTTCATCTCTTATGATACCAGTGTAGACATCAGAAAAGACACCTCCTCCTATTCTGTCTATTCGGACAACCTGTTCCGCTTTGTAGGAATCGTCTGACCAATACACCAGCGCAAACAATTTAACTACCCCTAACACCTGTTCCAGTTCATTCAGAAACCTTCGCATATTTTCAACGTCATTTCGTGTGGTACAAATGTCTCTCGCTATTAGATTCAGTTGCAGTCTCTTAGCCTTGATTTCCTTCTTAATGTTTATATCAAAACTATCTTTTATTTGTTGATTAAATGTGGCAAAATATGTATTTTTTATGAAAGTATGCAGATTTTTCTTTTGAAATGCATTTTCCGCCACATGCTGACTGTAATGGTAAAGTCTATGTTGGAAATCGTTTGTTGCATAGTTGAGTCTCAGTTCGATTTCATGAACACCTCTCCATGCCAAGACAAAAGGAATGGCAATGATACCTACTGCTATACTAACTGGTATCCATATTGGTGCAGTTACAGCAAGGGCTATTTTTCCTGCTGTACCTAGCTCGTTTTCTGATAGAACACGTCCGACAGTATTCTCTGAAACAGCCACTGTAAATAAACAAATCATTTAGAATGTACATGTATCTGAAAACTAACGTATATATGAGAGCAAATGGAAAAAAGTTCGGTTAAGAAAAATCTTGATATTTTAAATTAGAATGGCCTGATTTATTAAATGTCAAAAATATGTGTAAGTAAGGTACTATTCAATAGAGTAGAAGCAAACATTATTTCATACATAACTCTTCCGAGAAGTCACTTTGCTGAACTCTTTCGAATGTAGCATCTATCGCGCTGCACTGGGCATCAATAGAAGACCACTTTTCTTTAAATATATTGCTTAATTCTGTAGACACGGTCTTCAAAAGATGTTCCTGTGCTTCCCACTGTGTTAAAATCTTATGAAGCTTTGAGCGAACTATTTTACTCATTTCAAGCCCTATCGCTTCATTGTCATTTCCTCCATGTAAGTCGGAAGGGGGTTCTTCATTTCTCCAATCATAGAAAAAATTCCTCACTTTAGGTTTCATGAGGTAGGAGTGTAAGTTCTCCAGAACTAGGTTACACCTTTCTCGACTTATTTCTTCCAGCTCGACTTTAATCTGATTAAAAAGCATATCAAAAAGTTAAAAGCAAGATATACAAAAGAGAACAAATGCATACGTGCATATATAAATATGACATCTAAGTTTGAATTCTTGCTGCATGGTCATTTCCTCTATTCTTGCTAATTATGTAATCCTTTTATGTATTTCATCAATTTAACATAATATTTAGACGCCAATTTTGTCTTAAATGTATGATTACTTTCATTCAAAAAGTATTAAAGATGAAACTTTAATATGTAATGCTTTAATGCTGTAGATACCTCTTTTGATTTTCTGTCTAGTTCTCTAAGTTCTGACGCAACATCAAATTCTAATTTCATTTTTTCCTCTTTTGTCGCAGAAGCAAAGCGAATCCTTGACGATATATAGACACGAATAGTTTCCAAGAATCGTCCTTGCCATCTACAAAAAAAAAAGAGAAGTGTGTGTAAGCTTACTGTCTAGTGTTATTTACTTGCAAATGGCTTGTGGTTTTAACTCTTTGCATTTACATAAGAGTCATTTTAAGAACTGCAATCGATTGCCATTAATTTACAAATTTTATAAATATATATTCTTGCACGTCATATTTGGTAGTTAACAGAAAGCATTTAGCACTATACACTTATCAAAAGAAATGAGACTGGGCTAAATGTATACTTGCATTTCACATGAATCATTTGGTAGTTAGCACCTGGGTTTTAACATACTGGCATATTATTAATCAGTAAGCAACAGAAATGCAATAAGGCATCATTGAAAAGTAGACATACATGCAAGCACATGTCATTTTTTTCATAAAGCATTCGGAAGTAAGCATGTTGTAACATTTACATAAATAATGTTCCATCTATAAATGCAACTACTGTTGGTACTTATAAATACTGTGGAGTTATATCAAAATCTGACCAATAGTAGCCGAGAAATACTGTGGATAAAATAGATTTCATGTATATAACAAAGGGCCATAACTCATATAAAATAAAGCAAGTCATGATCTGCCAACAATATACGCAATAAGATTTGGTACTTATTAATGCTATCAAGTTAAATCTAAATCAGACTACTGGTAGCAAAAATGTAGAGCGGACAAAATAAATTCAATAAATACATGTATAACAAAGGGCCATACCTCATTTTAAATCCAGCTGAAGACGTGCCAGCGATATGCGCGACTTGGCTAAGTACTTATTAGCGTTGTGAGGTTAAATCAAACTCAGACCAATGGTAGCCAAGATATAGTGAGGAAAATATATATTCAATAAATATCACAAAGGGCAATAACTGATTTAAAATCAAGCGATACATGACGTGCAAAAGATATGGACAATTAGGCTTTGTATTTATCAGTCTTGTAAAATTTGATCAAAATCCGAGCAAAGGCAGCCGTGAAATAAGGCGGACAAACCTCGTTTACAGATGGACCGACCGACAGATCAACAACGGGACTCCAATATAGCCCCCTTGGAGTAAAATAATAATGTTAATGGTACAATAAGTTTCCAAACAGGTAGGTAAGGTTATATCATCGCAATTAATTTTCTACCAACCTATAATGTCGATGCAGTTTAGCTCGTGCCGTAGCTGGTAAAATTCTATCGAATCCTCTCAGCAATCTCTGGTATTGGTCAGATATTCCCAAGTTGAGTTCTCTGTTCCTGAGCGCCTAAAATAAAATTTAAAATCTTAAAAAAAATATAACCAAATACAATGAGAATCATGGAAACGTAAAACTGACCCAAAATCATTTGAAGTGTTTATGGTACTAAAATGATATCCACAGATTCTAAACGAAACACGCAAACTATTTGAGGCGTATAAAAATCATTTATATACATGTAGGTTATCATTCAATAATTCATAACGCTCATTTACCTGTTTAGTGCTCATTTTAAAGATGTGATTCTCTTTTAAACCAGGCATCATGCTCTTAAGCTTGTTAAGAGTGTCAGTCCACACTTCTTCTTCTTGTTGGCTTTCCTCTACGACATCCCATTTGTTACAAACAATGATCGAGTCGCCAAAATCATATGGAACAAGCTGTCCTTCTTGCTCCATTCTTTTGTATTCCTCAAGTATATATCCAAGCTGAATTTGATATGAAGGCATTTTTAGCAAATCCTTTTATCAAATCTTTTTTCATGTTTGACACTAAAACGTATATTCTACATGTATATCTCTGTCCTAATATGCGATGTGGATGCAAAACTCTTTGTTTTGGACATGAGAAGATTAAATAAGATACCATATACAGTTAAAAGTATAAGTACGTATACAATGCAAACAACACCTTTTTCTTGATATTGTGAAATAAGAAGCATGTTTAATTAACTGTAGCTGAACATTTCATATTTTTTCTCAATAGATGTGTGTTGTTTTTTTACCTTATCTGGTTGGATACCTCCCGCATTTGAACTGTTGATAACGAAAATCAAAACAACGGCTTTTGGTAGATACTGGAGTACTCGTTGGTTCATAGAATCGTTCTCTCCAACACCTGGGCTGTCAACTATTACTGTATTGTCCTTTACCGAAGAAAACATTTTTACTTTTTTTTCATGCAAATGAAACATACATGTATTTCAACTGACAACAAAATGGTCTTAATCATCGCAGCATCCTTTACTAGGAATAAAATAAAAGGGCTAAGTAACTCGGACAAAAATATTTATCTGGGTACTGTTAAATCTCATAATCAAAAAATGCATATTATTGACATGAAACTGCAATAATGAGACCAAAGTATGAAAAACAGTCTTAGAAAGTGCCTATTTTATTTTGCGAAATGTTTGTTTATCGAGATTTTTAATCAAATTTAAATTAGGTCATTTTAAATGCATATTATGATTTACTGCAACATTAAGATGACTGGATATCATTTCAAAAAAGGTAAAAAGTGGCAATTTGATGGGTGTCGTGGGTTTGTGGTTACATACATAACTGTGGATCTAAATGTTGTGGGTTAAAAACCTGTTATGGACAAAAATCTTCGTAACCTTTACAGCTGACACAGGAAGCTGTAGGAGAGTTATAGTAGTAATTGTAAAAACGTGTTTCTAAAGGTAAACATACGTACAGGAAGAAAGGGTATTGGACAATACACATTGATGAATTGTAGATTATCATTTTGCCCTCGGTTTTCTGCTCTCCGACTTATGTATTCATAAAGACCGCTAGCCAAGGCTTCGAGGGTGTCCTTATATTCAGTATAGTTCGTTCCAGTCGTATATTCACATGTAAAACGTATGGACGATGAATTGTGAAGGCAGCAAATCGCTTTCGTCTCGGCAAGAAATGCTGTTGGGAGGATTTGTTCACCAACCAGTAGATTTATCAAGCTACTTTTTCCAGATCCTGTTTCACCTGTTAAAGTATAAAGTGTTTATACACTCAGACTGGATAATTTACCTTTTTTAAATAAGCAAATATGTGAAGTTAACTCTCTCTCTCGTTCTCCCTCTTTTCATTACTGTGTAATTATAATTATAGTCTAACACATGTATCTTCAGACCAATAGCTTTTCTTTAAATGCCAAATAAATAGATCCGAAACTGACCGAGTACTTTCCAATAAACATTGTACTATGGATAATTTCTATATCCTTGCTTAGGGTAAATCTATAACTGAAATCCTTTGTCTAATAATGTAAATTGAAAAAAGGTAAATACATCAATCCATTAGAAAGAGAATATAAAATCTCACCAAGAACTAAGATTGGGCACTCGTTCTGATTCAGGTCTCCCATATTGCTCGTTATTTGATCTTGATAGTTCCCAAATTTTTCTCTCAATACAGAACACAATCCCGTGTCCCGAGTTTGTGTCAACAAACGCAGTATGTCTGTGTAAATGCGGCTTAACTCTGACTTCATCCTATTGTTCTGTTCCAAAATGTTTCTCAGTACCGATTGGTTCTGAAACTCAGAAAAGTTAAACAGTTATAACACCAACAGACTCAGATTGATGTTTTCCCTTCGTTTCTGGGTGCCTATACTTTTATCACTGGAGCAAAACAGGTCTAAGCAAATTTGTGCCAAGAATTTTTGAGTCATTTTCCTAAGGAAGGTAAAATGTTTCTTAATTAGATAATTACATGTTATGAAACCGGGTACCACTTCTTTGAGCCGGAAAGTAAGCAAAAGAGTTCGGTTTAGAAGCATAAATCGTCTCCATCTCCTGTAAAAGCATGGCTTTCCAAATTAGCCGGTAAAGACATGTCAGACATTTTTCAGTGATAATTCGGGTAAAGTTCTTAATCACATGGTACCGGAAAACTACAATCAATGGTGAGTATTACTCCACCATACTCCGAACCAAACTTCGTCGGGCTATTAAAGACAAGCGCCCAGAACTTGCCAGGTCTTGCTTCATTTTGCACCAAGATAAAGCCCCCGTACATCTCAGTCGTGTTGAAAGGGCCAGAGTGACATAATTAGATATCGAACATCTACGACACCCACCGTTAAGTCCAGATTTGACCGTTTGTGATTTTTTTCTCTTTTCAAATGTCAAAGGTAAGTTGTGGGGTAATAGATTTGAGTCCCGGGGACAGCTTGGTAGTGCTTTTACGGTGGTGTTGAGAGACAACACGCCTTTGATTCTTTGTTGGAGATATGTAACAAGAGTACTTTGTTTTTACACTCAATAAAAGTAAAAACACTATCTGAAAAACTGAAACTATATTGTGCCTTCGGGGACTTTGAGAAATGTTTTGACACGATTGATGGAAACTATTTATTTAATAAATTAATTAAAGAAAATATAAGCTCAAAAATGGCACAAGCGCTAAAAAGTATGTATAGTTTTGTGAAAGCCAGTGTCAGATATAAAGAAGATATATCAGTATTTTTTTGTTCAAATGTCGAAGTTAACCAAAGAGATAAGTGTTCTTGTATTATTTTTTTTTTATAAATGATGTATTATCTAAGTTTTAACACTAACATTGACAGTCTCATTTCGCTTGATGATATTTAATTATATATTCTTTTATTTGCCGATAATGCTATCCTTTTCGAATAGACAGCCGAAACGCTACAATCACTATTAAATGATCGATGTATTTACTGTAATACATGGGGAGTGAAGGTTAATACCAGAAAAACAAAAACTTATATTTGAAAAAGGTCGTCATACAAATTATAATTCTACATACAACAGCACACTTCTAGAAAATGTAGGTGTTTAATACCTTGGCATAGATATGTATAAAAACGGTAATGGTCCAGAACAGAGAAAAAAACATGCTCACACTCATCATACGCTATGCATAACTTATTTATAATATTTAACGAAATAGAGCTTTCTACTAATGACAAATGTAAATTATTTAATAGTGTAGTTGGATCTATATTAAAATATGGTTCAGGAATATTTGGGTATCACGAATGCAAAAACATAGAATTGGTCCACAGTAAATTTAAGGAAAGTTTTATGTGTAAGGAAAAGTACAAATATTGAAGACTTTTATGGTGAGTTAGGCGATACCAAATGAAAATACGTAGAAAGATTATAAATATTAAATTTTGGATAGAAATAATGTATCGGATAAAAACACATTGATAAAAAGCTTTATAATATGAATAAACATGATTTTCAAATTGACAATAACAATTAACAATGGGGGATGAAATTGGGGTTCTCAAGTGAAGAATATTCTCGATGAATTAAGAATGACTAACATATATGAGTATATCAGGAAAATACAAAGAAACCAAGCAAATAAATTTAGATACATACAAACAAAATTGGCATTAAACCATAAATAATTCAAATTCATATTTCAGTAAAACCTCGATAATGAGACCACTTTTGTGTCCGTCTGAAAGTGGTCTTAATATTGAGTTGGTCTCATTATTAAGTTATGGTCTATTCACAAATATTTCATTTCAATGTCGATCAAATATAATACTTTAAAAAATCAGATAAGTAAATAAATTAGTTTACCTTTTGTTTATTTTTATTACTTTTTAATTTTGTTATAAATCTATTTATATGGATAGTAATAAATTTTATTGTATTTTTACTTGCAGATAAATCTTGGAGACTCGTACTCGAAAATAGAGAATAATATGCTACTATGTTTTGATATAAAGTTTATCAGACGAGGTTGGAAGAGTCATTTAAATTTCTCCCAGCCGAGTCTGATAAACCTTATATTATACACTGTAGCATATTAATCTATTTATCTTCCATAAAAAGAAATCACATGGACAAAATATTCTATTTGTCTTACATAAAAAGAAACAGTCTAAAATATGTGCATATTATGCAAATACGACAGCGTATGTACACAGTAATGGGAAAAACAAAAAAACCAGTTAACCCGAAATATTTTTTTTAATTTTTACTATTTATTTCTCAATCGCTTACGAATACAATGTTTTTATTTACCTTTTACCAATAAAATCCTTTCATTAACTGTACAACTGATAGTTACACAGTAAAATTAACATAACTTTTATACACTTACACCCATTGTTCTAAAAGTAACTAACTGATAGAGGCTTAGTTTATCAGGCAAGTGTTATCAGTCTTTTATGCAGTAGATATAACATATATACTTCTCTAAACATGTTCATGTTATACTATTGTCTATAAATTGCGCATGCATCTGTGTTTATTGATGTAATGTTTATGGCTGCAAATATGTATATAATATTTTATGCCAATAAAATAATGTTGTTCTGTATTCAGGAAGCGTGGGTTTCGACGATGGAGCTGTCTCCTATGTTGCTCATATACTACTTAACAGTGCTCCAGCTAGGCCAAAACGCCTTTGATATACCGCCCTGCTGCCTTTGATCTCCGCCCTGCCCCTTTCAGACAGTGCCCTGCTTTGCCTTTGTTGGTAAAAGTTTCACCCCATACTGTTTTCCCCAAGCCTCAACTCTCGGCACCCTTTGATTTTGCCGACAAACCTTAGCGTGTGTGTGTGTAACACAGACGTAGTCACCCAATGTTCAAAGTCGGTGTCAATCAACCGGCACAAGCCATAATTAACAGTCGGCTATTCTAGTAATAAGTATCAACACAATTATGTCCGGATATTTGGCACAAAAAAGAAAATTTTAATTGCATTTATTACGAAGGTAAGTATTATTGTCTAATACCTGGGGAAAAATATAGAACGTTGTCATTATTCATCTAAAACGCGTATTCTGCCATCTTTTGAATTCCAAGTATGACGAAGTGGAAAACATGCCCTAGTCCAGCCATCCGATTGATAACAAATATTCTAAAGCTTATTCTCTCCAAAGTCTCAACTTATCTTAGGCAAATCAGTGTCAACAATAATTACAGTTTTCATTTCTTTTATTTATTTTTAAAACTTTACAGACGAAAAATTCCATTTTTCCAAAAATATCAACCAATGAAATTTTCCGATAAAATTATGTTAAGAGAGGCGGATAATTGTCATAATAATTTTTATCATTAATGTTTAATTTATCTGTCTCTATAGATTAATCGTGTTAAAAGCATAAATTATTACAGTTTTTAAATGTATCTATGTTTACTTCCGGTATGTTCGAAGAAAATCATTTAAAAAGCATGTACTGATAAATTTTGTTTACAGCCATCAAACAATTAAAAATTGTTTTAAAACATAAATGTTTGAAATAAGAAAGTGTAAATACAGATTTTACATCATTTTTTGAAATAAAGATAGGCTTTAAACTTACAATATTTATGATCGTAGGGTAAATTAAGTGAAGTGGGTGGGGTAATGCACCAAGATAAGTTTTCATTATTATTATTATTATTTTATTTTTTTTAAATATCAGATCTAAATTTAAAAAAAAAATGATATTTAGAGATTTATTGTGTTATGAAAAAAAAAATTTGGAGACAAAAAAAAACAAAAAAAACAAACTAATGAAAAATCTAATTAAACAATAATTATGTTTATCAAAATGGAATTTTATTTTAAAGTTATTACAATTTTAATCTGAGTCTCTACATAACCAATTCAACTTTGAAAAGATATTTCCTGTATTGTTAATTATCCTGTCAGAATGGACAATACATGTCTACATAAACAATTCTAGATCTTATACATTTTATTTGGATTATATTCGATGTTACAGAAGAAAGCTTCATATTTTGAATTTCATTATATTTTCTGGAAAAAAAAATAATGCTCTTTTTTTTTATCAACTTGCACATACAAGTTACAACTGCCCTTTTAGGGCAACTAACTATGCCTTTTTCATGTCCTGGGGTGGGGAAGAGCACTATGGAATCATCAAAATGGGGGCCTCTCTATGGTATACATATTAAGAAATTAATAACAGAATTTATCTCGGATCCATGATTTTCTGAGGCGACTACTACATAGTTTCACAAGCAATGGAAACTATATAGTCTGCACAGCAATGGAAACTACATAGTCTACACAGCAGTGAAAACTGCATTGTTTGCACGGCAATGGAAACTACATACTCTACACAGCAATGGAAACTACATAGTCTACACAGCAATGGAAACTATATAGTCTACACAGCAATGGAAACTATATAGTCTACACAGCAATGGAAACTACATAGTCTACACAGTAATGGAAACTACATAGTCTACACAGCAATGGAAACTACATAGTTTACACAGCAATGGAAACTACATAGTCTACACAGCAATGGAAACTACATGGTCTACACAGCAATGGAAACTATATAGTCTACACAGTAATGGAAACTATATAGTCTACACAGCAATGGAAACTATATAGTCTACACAGCAATGGAAACTACATAGTCTACACAGCAATGGAAACTACATAGTTTACACAGCAATGGAAACTATATAGTCTGCACAGCAATGGAAACTACATAGTCTACACAGCAATGGAAACTATATAGTCTGCACAGCAATGGAAACTACATAGTCTGCACAGCAATGGAAACTACATAGTCTACACAGCAATGGAAACTACATAGTCTACACAGCAATGGAAACTACATAGTCTACACAGCAATGGAAACTACATAGTCTACACAGCAATGAAAAACTACATAGTCTGCACGGCAATGGAAACTACATAGTCTACACAGCAATGGAAACTACATAGTCTACACAGCAATGGAAACTACATAGTTTACACAGCAATGGAAACTACATAGTCTACACAGCAATGGAAACTATATAGTCTACACAGCAATGGAAACTATATAGTCTACACAGCAATGGAAACTATATAGTCTGCACAGCAATGGAAACTACATAGTCTACACAGCAATGGAAACTACATAGTCTACACAGTAATGGAAACTACATAGTCTACACAGCAATGGAAACTATATAGTCTGCACAGCAATGGAAACTACATAATCTACACAGCAATGGAAACTACATAGTCTACACAGCAATGGAAACTACATAGTCTACACAGCAATGGAAACTATATAGTCTACACAGCAATGGAAAATATATAGTCTGCACAGCAATGGAAACTACATAGTCTACACAGCAATGGAAACCACATAGTCTACACAGCAATGGAAACTACATAGTCTACACAGCAATGGAAACTATATAGTCTACACAGCAATGGAAAATATATAGTCTGCACAGCAATGGAAACTACATAGTCTACACAGCAATGGAAACTACATAGTCTACACAGCAATGGAAACTACATAGTCTACACAGCAATGGAAACTATATAGTCTACACAGCAATGGAAAATATATAGTCTGCACCTCAATGGAAACTACATAGTCTACACAGCAATGGAAACTACATAGTCTACACAGCAATGGAAACTACATAGTCTACACAGCAATGGAAACTATATAGTCTACACAGCAATGGAAACTATATAGTCTACACAGCAATGGAAAATATATAGTCTGCACAGCAATGGAAACTACATAGTCTACACAGCAATGGAAACTACATAGTCTACACAGCAATGGAAACTACATAGTCTACACAGCAATGGAAACTACATAGTCTGCACGGCAATGGAAACTACATAGTCTACACAGCAATGGAAACTACATAGTCTACACAGCACTGGAAACTACATAGTTTACACAGCAATGGAAACTATATAGTCTACACAGCAATGGAAACTACATAGTCTATACAGCAATGGAAACTATATAGTCTACACAGCAATGGAAACTACATAGTCTGCATAGCAATAGAAACTACATAGTCTACACAGCAAAGGAAACTACATACTCTACACAGCAATGAAAACTAAATTGTCTGCACAGCAATAGAAACTACATACTCTGCACAGCAATGGAAACTACATAGTCTGCAATGAAAAGTACATTGTCTGCACAGCAATGGAAACTACATAGTCTGCAATGGAAACTACATAGTCTTCACAGCAATGGAATCTACATAGTATGCACAGCAATGGAAACTACATTGTCTGCCTAGCAGTCGAAACTACACATTCTACACAGTAATGGAAACTACATTGTCTGCCTAGCAGTCGAAACTACACATTCTACACAGTAATGGAAACTACATTGTCTGCCTAGCAGTCGAAACTACACATTCTACACAGTAATGGAAACTACACATTCTACACAGTAATGGAAACTACATAGTCTGCAATGGAAACTACATAGTCTGCACAGCAATGGAAACTATATTGTCTGCATAGCAATGGAAACTACATTGTCTGCATAGCAATGGAAACTACATTTTCTGTATAGCATTGGAAACTACATACTCTACACAGCAATGGAAACTACATAGTCTGCATAGCAATGGAAACTACATAGTCTGCATAGCAATGGAAACTACATTGTCTGCATAGCAATGGAAACTACATAGTCTGCATAGCAATGGAAACTACATAGTCTGCACAGCAATGGAAACTACATAGTCTGCATAGCAATGGAAACTACATGTCTGCATAGCAATGGAAACTACATTGTCTGTAAAGCAATGGAAGCTACATAG
Source organism: Solen grandis (assembly GCA_021229015.1). NCBI lineage: Eukaryota > Metazoa > Mollusca > Bivalvia > Adapedonta > Solenidae > Solen > Solen grandis. The sequence goes on from CM037789.1 coordinate 41,838,822, forward strand.
TCAGCACATAAATGGAAATCCATTTTTTAAATTCAATAAATTAATATTCATCACGTTAAAAATGTTTACATAAATATTCACAAAGCAAACAGTATTTATGATAATGACAAGTAAAGCATAACTTACAGTTTCTGTAGATGGATACGAAGTATCAGGGGCCCTCTGTGAAGACATTCTAGTCCTTACAAGGTTTCGTAACTCCTCTGCAGTTTCAAAATTACTGTAGTCGATAGTCTCATTTTCCAGCCACTCACACAAGCTAAAAAAATCCCAGGTATCTACTCCGCCAGTCGCCATTGTTACTGTAAACAAAAATTAAATGTCACTATAACAACGCTAGACTAGTATTTTTATAATAAAAGGGAGTGCGAGTTGCTCCTAATTACCATTATGCTCGTTAATTTGATTTGTGGATTTTACGTCCCATTGGCAATATTCCAGGCGTTTAGAAAGTACGTCTACTGGAGACTGTTGATTGGCTCCGCATCAATTACTGCCACACTGAGTTACCACGTGACCATGATGTGTGTCTCTTGCCGAACGACAAATATCGATATTGTTTACTTGTGATATAGTTGAAATTAAGCTATTTTCAACTTACTGTGGCAAAGAGATCTGTTTGAGATCTACTACGTGACCTAGTCTGGTTATCCTGATATCGATCTTCCGACCCTGCAACTACCAAAAATCCATTCCATTAAGCAGGAAGCTACTGGAATCCTTTCATTTCACGACGAAATTGAGAAATTAGTTCAACTACTGTCCTACTGGCACTATCATGTAGCATTACTTTATAACATCTGATCTAATTGTTAAAATTCAGTGTGAACATATGTAAATTTGGTAAAATGTAAAACTCAACTTGCTTTATCAACTAGGGATGCTCAGACTATTTCGTTACTGTTGATGGACCATCTGTTCCATACTGCATCTCCGACAATTACCCGTTCTGTAAAAAGATATAGTTGTCGAAACTCATGACATGACAAACTAATATACTTATAAATATGTAATCTATACACTATTGTTTGATGTTTAATTTACCAACATATCGGAGAACTACTCCTATTCGTTTATCAAAATTTATAGTTACTTCCAAATTGAAAATTAAATAACAAATTATATAATAGAAAACATAACCAGGTTGTGCACTGTAGTAGATAATTATAAAACATTACCTGTAAATAGCTACACACAGCTACTGTTAATTAAATTTCGACAATGAATTCAAACGTTAAATTCAACAAGAGGGCCATGATGGCCCTGAATCGCTCACCTGAGTACCATTGCTTCAACTGATGTCAAGGTTTTTAAACAGACAAGGATTCTGATATAACTTAATCTAAAACATTTTACCCCTGACAATACTACACACCAAATATCTAAGCAATGGGCCATATGGTTTCAGAGAAGACTTTGGCGCAGGGTCATTTATCACCGTAGGGCCAAGACTTTGAAAATCTTTGTAATGAACCATTAGATGTCTACATACCAAAAATCAGCCTTATTATTCATAGAAGAAGATTTTTTAAGATTTTCCTATTTAACTCTATGTAAAACAAGTGACCCCTGGTGTGGGGTCATTTATCACCATTGGGCTATGATTTGTACAATCTTGGTAGTGGTCCATAAGATGATGCTACATACCAAATATCTAAGCTCTAGGCCTTATGTATTCATAGAAGAAGATTTTTTAAGATTTTCCTATATAACTCTATGTAAAACAAGTGACCCCTGGTGCGGGGTCATTTATCACCATAGGGCTATGATTTGTACAATCTTGGTAGTGGCCCATAAGATGATGCTACCAAAAATCAAAAGGTTAGGCCTTGTGGTTTCGGAGAAGAAGATTTTTTCAAGTTTTTCCTATATTAGCCTATGTGAAATCAAGTGACCCCTGGGGCGGGGCCAATTTTGACCCCAGGGTCATAATTTGTACAATCCTGGTAGAGAGTCATAAGATCATGCTACATACCAAAAATCAAAAGGCTAGGCCTTGTGGTTTCAGAGAAGAAGATTTTTTAAATTTTCATTTTTAAAATCTATTTTTAGCTCCTGTGACCTAATTATGCAATGGACCAGAACCATTTATACAACTTTAGTAGAGCTTCATCCAAGGAACATTCCTGCGAAATATTTTTCAAATTGGCCAAGCCGTTTAGGAGGAGATGTTGTTTGAAGCAATTGTTGACGCCGGACGCACGGACGCACGGACGCACGCACGGACGACGGACGCCGGACAAAAGGCGATCAGAAAAGCTCACCTTGAGCACGTTGTGCTCATGTGAGCTAAAAATGTTGGTTTTTGAAATTCCAGTGTACTCAACTAAATATAAATGCAAAGTTCAGTTAACAGAATGCGGAGCCTCCGTGGCCGAGAGGGTAAAGTTGCTGACTTTAACACTCACTCAGCCCCTCACCGCGTGGGTTCGAATCTCGGCAGGGTCATTCGGATTTTCATATTAGAAGCCTTCCAGCTGGCTCGCGGTAGGTCGGTGGTTCTACCCGGATGCCCTTGTGCATTCGGGGTCTTCCTCCACCTGTTATTAGCTGGACGTTGCTATATGACTGAAATACTGTCGAAGCGACGGTAAACTCTAATAGTCAAGTCAAATCAGTTAAAAGCATCCTGGATCGTTATTTTCTTCTTTGCTTTTCTATGATTTGAATGTATTAAATCCGTTAGGAGATCAGGTTCCCGTGCTGCTGGGGGAAACTTATTTGTTATAAACAACCATGATACATGATAAGTATATCAACAATACTGCTGTGACGAACTCCACACTACAGACTTAGCGACAATTCATAGTCGGTAAAAACTATCTCAATTGCTTATTCGTGTTTGGGTAGTTCCAGAATTGGTTGGTTTTGTGTCAGAGTAATGATACATGGCGTAGTATAATTCCAGTTGTTGCGGAGAAGCTGCACTTTACCTGTCTCACGCTGACGAAGTCCCCAAATGACAGAAATACTGTTGGTGAGACTTTAAACCTAAACAAGCATACCCTGATCACTGCAGTGACATGCGCAGTAGTTCAGTCCGCAGACTATCATAACCAATTTTCTTTTTTAGTGACTGTGACTAAACTCCATGAATTTCATATTCAGCACCATGCTACATTTTTTTTTCATGTTCATTTTCACCTGTTTTAAGTTCCAATTAAGAAAATAACTCATGTATAGAAACAAATGGTATGAATTGACGTTGTGTTCCAGCCGACATTATACAAGCACTTGTCTACATGAGACAACTGAAGTGTTTCCTCATGCCGTAGAAAAGTGGCATGATATGACAACCAGTCCTGGAACTACCCGTGTGTAATGAACGTTAAGCACACGTGAAATTTGGCGCCCTGGAATCCAACCTACGTTCTCCAGCCTACAGGGGGTTCTATCCTCTCGGTCACCGGGATTCGTTATGGTAATCCATCCATCATTAAATTCTGACCATGGTCTATCAAGTGATTGTGGGAATTTTATAGAAATTGCAAGCCTTTATAGACTTTGAGCTAAAGAGTCTATAACCTCCAAGTCAATGGATGTTTGCATCTGCTATGAAGACTATTTTACATTTGAAGGACAATGATTATAATGTAATGATTGATGGATAACCTTAAAATATGGTAGGCAATGTGTTGATTATATATATCTGATCCAAACCAAACTGCAGCTTTTGTCTTTTTTTACACGATAAGGGTGATATATATTCATGCTGCTTAAGTATATTACAAGACAAGTAAATTGGGTTAATATGGTTAGAACTATGAACGTGCATTTATCTCAAATTAGCCCCAGTTTGGTCGTACCACGTGGTATGTGACGTCACCTGCTACAAGCAGCGCCTTTTGCTTCGATTCGGAGAAGAAAGCTACTGTAAGTATGTTATTTCATCATCATTTTAAATAGAATATAGTGGATGCGAAGCGGAAAATAGTGCCCTACACATAGACCCTGATGATTCCAGTATTTTTTATATTTGGGAAAACCTTCAGAGAGAAAAGCGTATCAATATCAATGTTTCCCGAATGTTAGGAAATACATATGATGTATGTATATGCTCGTATATGGGCACAAATTTTCGCTCCGCATGTGCTATATCTCAACATAAGTGATTGAGAAATGAAATACTCACTCCAAAGGTTGCATGCGTACAACGTAGTTTTGGAGAATGCATTATATATAACGCGGTTAAAAACTATTGACAGTTCTTTTCAAATTCTGCTTAAGACGACTAAATATCATTTTTAAATTGTGCTTTCAGATCACGTGATTTTATCTTTGATTTTCTGTAGGGCTCTACTTACGCACTGCAGTGACCTATATATGAACTAATAAGTAAACACAGTTAACTGTCCTTGGTTACCCTGGTTGCATCCGGATGTTTTTGCACAGGAAAGTTCCCCCTTTTCATGCTGAATTATGGTAAATTAGTGAAGGAAGGCATGTATCCAATAAAGCACCTTTTAAAATAGTCAGAAAATGCACCTTTCTACGTGAAAACCTTTGCGGTAGGTCGGTGGTTCTACCCGGGTACCTCTGTGTACTCGGGGTCTTCCTCCACCTGTAATTAGCTGGACGTCGCTATATGATTGAAATACTATCGCAGCGACGGAAAACTCCAATACAACAACAACAACGTGAAAACATTGGAAGGTGTGCATTGCTTAGATGGGACTTTTTGAGAAAATTGGTGCGATATGGCCGGGTATTTACACATTCTTCATATGCATGTTAATTAGCCTTGAACAGGTCAAAAATTAGAGGGTATGTCCCATGTTTGGAATGGACAGAATTACTTCTCTTGAATAGATTTTACTAACAAGGGTAATTCTGGATGTCAATTAAAATAATATATTTTGTGTCTAAGGTTAAAAATATCATATATAGTAAAAAAAAAATTGTGGTCTTAGTACATAAGCTATTCTGATATCTGAGTGAAGACAAACTGCTCCTTACGGTCAACAGGCATATTTTCCAGAAAATTCTATACAAGTTGCCCCATTCAGCTTAGCTTTACATAAATGACAAAAGGAGAAAGCATCACTTATGTTACTTAATAAATCGTACTTTTGGTAGAGTTTGACAACGTTTTATACTATAAATTAGCATACATCAAATATTTATTTTAGATATATAACATGTAGTTCAAGAGATATTTGAGGATAAGATGATTTCATCTTTAATAAATAATGCAGTAACCGGGATAGGAAGGGGACCGGTACCATATTGCATTGGGATATTCAAAGAAATCACTTCAAGAGCATTATGTCACATAGATATTTGTGGAAACAAACACTCCTGAATGTACAGCGCTCCCTAATGGAGAGTGTTAAATAAAACACACGTTCCTTGTTAGAATGTGTCAAATGAAACCCGCGCTCTTAAATGGACAGAGCTCCCTAATAGAGATTGTTAAATAAATCACGCATTCTTGCTAAATTGTGTCAAATGAAGCATGACCTCCTGAATGGACAGCGTTCCCTAATGGGGATTGTTAGTGTTACATATTACACCTAACCTAGTTATATATACACAACACTGTAGAAGGAAATCCCTATTCTAAGAATAACTTGTTTACTAGTTTTGTTCTGTAGTGATTTATTAGGCGATCCCTGTTCTAAAAATAACTTGTTTACTGGTATATTTGTTTACTGGAACTGTCTTTCTTTCTATGGAAATTTCTAGAAGTCTTATGTAACCTGTTTACACTTTAGAACATTATTTTTTTTTGAGAATAGTATGGTTGTTTCTAGAATATGTTACTCAAGTATATATAATGAAAGGGTTTTAGGGACTGGAGACTTGTTGAGGAGACTTGTTTTAGAAGACTTGTTTTTGGTAGCAATTCATCAAGTGTGGGTCATTCAACAGTGTGGAATTAATTTCGGACTTATATTTGGATAAAGGACATATCTATTGGATTGCTCAGGTTAAATTTAAATTTTATCAATCAGACAAGGATCAAACTAATTTGTTTAAATAATTTTAAGACACTGTATGTTGTGATATTCATATTGATATTTGTCACTTGTTTATAATTAAAATATATTTAGTTAACTAGTTTGTTGCTGGCTTTTCTTTGTTGCGCCATTTATCTAATTGGTCGTAACATTAGGTAAAACACGCGTCCTAGTTAGATTGTGTCAAATGAATGACGCTCCTGTATGGACAGCGTTTCCCAATGGAGAGTGTTAGGTAAAAAAAACGCTCCTTGTTAGATTGTGTCAAATGAAACATGCCCTCCTGAATGGACAGCGTTCCCTAATGGGGATTGTTAGGTAAATCACGCGTCCTTTGTTAGATTGTGTCAAATGAAACTCGCGCTCGTGAATGGACAGCGCTCCTTAATTGAGAGTGCTAAGTAAAACACGCGTATTTTGCTTGATTGTGTCAAATGAAACTCGCGTTCGTGAATGGACAGCGCTCCCTAATTGAGAGTGTTAAGTAAAACACGCGTATTTTGCTTGATTGTGTCAAATGAAATGCGCGCTCCTGAATGGACAGCGCTCGCTAATTGAGAGTGTTAAGTAAAACACGCGTTCCTTGTTAGATTGTGTCAAGTGAAATGCGCGCTCTGAATGGACAGCGCTCCCTAATTGAGAGTGTTAAGTAAAACACGCGTTCCTTGTTAGAATGTGTCAAATGAAACGCTGAATGGCAGCGCTCCTTTGAGAGTGTTGTAAAACACGCGTTGGATGTGTCAATGAAACAAACACGCGTATTTTGTTGGATTGTGTAAAGCGAAACACGAGCTCCTGAATGGAGAGTTAAGTAAACACACGCTTCTTGCTTCTGAATGCAGAGCAGTGTTACGTTATACTCGCACTGTTTAGTAAAACATATGCTGCTTATTGGAGAATGTTAAGTAATACACGCGCTTCTTAATAGAAGACATTGATCGGACAGACGTGAGTCCCGGCTATATTGATATAATGTCAGTTCATCCGTTTGTTTCCATTCATGACTTAATGACTCTGTACAAAATATCACGTTGCAAACGTTATAATTCATATTAGCCTTGTGTTCAGTTGAACATAACGCTCGCAACTGCTGGGGAGTTGGTTCCTTGCTTGCACTCTATACGCTACAATTCAACAATGATGCAAATGCTAACGTTAGGGACTTTTAGTCGGAATTGAAAGCAGGCAGAGTTACAGAACAGATATTCTATTTGTGTCTCACTCTTGTACATGTTATTACATATTCATATTAATAAAGGTGAATATGATAAAAGTAATAAAAAAAATGCACAAAACCACTCATTATGAGTTATGAGAGACATATAGAAATTAATAAAACTATAAGTATTAGCATATGAATCTCCGAAGTACAATGATTAAATCATAAAATATATCGTTGTGGTACATCTTAAAACACAATGTATAAATTATAAGACAGAGAATATTAAGGTCATGGGTACCTAATATCTATAATACATAATAAAACTTATCTATACAGAGTATTTTTTCTTGTGGCTAGAATGTCATGACAAGCTTTGGCACTGTGTTTAACGATTTTATCATCTGCGAGGATATAACAAAACTTAGCATTATTATTATATAAGTCAAACTCTGGATTAATTGCTATTATTTTAGTAAACAAGTCCTGTCTGATATCTTTGTACAGTTGGCATTCTATTAAAACATGAAATTCATCTTCCACTCTGTCTATACAATTAAAACAATATCTTTCAGAAGGTGACAACCCTTGATAACGTATTGTAATGTGTCGACTCGGTGATGCAAGTAGAACATTTGCAAATCAACTGAATCTGGATGGATGGATGAGCTGAATGCAGCCGGTACTGGGCGCATGTTTCATATCGATCCAGGATCAACATCAGTCCGAGAAGGTCTATCTACATTTTCACATGCGTATTTTAATTTTCAAGTCAATGAAAACGATATGACACCATTCATACAAGAATATTCTAAAAAGTATTGAATGACAAAAGATTGATTGCTTACTGGGTATGGCTGAGTGTTTTACTCCCACGTGTCGAACTACACGCATCTATGCATGCATCGGTGCCCCAACATTTAGGTCACATATCATAAATATTTGCCATGGTGATTATGCACCTTTTTAACAATACTATACAATTTTGATAGAAATCTGAAAGTTATTGTGATACAAAAATGAAAATAATACTCACGTAGGTAGATCTACGTATCCTATGAAACAAGCTCCATGTCGCCTGCTGTCGTTTTCAATTTTGTTTGTGAATAGATGGCGTCATATCATCCGGGTGCCTAACATATAAAGTTTCATTACACGGTATAGACAGGTATAAAACGTAGAGCAACGTATCATAGACATATATTGCAGATCAGCAAGTGTGTTTATAGTACGCATCTGTTCATGCGTGGCATGGGGCTTACTGAGCTTGAAAAGTAGAGGTTGTGAGACAAAATAACGTTATATCAGAGGAAAGGTTTCTGACCTTAAACTGATTTATGATAGTTAAATAATACAAATTCATTGTGAGATTTTGTTTTGAATCACTTTTATAAATTTTAACACGTTTGGTCAAAAAAAATATCAGTCATATCAATTTAAATAGAATTCAGTTAAGTAGAAGACTTGATTCAAGAAAAAAAAGTTGTTTGTTTCCACTAACACCTCCGAAAAAATAGGGTTGGTAGGTCGGCTATTTTTTCTATTTATAAAATTTTACCATTTACCTGATTTTTTTTTAGAGAAATTGACGAAAAACTGTGTTTTGAAACCGTAATAGCCCGAATACTACGAAAACAAAAAAGGTTTAGGACCGGAACAAAAAAATAGGGACGGACGGGTTAGTGGAAACAAGTAACTTTTTTTATTACGCCTTATGGATGGAACAATGTCAGCGTCAGCTAGCGAGATGAGTCTAATTTGAAGTTGCGTATACATAGACACCCCCCCCCCCCCCCCATAGTAAAGTGGAATTAAGGTACTGGGTTCAACCTGTCTTTTACTAAGAAAATAACTGAAACTCTTCCATATTTGGAATTATCATTTTACCAAACAACATTAGTTTTTTTTCATATCAGACACAATTCTTCCGCATTTTTAAGGACGCTAAATATTTTTGTATATTCTTATTATGTTTTGCTCACGAATTGATACAAACATTTGACAAGTTTAAGATGTGCAAGAAAGATGTCGATCATGTGTTTCCGGCAAAAGAACACCCCTAACCTCGGACATAAGTTGTTAACCCTTTCCCTCATATAGACTCATTTTGACGCACTCAGTAGGTACCACATAAAGCATGATCTGCAGAAAACCACAGTTAAACCTTACCAAATTTAATTACAAAATCCTCATTTCCAGACCACTGAGGAGCAGCGAACAGCATAAATCTGATCAGCCTGCGAGTTACTCGCAGGCTGATCTGGTTTTATGCTTTTCGCATAGATCTTTTCATGGTGTCCTCTATGAGGGAAAGGGTTAAGAATAAAACACACGACTTGCAGATTCCGGGGCAGTCGATGTTGTCAATCTGCCCTTAAGTCCTGCTAGACAGGCAATCGTGTTACTTCGTCCATCTCCGGAATCCTCCGCATGTTTGCCGATGACAACCGTACCAACTCCTGATTTTAAGTTCGAGTATTTCAAATCAGATTAGTTTTGTTTTATTTCAGTAACATTTATTATGATGAAACAATTATCAAATCAGTGTATTTCATCCAAATAATGAGAGCATTGTGTAACGTTTTTACCGAGCTATAAGTTAATTTTCTTTGGGGACTACCTGTCCTGAAAATTATATAAAATCAAGACATATACAAGCGTATATAGAGGTGATTCTCGTTGGCCTCACTAGCGTAACATTAAAATATGTTCACATAAACAATGATCAGACAATGATTTAAGTATAAAAGAATCACAGAATCATTATAAAATCGCAACCATTATATACAAACGGAGGCTGCTGTACGTATGAAAAGTAAACTCAAGAGATGCCACAGTCAAATATGGCTCTGAGGGCTATGCGCACTGAAGATTGGCTTCCTGAAGCCTACGCGCTGTGAGGACAGGCGTTGTGTAGACCGGCTCCCTGAGGCCCTGTGCACAATGAAACTTGGTGCTGTGAAGACCGGCGCTGCAACGCAATCGTCGTTCTGAAGACGGTCCTATTTATAGACTTCCAAACCCCTAATGTTTAACCAAGCGGTTCAAACACCTTCTAGAGTCAATAAACCGAGGTTTCAAAGACTCTGAATGTTAGACTTGTCTTCTCAGCACCCCTAGACACAGGAGGGATACAATCTGTAACCCGAGTCGCATGACGCTGCTCTTGATTCCAAACCTCTTAATGAAGCGGGGCTCCCGAGAGAAGGAAAATATCAGCGTCTTAATAACCCAAAACCCCACAATTCCCAATTACCGTTTTACCAGAGCGGTACCGGTGTTACTTCCTTTGTGGATACAACAGTTCTTCCCGGCTGTTGTTGTTGTTATCAACCGTCTACAGATATATATCTGTTTAGTGAGCAGACCCCGGAGTGTGACCCAAATTCCTTAAAGATGAATTTGAATGCCGAAATAGGTCGAATTTTGAAAAGCCTCATAGGTATGCGGTAGGTACATTAAAATAAAGTCAAGAATTCTTAATCCAAAGTGGGAATGGCAAACTCGGCTAATTCAGCTTAAATGTTGTCATCCCCTGTGACAAGAGTGAAGGGAGGAGGTGGACCTGAAAAAGACCGTTTGGGTCAGCTGCCAGTGGCAGACTGGTAATGAGTGAGTGTTCTCCCCGACTGCGACAATTCAAGAGCGCGAGTAACATGACCCATAGAACTCCGCCTTCTGCTTATACTGCCCCCTGGCGGATTCCCGACAACAGCCGATCTCCAAACGGGAAGTGACGAGTCACAATGGTGTCTGGCAGTATTTGAATCAATCAGAAATAAAGATGTAAAACATATTACCTGTGGTTTATATATACAAAGATAGATAAAAAACAAACTAAAAATAAACACGCAGACAGTTCATTATGTTTTTGACGAAATCGAAAGTTGCAAGGGAAGTAACTGTAGCTTATTCATTTATATGATCAAAGGACCGAAAGTACGATGTGTCCTGGCTATTTTTGTAACAATTGTTTTACTGTCACACCGGTTTACCTATCGTCACGTGAGTTACTTGGTAACAATAGTAAAGGTTGTGTACATGACGTAGCATTCGGAACACCTCGCCCATTTCTTCGAGTTAGAGTTGGGTATTGTAGATGACCGAAAAGTTCCGATTGGTGTAACTTAATTAACCAGAGTTTTTGGTTGGCTGTTAGGCATAGTCGTGCGGGAAAATTAAAACGCAGCTGTCGGAAACCTTTCTGTTTCTTAAATGTTTAACAAGAACCTCGTCAGCTAAGTGGCCATCAAACATCGTGTACTTAATCTACTGGTGGTCTACCTACCTCAGACGATCGCGACAGTTTCATCATTTTTTCATAATATTCAGAATTTCCTGATTCTTTGTATTGGTAGTATATTATCTGACCTACTAAAATATGAAATAAAAACAGGGGTCACCAGCCTTCGAAAAAAATATCAGTGTTTTTATTAATATACCCTATATAGCAGCAGTTTAGAATGAAATTTCACCTTTGAGAATTTTTTTTTCAAATAATTTACAATTATTGATATGTTATGACATGATATTGTTGAAGCATCACATTTAATGAAATATGATGTATTCAAGGTTTACTAAGTATCCATCTATCTTAAAATACCCTTACATTATGACTAAACAAACCTTTATTTAAAAAAATAATAACAAACAGTATTTGTTTGAAACTTTTTCAAATGTTCAAATATTCAGATTTATCTTATTTTTCAGTGAAAACTATTTAAGAACTTATCTATAAGATAAAAGCTTGAAAACAATGGGTCACCGGGCTTATTCTTAAAAATTATATCTAAAGTTTGTGAGTGGGGAGGGGATTTACTAAAGGAGAAAATTTAACTTAGGAGTTAATAGATATTTATTTTTATAAATATCCATAGGCCTGTAGACCTACTACCGAAATCCCGTGTATATTTCACTCAGGAATAACGCGTATGCGCTGCAGATTTTATTCCTCTTAATCGTTTTAAATATTTTCTTTGTAGTGCGTAACGACATAAGAGTATGTACAGTACAGTAGACAAGTTCAGCATTATTTATTCTAACACCGATTAAAATTTGCGGCCGGCAACAGTACTGAAAAATTTACAGTTCAAATTTATGATGCACCCCTTTTTCGATCTTGACTTTTCCATCATCGAAAACTGTTTTATTTGCATTACCGGTGATAGTGTAAAATTTACTCGTGTGTGATAATAGAAAACTGTCGCGATCGTCTTTAAGAAGTGACATCTTTGTACTTATTGAATTACTAACTTATGTTGTACTGATTTCACTTAATGACGTTTCAGCGAGTTACCACTCATTTTATTTATTTATTTATTTATTTTTCGAAATCAAAATTATTTTCAGTACAATGTTAAAAGAAATCCCAAATTTTAAGAATTATGTATTTAAAATATGAAAAAATGCTAATGGTAAAAATAATCATATTTTGGTGTTTTTATGCAAATTTGGCTAAAAAAGTTTTGGTGAAAAACAAACTTTGTGAGGTGTGCATTTTTTACGTTTTTAGAAAGCATTTATATCAAAGGATTGCATCTGAATAGATAAATAAAATCTGTCCGTTGATTTTTTTTTATCAAGAAATAATATATAAAATATTTCATAGCTTTAGGAAAGTTTTTGTTTACATTTTTGTCCTGCTACAATGACGACTTTTGCTAGTTTTGTATTTTCCATCACGATGCATGTTTGACAGTATTTTCACCCGTAATTAATAAAAAACTTAAGTTACAAATTTTGATAAAAACATTCTGAAAATATTATTTTGATGTGTTATTATAGTATTTCGAATGCAATCTTTCTATTTTTAATGCATTGATTTTTTTTCACCCCCAAAAGAAAAACAACAACAACAACAACAACAACAACAACACAAAAAACAAACAAACAAACAAACAAACAAAACACTAAAAACATGGTGTTTTCCATAAGCAATATTTCTAAAACGAGCATTATGACCCCCGATTTTTTTTATTCAAATGTCTTACAGTAACAGTCTAAAGAACTGCAAAATTGCAAAATTTAAGAAAAATCTATCCGTTAGAAAAAAACAACAAACAAAACACACACACACACACACACACACAAAACAAAAAAAAGCCCCCAAAAACAACGTTGAAACGCCATTAAATATTTTATCAGTTAAATGCACATTTACCTTCATTTTCACATAAGTACGTTATTTATTTATTTATTCACTTTAGTACTTATTTACTTTATTTCTTATTTACAAAAATATTTTTTTTTTTGTTGACTTACACAATAAGTACACATTTTCTTACTCATAAGTAGCGCTTATTTTTAAAAAAAGCACTTAAGTTCTAGTTTACCTTCGTATTTACTTAAGCACTTATTATCATACTACAAGTGCATATATTGAACTAACTAATTTATACAATCAAAACCTCTTAATGTTTATGAATTATTAATGTGTTATTTCAATTTTAATTTTAAACCGTATGGTACATGTCTTTACTTCTTCAATTCACTGTTATATCATACATAATCAATCATAATTAATTAATTAATGCGTTCTTGCTTATTGATTTCAATAATAAGATGGTATTAAAATGACAATAACTAAGGCGTTATTTTCAGTAGTTTATTACTCAACAGGTACAAATTTCGAGTAAGCATCAGTAACAAATATACACGTGAAATCAGATACAGTAAAGTTGCGATATTTTTCCGAGAATAAGGATACTCAGTGTTCGCGAGGAGTGGAAAACCACGAGTATATTTTCCTTCCTAGCTTTTCAGTTATTTGTCTCGTCTATTTCTAGAGTGGGGCTAGGAATAAACTCTCAGAAAATCGCATTTCACTGTATAATAAACGTGCACAGAGACTGAAAAATATAAACATGAGAATAAACCAAGTTGCTGTTTTCTTCTAATACTTATTGAAGAATATAGATACAAATATATGAGTGCATGGAAGGGTAGAATCTAGGAAAATATAGAGATTTACGCAAATTGTAAAAGGAAAAGAAATATGTACATCGTGTATAAAATAAAGAGAAAAAGCGAACTGTTTTTTTATATATTTACAACAAATCTGCCTTAATGGTAAACACAGAGGTCATGATATCAATCAAAATATTTATTTTCAGACCATTCTTTGACTATCTCAGACAACCAAATAAAACAATTGACTATTTCATTCCGAAATGAGACGTAAATCAACGAACACTTCACGAATGCATATGTACCATATCACGCTTTGTTTGTTGGGAAATAAACATACATCTGAAAGTTTCCCCCGGGTACTTATTTGTCAGTTTAAGTCAGTGAATTATACTGAGTATTGTCGACCTCCTTAAACAAATAACTCGTCTTAATGTAAAATTTAAAAAGATGCAGTTGTCTCCCTATGGACACTTCTGATGAAAAGTAAATTTTACGTGTCTACGAGCATACTAAATTTCCGGCTGATTTTTACAATATTCTTATGTAGAATAGTCTCAATGATTTTTCATGTGAGATCTTACAGTATGTTGGTAGTTATGTTTTAATGGTATATGACGTCATTTTAATCTAATAAAACTGGGGCGAGTATCTTATTTTTCATCAACTATAACTGGATATAGCGCATTCGAAGCGGAAATTTGTGTCCTAATGATTCCCCTTTTTTTCAGATGTAGAGTATTTTCCAACATTCAGAAAAACATTATTTAGTGATGTGCTTTTCCTGATAGCAAACAAATGCTCACAATCTCTGAAAGTTTTCTCGACTGCTTGAAAATCATGTACTTCTGAAAAAGAATCACTATGGCCAATGTGTTTAGCACATTTTCTCTCTTCGCATGCGCTATATCCCATTAAAATTGATGAAAAAAATAAAATACTGAGACATACAAAAGGTCAAACTTTAAAATCTTTTTCCCGAATATGACTTCGTGGAACGTAAGGTGACATAAAGGGGACATGTAAGATATTCTTATATCGCGTGCGATAACTATCGCGATCGCACGTGGTTACTTTAAAAGCAGTATCTTTCGCGTGAGCACGTGATATAAAAACACATCTTCCATGTCCATTTTATACGACCGTAGGAATGAAAGCTTGTCATAATTTTTGGTTTGTTAACTTCAATATCCTATTTCTAAACCAAATGCATATGATATAAACAACAAATATGCGGAAACAACAAAACGAACAACAGTGAACACAAAAATACAATGCCGATCTTTTCCTTCTCTCTCTCTCTCTCGCTCTCTCAAAAATATGGGGAACCTCTCAAAAATATAATCTACATTTATTCTATTGCACCGACCTATTTTCGTTCGTCTGAACATATTTACATTTTGATGAAAAACGTTTATCATAATTCATCTTCAAGAAACAAGGGTGTGTTCATATACTTTAATGTACAGCACGCCTCTATTCGCGTGTTGTAAATCAGTCGAGATATAAGATGTCTGTAAAGTAGAAATAAAAATTCTTGAAAAGAGCTACGTAAAGTGTGTACTTTTCCATTACACTGGTTGACTTTAAATCTTAATGAAAAAAAAAAAAAAAAAAAAAAAAAAAAGATCAAGCTGTAAATAATCCCATGTATTAGAGAAATGATTATACTATGGTTACAGTTTTCTCTGTGATTTTTCCATACTCTTTTAAAGTTTGCAAAATCATTGGTCTGCTGAGTGCCTAAGCAATATTTTCCACTGACTTTTACAGGAGTTTCCTATCTCTGTTCAATAGGTCTTTTATTCAACCCGACCAGACTTAAATATACAGCAACAGTGCGCTAAGTTAAGGACAAATTGGAGATATATAACGATCGGAGATACGGTATATCGAGAGACTATTACAAAATTAAATGTTGCACACATCTAGTTTCAGAGAATGGTCTTTAGCTTTTATGGTATTTATAGGCTGACTAATAAGGACTTTCTAGATTAAAAAAAAAAAAAAGATGAGTTGAGAAAATATCAATATCAGATGTTAAGTGAATTCATTTTCTGTTACCGTAACACGAATCTACAAAGAACATTCGATAATATACATTTTACCTTTTACATTTTGCTCATTCATTTTACAAAATCAGTATAGATATTGTTTAAACTTTCATTTCAGGAAACAAAAATACTGAGTAAAATCGCTTTCATCAAATTTGAAAAAAAGTATTTCATGTTACATGTGCTAACATTTAAAACTATATGTTCAATCGTGTTTCAATCGTGCTTACCTTCTGAATTCTAGGAAATTCGTGATTTTCGAAGAGAATCACCGTTGATGAACGAGTGATTTGTAAAAAAATTTTTTTATTTATTTAAACATCAATAATCACAGAAAAACATCATCGTTGTTGTCGTCTGTTTTCGGGTCGGAGTTGAGGTGCAAAAGTTGAGGATGTTTCGGTGGATCGGTTGCCCCAGGTGACAGGGGCACGAGCACGTGGGTATTGTCCGAAGACGTCGACGGAAGCGTAGTGGTGTTACTTAAGATGCGGTTTCTGCCTCCCACCGAACTGGTTCTAGAAACGGTCGATCGGACGCTTCCGTTACATGATTGGTGTGAATGCGAATATCTCCGTACGCGGTTGATTCCGGTCTTCAGCAGACGACAGGTGACGAGATTGAAGAAGAACTTCCTGAAATCCTGCATCATTCCGCAGTATATCAGGAAGTTAGCCTGGAAGGAAAGGATCAGGGCGAACTCATACGCGCAAATGATGATATGGTTATTCTCTTTGCTGAGATAGACCGAAGACGAGTTTTTCTTCATCGAAGTTAAGAGAGCTTTGTATATTCCATAAGGAAACTCCGGTATCAGGAACACTATTACAATGCACGCTGAGGTGATCGTGATTATTCTATCTCTCGACGAACGCTTGGATTCGGATCGAGCGGACATCACGGAGACGCGTTTCTTTGCCACATTTAGCTCCACAAGGGTCATGATGGTTAGGTAGGCCAGCAGAAGACATGGCGCCGTGTGTTGAAGCACTACACAGAACCACAGGTAAATGCAGGTCTTGCATTCGTCCTCAATGTTCCAGGTGCATTCAGCCTGGGAGAGTTTATCAACTACAAGGTGATACATGTGAAGTAAACAAGCAAGGATGTACATCACTATTATAGACACTACAGTCTTTCCTGGTGTGCAGAGTCTACCAGAGAAAAACGGATGGCATACACACATGTAGCGCTGGAGGCCCAACAAGACCGTCTGCCAGACAGAAACGGTGTGGAAGACTGGAGAGATATAGAACCTCAAGTACATATATCCACGACACCATTCTATTGACAGCAAGTCATTTTCCTTCGCATACACATAGATAGAGTTTGGTACGAGAACGAGGCCGGTAAACGTATCTGAAACGGCAATGCTTACAAACAAAATATTTGTCGCTTTTCCGCGGTTCTTGTTCGTCAGGAAATAAGTAATGACAAATGTATTCGCCACCAGCGTTGTGAACACAAGAATTGGCCAAATGTATCCCATCCAAAATACCTCGAAATCGAAAATTTCAAAGATGTAGTAATCGTCATCATAAAAATAGTCTGTTGTGGTTGTTTGGGGATCACCGGTAGAGTTCATTATATCGAATAATGAAGGGTCAAAAGTCGCGTTTGCTGTTAGGGTTACTCCGGGTTCACTGTGTGCAACAAATGCAACAGTTGTGATATCCGTTGCATTGTCAATGAAGTCTGCACTGTCAAGTTCATATTCATTTTGTGCGGTATAAACCTCCTGGGCATTTCCAGCCGGTGTAAGATTACCGGATATGGCCATTTTTACATCATCTAATGCAACTTTTTCCTTTGTAAATAAAAGTTAAATAAATTGCAACCCTTTACATTGTACACATTTAAAAACAATGGCAGAGATATGTGGAGCCCTTGTCTTCTAGCACACAGAAAATCCTTAGACTGACAATGCAGCTTTTTGCAGATTATCAGCAAACATAGAAATACGCTCTATACTCAAACATACATACACTGTATCTACACACGATAATGTTGTTGTTTTTACACTCCTTTTAAAATAAAACGAATCCACAAATCATAAATGTCCGTAAAAGGACACTTTTTTCCAGTTCAGCAAAATATTTGCCCGCAGAAAGGCTGTTTCCTGTTGGAGCGAGAACGCTGGACTGTGGAAAAATTTACATTTGGTATTACTTTAAAATAACCCATAAAAACGGAAGTTAAATCTTGCACTTAACGTAAGTGTCTCTCATTGTTTGAGAAACGGATTTCGTAAAACTGAAAGGGCGATGGAAAAGTGGCCCATAAATTGAAGATGTCTAAAAACACGTCCGTTGATGTCTTCAAGTTAGTCAGGAAATGTGATATTAGTGATTTAATCATTTGATATTCGATTAAAAAAATAACTTGCGGAAGTGACATTTATCGGTAGGCTGGTTTCCTTTCCGGTCGTGTGCTAAAAGCTCATTTGGCCATATGTATGTTTTGATCAGGATGCAACTTTGTCGTAGATTGGACGGATATGAGGATGCGTGCAGAAGAGGCGTACCCCCACCCCCATTGACCAAAATGGTTCTTTTCGGCGTAGCTGAATAAACTTGAAATTGATCTAATTTCAAGTTTAAACTTGATCAATTGCTCACATAGCAACGTATGTGGTCATATTTGTGGGAGAAGACCGGAGAAACCGGTGAAAAATAACGAGTCTGGACGGGCGACCGCCATATCATCTTAAGTACGTGACCAGGTATCGAACCCGGGATACACTGGTGAGATGCTAAGTGTTGTACTACACTATACAGGCATCAATCTTTTGATACAGCTTATGATAAAACTAAATGCATTGATGAAAATGTTTAGATAATTGATAAAATAATAGAAAAGAAATTATGATGATTCTGATTACTATGATGATGAGGATGATGATGATGGTGTATTGATGCTGATGACAGTGATGATAACTGATAATGATGATGATGATGATTATGATGATGGCTTTGACAAAGATGATGATGGTGACGAACATGATGTTGTTGACAAAATGATGATGGTGATGATGATGATGATGATGAGAGATGAAGGTGACGATGATGATTATAATATTTTTTTAACAAATTCAGATGACTTGATGACCTTGTTATTCCTTAAAAAACATGGGACATCACTTAATGTATTGTATCTAAAGACTGACTTTTTAAATATTCAAAATATATCAATAAGTCATAATTCGTATGAAATTATGCATGGAATTGTGTCAGTCTGTATAAACGGTTGTTCTGTTAGTCAAAATATGCAAATGAAAGAGAAAAAAAATCAGATGACTTTTGCTTTCTATTTCTTATTTTGAGCGCCATACGTTTGAAGGTCGAGACACAAATATCGTCCTAAGTACTTGTCAAGTAGTGACATTTTGTTATCTT
>CM037789.1:41858395-41908395 GCA_021229015.1 Solen grandis
AATTCCCAGCTAATACCCATCACTCCATTGTTGTGAACACAACACAGATCAGCCTCTTGATGTGGCACTAACTGTTCTCCTGATTAATTTTCTTTGTAGATTGGCTCCTGAGATTAACTAATCACTGTTTACACCTGTCTATTGTCATTATCTCTGTACACATGAGCTGAAGACAAAGCTAAAAGCACTATGAAGATCTAGTAAGAAAGGTATATATTCGATATCATTTACAGCATTCAACTGGATAAGTCTCAAAATTTTTAAACTATACACTTTTATTAAATTAATACACACAGTTCCATTACATACAAGTAAAATGTACACTATTCCATGTACACTATCAATTATTTGTTAACTATTATTAGAAAATGCCCAAAATTTCGTGTACATAAGCATGTTCATGTACATAAGCATGTTCACTATTTTTTGTAAACTGTTACTTGTATACACAATAACATGATTATGCATTATTCTATTACACTATTCTATATACATGTACTATTATTTATATACTTTTTAAGGCACACTATAATTTATGCTATTGTTTGTACACAATTTCATTGTGCACTTTCATTTGTACACTATTACATACATGTACAGTATTATTTTTATCCTATCATTTTCATTCTTTTACTTGTTCACAATTACATGTATACTTTTACTAAATTTAATTTTATCCTTGCATTATCATTTGGCCAAGAATATTTGGCCAACTCAGGAACTCATTAGACGTTTTTTGTTTAAATGTTGTTTTTCACTCAGAAAAAACAACAACAACAAACAAAAAAAACAACTGAATATCGTACATATAGTAAACTTTCATCAAAGCAGTGGTAAAGCAGCATATTTGACTAATGTTTTAGCTAATTACACAGCCATATGCTACCATCACCACTTCCTATTGGAGTAACACTTCAGGCCAATTAATTACATTAAATTACAGAGACAAACCAACACAATGTTTAAATGCCTGCAGTCAGATCACTGCGTCTAAATATAGATCCATGAAATAAGTAAGTCAAGTTGCTAGTGGCAATCCTCATGATTATCAATCAAGGTCAAAAGCCAACACACCCTGAACCCTGACCAGTCATTAATATACTAGATCCAGCTTTTAAACATATGATGCAGTGTAAGTTCTTGTATTCATGTTTAAGGGATATGTCGAAATGACAGGCTGATCTTGTTCTATATTTATTGATGTTTCATTATCTCTGTACACATGAGCTGAAGACAAAGCTAAAAGCACTATGATGATCTAGTAAGAAAGGTATATATTCGATATCATTTACAGCATTCAACTGGATAAGTCTCAAAATTTTTAAACTATACACTTTTATTAAATTAATACACACAGTTCCATTACATACAAGTAAAATGTACACTATTCCATGTACACTATATTTCCCTTTTTTATTTTTTAATAAATGATTATGCATTATTCTATTACACTATTCTATATACATGTACTATTATTTATATACTTTTTAACATTTTTTTTAATTTATTGTGCACTTTCATTTGTACAGTATTTTTACTATCATTTTTTTTTTACTTGTTCACAATTACATGTACACTTTTACTTGTACACTGTTATGTGGATGTACACTGGAACTTACTCTCAAACTAATATGGAAGAGTAAGATTGGATCCTTAAACCTTGGGCATTAGATCATTTGGCCAAGAATATTTGGCCAACTCAGGAACTCATTAGACGTTTTTTGTTTAAATGTTGTTTTTCACTCAGAAAAAAACAACAACAACAACAAAAAAAAAAAACTGAATATCGTACATATAGTAAACTTTCATCAAAGCAGTGGTAAAGCAGCATATTTGACTAATGTTTTAGCTAATTACACAGCCATATGCTACCATCACCACTTCCTATTGGAGTAACACTTCAGGCCAATTAATTACATTAAATTACAGAGACAAACCAACACAATGTTTAAATGCCTGCAGTCAGATCACTGCGTCTAAATATAGATCCATGAAATAAGTAAGTCAAGTTGCTAATGGCAATCCTCATGATTATCAATCAAGGTCAAAGGCCAACACACCCTGAACCCTGACCAGTCATTAATATACTAGATCCAGCTTTTAAACATATGATGCAGTTAAGTTCTTGTATTCATGTTTAAGGGATATGTCGAAATGACAGGCTGATCTTGTTCTATATTTATTGATGTTTCAAAAACCATTTGTTCTGAAAATCCATCCATAGATATTTAAGTTATAGAGCAGACATGAAGATGTAGCCTATAAATACCAAAGAGAATTTCTAACAACCCAAGTGACCTTCTTATATCAAGCTAGAAATATCTTTTAAGAAAAATATACAGCTTTGATGGGGATTAAAGTCATGGAGAATGTGGAATGGTTATGATGTACAAATTAGTTTCTGTGAAGCAAAAATAAACAAAGAGAAAGCATCCACTCTACTCCAATCAGCATTGTTGATATTAATGTAATAAAGCAATAATAAATATGTCAGACTTTAATATGCTTTTTAATTGTTACAACGATTGGTCTCTACAGGTTTCATTGTGCATCTAGGAGAAATAATTTGATAAACAGCTATCATCATGAATGATTTTCATCAAATGAACTGTAATTCAGTATACTTAACATTCATTTCTAATAAATTCCCATAGCCTACTGGGTACCTATGTTCTGAACATCTATTGAATAACCTGACATGCTATGATTAAATGCGAATACCATTATACTGTTTTGAATAAAGCTTTATGATTATTGGTCAAATCTAGCTTCTTTCTTTTTTTAATGCAAGGCCCATAACTCTAGAATAATTGGGAGTTTTTGGCTGATTATCAATTTTGTATAGGATGTTGTGCCAATAAACCCTTTTACAAAGTTTGGTAAATGTCAGTTCACAATGATATAATATCTGGACTTTAAGTCCGGTTATTAAATTTTGTCAAGATATTGTATCATTTCACATTGTGACAGCATCTGGGTGAAAGCCTGTGTCTTTGTGCTTGTTTGTCAATGCTTATTCCACCTCAGATTCTATATCCATGTCAGTATGCCTAAGCAAGAAGTAGGATACTTGACAACCTATGAAAACTACATTATAGCTACCATACCCCTGTGTGCTCATTGCAAGCCAGAAAGATATTCTAATGTAGAACGCAGACAATTCCCTATCAAACTACTATATGCATCGTCTAGCCAGTAAAGATGATGATCCAAGTTATTTTGACATTGGTCCAACTGAAATGAACAGCAATGACTGATCATTGTTCTTCTGGAACACTTGAGCAGGCATGTTCTGGTGATCATCACAGTTGCCAGCAGCCATGACTTGCTAATCATCATTCAGGTCAAGTTTTTGGCTTCTGGCTAATACAATTATACCCGGATAAGTGGTAGCTCCATTATAACGCCATATTTGGGGTCCGTAAAAATGCAGCTGAAGTCAAATAAACAAATAACAAAGTATAGGTTTGAGGTACAATGTTGGGCTGCATGTTACTGAGAGCAATATTTTAACACATTCAGTATGGTCCTTGGGAAAGGGAAAACACTGCAGATTCTTGTAATCTGGCAGTGCCAAACCAGGGTAAGAGGCAAAGCTATTGATATAAATCAAATAAAACACCTGTGAAATCGAACAAACTCGCTGTTTTACTTTCTGTGTTAATCTGTTCAAATACTTGGTCAAATCTAGGAAGTATGTCATCACTCTTTAACAACATTGTCGATCTGGGAGTAAGGAAAACTATCAAAAAATATTTTCACCATATTTTACTACTTAAAGCTGAAGTACTGATGAATTTCCTTTTTATACACTCGTTGAATAACAGGAAATATTATCCATCTCTCCGTAGACATTTCTTTTCCACCCAACAACTTTTGAAAGAATTCATGTACTGAGTTCAAATTTGGTATGCAAGTATATAATATAAAAATACAGGTCAAGCTCAATTTCTGTTACAATCAATGATTTTTTATATAGTTATGTCCTCTTAATTGGCATATTTTATGAGAAATTACTGTTTCTGTGCAATAACTTATGAAAGACTTTCTGTATTGAATTCATATTTAATATGCAAGAACAAGTACATGTATATGATATCAAAATACAGGTCAAGTTTGATTTTTGGTTACAATCCACTGATTTATAATAGCATTAATTGATAAGTTATTTACCTCCTATTACTAATAATTGAATAATTTATTATAAAATCATAAATTATATATTTTTACTCATTTACAAAAGATCATAGTCCATTACATTTGCAACAACAACAAAATTGATTAACCCTTTCCCTCATAGAGGAAACCATGAAAAGACCTATGCGAACAGCATAAAACCAGATCAGCCTGCCGAGTAACTCGCAGGCTGATCAGGTTTTATGCTGTTCGCTGCTCCTCAGTGGTTGGAAAATGAGGACTTTATAATTAAATTTGGTAAGGTTTAACTGTGGTTTTCTGCAGATCAGACTTTATGTGGTACTACTGAGTGCGTCAAAATGAGTCTATATGAGGGAAAGGGTTAACAATAGTTTGTACTATGAAACCCTCATATGAATTAGCTCTTGGAGTATATTGCTCCGCCACAGCGGCACTCTTGTTTTGTTTGTTTCATGTGTTTGACATGGATTTTTCAGGTAAGAGTATTGCACAGTTCAAATTATTATGGTATTCCCCATATTTACCCTCCTGTTGGAAATCTGGTGCTGTGGAATTTGTTTGCAGAACCTTTATTCACTTATTAATTTCATGTGGGTTGAGACGCTGGCAGTGTGGGTTATTGCAGTAAATTATGACAGTATATATTAACACCTTTTGAATACAACACAAGTGAACATGTGGCATGCTAGCTACAAGCTCAGTATTTTTTTTTTTCACTTTGGAGGGAAAGGGGTCCGGGCCCATAGGAGGGGGGAAAAATTGCTCGAAACATAAGCTATATAGTGGGATTTTTTTTTAAATATTATATTGGTATTTGGTTTATTTGTTGTATTTTACTCTTATTTAATGAAGTTTTTAATTGCCATAAAAGAATAATAATACAAACCAATGTATATTATAACCATGTTTTAGACAGTTGTTTAACTACACAGGAGCTCAAAGTTGCATGGGGCGAATCATTTCATACCTAATAACATTAAAAGGGAGGACACTATTTATGGCTAAATTTTGAATATTGCAATTTCAGCAAATAACAACCAGTAAAATGGTTCATTTACATTTAAAATGAATAGAAATAGAGAATTGAGCCATTTCCCTGTGTTGTTTTTACTCTTACAAATGACTAACATGTATTTTTAATGTCCCAATCGAGCTTGACAACAGCCAGTACTGACTACTTTCGGTTTCTTTTGCAGTGAGTAAAAGGTTAGCGCTCATGAGTTAATATATTAAATTTGAATATTGTGTAAGTAGGTACGACTTCCCTGTACCTGCTTTTCCAATAATGATTACATTGTGCCCATTGTCAATCGCACTGTTTATGCTTTTCTGGACTTCCGCAACTCATTGAAGTTTTTTTTTTAAATATAAGTTTCGTTTTCATTTTGATAAAAAACTTCACTACGAAAGAAACTGGAAATAGCCTTCCCCAGCTGTTGTTAATTAGCTTGATTGGAACAATTCATGATATCCTTAGGAGAGAAAAACTACCTCAATTTACGTTTAGGATTTTCTTAGTTTATGCACTTAAAATACAACCTGGTTCATTTTCAATGATGAATTTCGTTATAGACCCGTTTCACAAAATTTGGTTTCAAAAGTTATAGTGTCCTCCCTTCCTTTTTCAATTGTTACCAGTAAGTACGAAATGATTCGCTCAATGCAACTTCGAGCCCCTGTGTTTTATTAAGAATATAAGATTTAACTACAACAGTGAGTCCATGCACACAATTAACATGACCCCAAAACAGGTATAGCCACGCCCCGAATGTTTGTCGGAGGTTGTTGAACTAAGGTAACTATTGAAAGCAAGATTCACGTGCATTTGTTTGTCGGAGGATTGTACAGCTTTTAACTGGTTAACCCGATATGCATGTTCATTTCGGGCGTTTTGGCGTCATGTTAATATGGTATGTAATCTCATAATTATGGAGGGGGAAAATTTAAAAAATTGGGGGAAAAATATATATTCCAGGCTAGGGGGGAATGCTGCCTATATTCTCCATGTATTTTGACCAAAAAAAACACTGAAGCTCCAAGGCTTGATGTCTGACTTTACAGGTGTCACATGGAACATGTATACTATCTTAGAGTTTGCCCGCAATTTCTATCCAATCAGTGAGCCTGAAATTTCAAATTCCTGGTCGATTTAATTTGTTAAGAGTTCGGAATTTTGCGAGACTTGTCTTCTTAACTGAGATTGAACTATTAAGAGATTACGGCGAACTGTGCATGTCATTATTTCAAATTTTGCTCCGCCCTATTCACGTGATAGCCATATATGGCAGTGTTTACTACACCGATCCCTACACACGAGGTGTGCTTATCATTTAATTCCACACTGGCGCATGTTGACGTCATTTGTAAACATTGAGAAAAGTTGCTTTAATAATCATGTTTATATACACATTAACGTAAGAATGAAGAGCTTCGGAAATATTTTTGCAAAATGATGATTACCAGCTCAATCCAAATGGACTCCTATGCTAAATTAAATATTAAAATACAAGGATATTTTTTATTATTATGTTTAACGTCCTACCGACAGTATTTAAGTCATTTGGAGACGATGTCTACTTGAGACGGATGTAGTGCTGTCACACTGCACAGTATCACGCCATAGACAGTTAATGGCATGATACCACACCCAATCACATTATCCTGACACCGGGGCAACCAGTCCTTGAACTACCCTTATTATGCTGAGCGCCAAGCAAGAGAGCTATAACCAGAACCTATGTTTACGACTTTGGTAAATACATGAATTAAAATTGATATAACGTCCATAAACAATTTACAGATCATGTATGAACTCGTTTGATTTGGTATTTTCAGGGTATTCCTAGCCTTGATATCTTCCGCTGACAGAGGCTATTCTATAGATCTACGATTATTATCCACATATTTCGTTTTTTCCTTAAGTTAATCAATCAGTTGCTGTGTACTGATGACTTAACTAATAAAAATAAAATAAATAAATCAAAAACAGTCATCACTCAAATTAAATTTCCATGCTTCATTATTGAAATCTGAAAAAGAAATGAGCCGACGGTGAAAAACCGCGCAAAATCTATGTGTTACATCCATATTTGGAAAGCACGTGCACGTGTGTGAATACTTTAACAACACGCTGACGTAACAAGTTTATGGCGCCATCTAATATAGCAGTGTGACGAAGTAATAGGGCTGGGCAAATTCTAAGTTAGTCAGTGTTTATTAAGAGAGAATTTAACAGTTAAGAAGCCATAACTAAGGGACAGAAATTTACATACAACAGTAATAGATGGAAGGCAGTCATATTGTGATGCTGAGATTGCTGACCATGCTCGGATCCAGCAATTTATCTTGGGGGTGGAGGGGGGAGGGTTTTCCCAATCTATGAAAATTGTCCCTAGTGAGAAGGGCTTCTTGGGGGTATTTCTTCCATACTTTCTTCAGGGGGGGGGGGCAGCTACTTTTCCAGGGGGTTAGGGGCTTATTTTCTTCTTTATATATAATAATTATATAGCCAAATTCCAGGGTGGTCCTGACCCCCTAATCCCCATCTGGATCTGTGCATGCTGACATAACAGATTAAACCACAAACAACTCACAATCATGTCCAACAAATTGAGGATTTTTTTCTCTATTTTCTTTGCAGTTCATGTTTTCAATGTGCTTTTATTTCGAAAAAGAACGATACTCTTACCTCACTGTAATTCCTGTGCATGAACAACTAAATACCCATATATTTATAAATATATATGTCTGCAGCACAATTTCTTATAAATCCACTGCAATGAATCACACAGCCACACCACCTATCAATACACTTCTAACTTCCAAACTCAATAATAACATCAGCTAATGCAATGACAAATGCTCATATATTATCATGACATCCAACCTTCAGTGTATACACCATGCTTTGCTATTACAAGACCAGGCTGTGTAGCTGGGAACCACTACACGGTTCCACAATAAACATACACATGCACACAACACGTTGTCTGTTGCTTCCCCACATCACCACTGTATCACAGACCAAGCTCTTACAGTGCTCACCAGGACTGGCTAATTGGATCGCAATATATCATATTCCTCAACCACTTTCATATCATCAAGACCCATGTTGTTTAAAACACGTCTCACTTGCCACAAGTCCCACAGTTTTTATTGCGTAATTTTTCTAGATACTTCCTCTATGCAACTCTGCACTTACCGCAACGCATTAAAAGTAATGTTGTCTTCTGAACTGTAGGAACGAAAGCAGACTGTCTACACCATGTTACAAAGAAAAAAACAAAAACAAAAAAAACTTGATGAACATAGTTTGTGCAATTTAGACATGAGACAGACTGATCAGGATTCAAACAATGAGTCAACTATTGGTAGAAAACCATTGGAAGTAATTAAGCTTTTAGGCTATTTATATTCATAGGTAATCGGTACATGTATCCTTTTTACCCAATAAATTGTATCAACTTTCTTCAGCACTTGTTTACAATGGATAAATCTTTTGCATTTTGTATGATCTGACAAAGGATTACAGTTATATTTTTTAACACGGACAAAGATAGAACACTAGTCCACATGGCAATGTTTGTGGGTAAGTATTAATGTAATCAAATTAAAAGGTCACCACCTAAATCCATTCCT
The DNA here is from genome assembly GCA_021229015.1 of Solen grandis. Lineage (NCBI taxonomy): Eukaryota > Metazoa > Mollusca > Bivalvia > Adapedonta > Solenidae > Solen > Solen grandis. The sequence goes on from CM037789.1 coordinate 41,867,192, forward strand.
TACTTCTGAAATTCTGGGGATGGAATGCCTGACTAGGAACTGACATATATGTCCCAAAGCCATTACCTTTAACTAATCATAACTTTTTGTTTCAAGCAATGAATTAATGTATTATCTAATGCATTATAAATCATAAAGACAGCTCATTCAAACATATTGACTGAATAGGGTGGCTTTTAAGTACAGGTAGCTGTTTATACAGATTGGCTGTTTAGTTGCCAAAACATAGGTTGGCTGTTAAGCACAGGTGGCTATTTACATAGGTTGGCTGTTAAGTACAGGTGGCTGTTTACTAAGGTTCGTTGTTATGTAAAAGTGGCTGTTTACACTGGTTGGTTGTAAAGTACAGGTGGCTGTTAGCACAGGTTGGTTGTTAACAGGTGACTGTTTACACAGGTTGGTTGTTAAGTACAAGTGGCTGTTTACACAGGTTGGTTGTTGAGTACAAGTGGCTTTTTACACAGGTTGGTTGCTAAGTAAGTACAGGTTGTTAAGTACAGGTGGCTGTTTACACAGGTTGGTACACGTGGCTGTTTACACAGGTTGATTGTTAAATACAGATGGCTGTTTACATAGGTTGGTTGTTAAGTAAGTACAGGTGGCTGTTTACACAAGATGGTTGTTAAGTACAGGTAGCTGTTTACACAGGTTGGTTGTTAAGTACAAGTGGCTTTTTATACAGGTTGGTTGTTAACAGGTGGCTGTTTACACAGGTTGGTTATTAAGTACAGGTGGCTGTTTACACAGGTCAGTTGTTAACAAGTGACTGTTTATACAGGTTGGTTGTCAAGTACAGGTGGCTGTTTACCCAGGTGGTTGTTAAGATCAGGTGGCTGTTTATACAGGTTGGATGTTTATTACAAGTGTCTGTTTACACAGGTTGGTTGTTAAGTAAGTTCAAGTGACTGTTTACACAGGTTGTTTGTTAAGTAAGTACAAGTGGCTGTTTACACATGGCTGGTAGTTAAGTTCAGGTGGCTGTTTACACAGGTCAGTTGTTAACAGGTGGCTGTTTACAAAGGTTGGTTGTTAAGTACAGGTGGCTGTTTACACAGGTTGGTTGTTTATAGGTGACTGTTTATACAGGTTGGTTGTTAAGTACAGGTGACTGTTTACATAGGTTGGTTGTTCAGTAAGTACAAGTGGCTGTTTACACAGGTTTGTTGTTAGTACAGGTGGCTGTTTATACAGGTTGGTTGTTAAGTACAGGTGGCTGTTTAGTTTGTTTAACTGTAGAACCCTATAAAATACAGGGCACTATAGTCGACAGTCCCATATGAAGAGCACCATTTGTATCAAATTTCATAGTAGCCTTTTATTTTTTCTTAAACTTAAAAATATTAGTCTTATCTCCATAATCATCAACATAAAAGAAATAAAATGTAAGATTTTTTTCAAACCACCTGTAAAAGTCATTTTTCATTTCATTTTATGATTTCTGTTAGAAAATATATGGCTGCATTTTATAGCAAAAATCTAATTTCTTTTTCTTTAATAAACATCTTTTATATCTGCTTCCAAACACACACATACAAAGGTACAACTCTGTGAGTACATTCCATTTCTACCTTCAATATCGCCCCCAACACACTTGCAACTGCCAAATAAAAACTGTGTGCAGCATGCATCAGACAGACCACATTGCATCAGAAAGATAAGCATGCATCCAAAATATGAACACTTCAAGTTCCTGGCCTTTTTGTACAGTGATGGCATTCCACATTTTCCCCTCAGACATGGTGTGGAAAGAAAAATAAAACAGACATTTTTTCTCCTCGTTTGTTTGTTTACTAGAGTTAAACATCCCGCTGACAGTGTATTGATCACTGAGGTTCATTTGAAACATATTAAGATGCTGCCTCACGGTTTAAGCATACCATAGAAAAAGTGTCAAGATACCTTACCCTGACCCACAATTTCTTGAAACTGGGCCATCAAATCCTAGGACTGTTTTATGCAAAACACACTGCAAGGGATCTATTTATCACATAGCAGTATGATTTAAATGACATGTGTGCTTATGTGCCAGCTTGACTGACCTGTGTATTAATTTAAACAAAAACTATTCAATCTCATCATGCATATACTGGAATTATCTTCCACATTTGCTGAAGGATCCAAGTATTTTATGAACACCAAGTTATCTATTTGCAGAGGATCCAGGTATGTTATGAACACCAAGCTATCTATTTGCAGAGGATCCAGGTATTTTATGAACACCAATTTATCTATTTGCAGAGAATCCAGTTATGTTATGAACACCAAGCTATCTATTTGCAGAGGATCAAAGTATTTTATGAACACCAAGTGATCTATTTGCAGAGGATCCAGGTATTTTATGAACACCAAGCTATCTATTTGCAGAGGATCCAGGTATTTTATGAACACCAAGCTATCTATTTGCAGAGGATCCAAGTATTTTATGAACACCAAGCTATCTATTTGCAGAGGATCCAGGTATTTTATGAACACCAAGCTATCTATTTGCAGAGGATCAAAGTATTTTATGAACACCAAGTGATCTATTTGCAGAGGTTCCAGGTATTTTATGAACACCAAGTTATCTATTTGCAGAGAATCCAGGTATGTTATGAACACCAAGCTATCTATTTGCAGAGGATCCAAGTATTTTATGAACACCAAGCTATCTTTTTGCAAAGGATCCAGGTATTTTATGAACACCAAGTTATCTATTTGCAGAGAATTCAGTTATTTTATGAATTCATTGAGATCCAGTATTTTATGAACACCAAGTATCTATTTGCTGGAGGATCCATGTATTTTATGAACACCAAGCTATCTATTTGCAGAGGATCCAAGTATTTTATGAACACCAAGCTATCTATTTGCTGGAGGATCCATGTATTTTATGAACACCAAGTTATCTATTTGCAGAGGATACAAGTATTTTATGAACAGTCTAACATACCAATCTGCAGAGTTCCAAGTATTTTATGTACACCATGTTATCTATTTGCAGAGGATTCAAGTATTTTATAAACAGTAAGTTATCTATTTCCTAGTCTCTCAATACGATAAAACTTAATTCAATTTTATTTTGAAGCAATTGGGATGTCAAAAGTTTTAGCCAGCCAAAAGTTCCTTCAAGCGCATCTCTTAATTCTAAAACAGAAAAACTCCAATCTTAGTTCCAAATGTATGGAATAACAGACAATATACAACAGCTGTAAAGCATTTGTTTGGAACATTCCTTTGAGGATGAGTGTCATTGCATAATGCATGAAGAGTTATGAAACTAACAGATGCATAGGACTTCCTCCAAATATTAGTCACATGACACTCTGAATGCTTATAAGTCAATCTGAAGGTTGTGATAGTCAGCAGGTTTCTGTCATGTCCTGCATGCCCTGTGTTGTTGTACAATGAGCAGGACAATATGGTCAGGCTGTTTCGGCCAAGAATAGCTTACTTTCCTCCCATGAGGAGGGAACAACCATAATCAATATGCTTACATGGTATCAATTAATGTGATAACGTGGCTGAACTTTATGCAAAAGGATCCCAGGAGCATGAAGTACTATTCATAAGGTTTGAGATCCTCTCAGTGTCAGAACCAGGCTTAACATTTTACAATTGATGCCAAAGAAATTTTTTTATTGTTTCATAACATTATTATCTTGATCTATACTTTTTGAACACAAGCTATCACTGTAGATGATTTAAACTTCTGCAGTTTGCGACCTACCAATTTCAGTTTCCTAAATTTAGTAACAGTGATCTAGACTTTGACACCATCATTCCATTCCGTAAGCTGCACTGGAGAGGGACCGGAAGGGATGGTGTGCAATATTTTACAGGACTTAACATCATTACACTACAATATGTGGACACAGTATACATAGCCTTGATTCACCACAGAGTTGTCTGTCACCGTGGATATGTTGGGGAGATTTAAATTATTAACAGGTTGATCAGGCTTTAAGTAAGTGTGTGGACAATGAGGACAGTGAAATACCTGTCCTTCCATTTTATACAATCAACTGTCAAAACAGATTTCCTAGCCTGTCTCTCTCTGACATACAACACTTGACTGGATACAGCGTTTTCCCATCATGCCCTAAATTAAGTTCACAGTGTGACAACATTTTGATTAGAACATATTTGTGGCATTTATGGTTCATAGTTTTTACTCAACCGCCTCTGATAAAATCAACCACTCAGGTGATAGCATTGAATAAAAAAGGAACATATATATCTACTATCTCTCATAAATCTTTACATAAACAAAGAATTTGCCACAAGATAATTTGCGTAAAAAAGCTTGTAAATCATATGTTAATTATTGTTTGAGTATATAATATTATGTGTAAATGGTGACAAGGGTATGTTTCTGAACATTTCAATTAAAGATTCTGATCCAATTACTGGCAATTAGAGTACTTTCATCTTAACCTTTAACTTCTTAGATTCACAATCAATCATCTTTGACCACTGGAAAGCTTGATTTGATTGAAAACAATTTTCCTTCATCTGACTGTATTAATTAACATCTTCATTTTAAAGATGATGAAGAAACTTTAATTGCACATAAACATGAATCGCCAGCTCAGGTCTAGCTGATCAAGTTTATACTGGTCACACTTCTTACATTTGAAAAAGTTACATGTATAAATAAATTATTACATCATCCAACTGGCTATTTTGATTATATAATAGATTGAAATCTTTACAATTACATTTAAGTATCAATGTAAACTCCTTCTTTGTAAAACTAGAGCTATAACTAAAAGGGATGAATATCATGCAACTCCACTTTGCCTCAACAACGAAAAGATATATATATATATTTTTTTTTTTCTATAAAACAGGATGCAAGGCATTGCAACATAATGAAATAGGATAGGAGAATGAGCTAGATACACTTCACAGATGGTTTGATCATTTATATTTGGTGGTATATAGTTGAGTTTGATGGTTCAAAGATCAGTCTGACATTGTATGTGTTTTATTTCTCCCTCATCAAGGACATTTTAATTTACATTTTACTTTATATAGTCCTTTTAAATGCAGTTCTTATTTCTTTTAATTACCATACTTTAAAAGTAAATTAACCCTTTCCCTCATATAGTCTCATTTTGACGCCCTCAATAGGTATCACATAAAGCCTGATCTGCAGAAAACCACAGTTAAACCTTACCAAATTTAATTACAAAATCCTCATTTCCAGACCACTGAGGAGCAGCGAACACTCACAGGCTGATCTGGTTTTATGCTGTTCGCATAGGTCTTTTCATGGTGTTCTCTATGAGGGAAAGGGTTAAGTCATTTGTCTCTCCTGATCTGATAAAAATATTTTCGCTCTAATGAAAGAAAATCAGCTGAATTAACAAGTTTTTGCTTGCTTATTTGAGTTTACCGTTGCTTCGACAGTATTTCAGTCATATAAGTGACGTCCAGCTAATTACAGGTGGAGGAAGACCTCGAATGCACAGAGGCATCCGGGTAGAACCACCAAACTACGGCAAGCTTGCTGGAAGGCTTCCTCACATGAAAATCCAAATGACCCTGCAGGGATTTGAACCCATGCGGTGATGGGCTGAGTGAGTGTAAAAGTCAGCAACTTTACACTCTCGGCCACGGCAACAAGTTTTGGAATTCAGCTATTTCTTAAATACACTGAAAATCTGGACCTACTTTTATTCCATTAAGTTTCTTTTTCCTCCTCTATTTCAAATGTTCCATGAAAATTAGCTCCAAAGAGTGTATTGATTTTGAAGATGTGGATGGCAATTTTCTAAGTTCTGCTGGAAGCTGATTCAGTATCTCAGTGTCTTCTCTGAACGTGGATATTCAATGACTCATAAAACAGATTTTAAAGATAAATGTCAGAAAAAAAACCTCTTGAAACATACAGAGAGCCTAGTTTGTTATTCTCTGGAGATAAGTCACCATCAATGAAATTTGAAGTCTATTTTGAATATTTCAGAGGCGCTGAAAGAATTATAAAATCTAAGAAATTTCGCTATATATCCCGAAATAATGTAATATTCATTTTTCACAGTGAGTTTAAGTTCCTTGTAGAGAAAGATGCAAAAGCCAAACAACAAATCAATTTACATGCTTATAGTAATAGAAGACATTGAATATACATGTAGTATGTAAGATATTGTCAAAATATATTTATTCAGTCTAAGATGGTATATAAACAAGTAACTGATGTTACACGCAAAACATGAGTCCCCTACCCATGAGGTGCATAATATTTCCGTTACCAAAGCAACCATAATTTTGGTCCAAGAAAAAAAAGGGACATGAAGAATCTCCATACTGCCATCTATTCATATACCAAGTTTCATAATATTATCTTAAATGGTTTTTAAGTAATCACAGGATCCAGATTTCCAGACAGACAGACAGATGGGGGGACAGACGGAAAACAGACGGAGGGCAAACCTATTGTCCACTCTCCGGTGTAAACAACGGAAGGGGACCTTGAAGTAGCAGACATGTGGAGTGGAGCCTCAGAGGTAACGCGCATGACTGCTAATCCAGGGGAAAGGGGTTCAAATTCCAGTCAAACATTGGAAAATTTAAGAGATGATTTTCAGCAATGATGATTCATTCAAAGGGTTGTAAAGGGGTTTCACGTTTATCTTGATGAGAGCAGTCAAAATATTTTATGTAAGCAGTTAAAACAAATATAACTAACATTTATAATCTTTATCTTAGAAGATCTAACTTCAATATTACCCCCTCTTGCTCATATCTCAGCCATTTCTCAAAGAAATGATGTTATTAGCTTGCTGCTTCACATTATATAAAATCAACAGAGGTAAGCATATAACCTGACCTACTTCTTAATAGGTCTTAACAGTTTACATTTTTATGCATCAATCTAACACAAAATAGTCATAAAACTAGAATTTTGGGTTTTAAATTGCAGTATTTGACTCAGCCAATATAAAACCTTTGGTCTTTGATGTTATCACATGGAAATTTGAAAAAAATAAAATCATCTGGTTCAAACAGTTCTTTCTCAGAGAAACAAAATGCCAACCTCCTAGTCTTCAGATTTTCCTATAGTCATCTAACTAGTACCTTAACTCCCGTATCCTGAGAGATCTTAAAGCTGAGAATATAACTACTTATATGTATAACCGATATTTATCAAAGTTCCAAAAATAGTGTTATAGTTTACAACAGAAGATGTATCAAACTATGACCTCTCCTTCATATTTAGGTATAACCCCCCTAATATTCATATTCCATATCATTACCCATACCTGGATTGAAATAAAATTATATTTATTCAATCTTGCCGAATTTACCCCTAATATTAAGGTATCTTGTTTTCTTAACAGACAAGCTGAAAATCTGTGTTTGAAAGGTTATGTGACCAGATCAAAAAATTGATGCAGTAAGACTGGGACAAGTAATGTGGCCTGAGTGTTTTACCAACTGTACAACCTGGGGCATGTTGCACACACAATATGTTGCAATAAGTTTTATAGTCTGGTTCTTGACTGGGGTACCTTCCCCTTATACTATGTTATCTGTAATCTTGAGAACTACCAGAGGACGACAGGAAACCAAACGACAAAACACATTGAAATTAAATGTGTAAGCAACTTGCATCAGACCACTTATACAAATCGAAAAATCAGACCAAGATAAGCATTTTGCACATGAACTATAAATGCACATAACTAATGCTCATAACTAATTTAACCTCAGTTTTGACGTTTGATTTTAAAAACTATATCAGTCCAAGCCCATAGAGAACAAATTAAACACAAAAATTTCATCTTATTTAAAAAAAAAAAAAAACAGTAAAGCTCACTTATAACAAACTCAGATTGGACAAAAAAAATGCTTAATACAAAATAAAATCATCTTGATTATTTCTATGGACCCCCACCTACTTAAGATAAAATTTGAGTATAGCGAAAAATCGGCTAGGACAAAAGAATTTGCCAGTCCCTATACTTAAGTTTACCTGTAAAATGGTTCAATATCAATTTAAGCCAGTATTGTGGCAGTGTGAGTGATAAAGGGCTGTCATGTACATTATTACATGCATTATATTCTAATTACTCTTACCTACAATAAATTGAATATTTCTTGTTGCATTTAAAAACCCTTGATATTGTTCAGGCCATATCAAAATGTATAGTCCTCCGAGAAGGGTGAAAAGAAAGGCCATATCACTTGAGAAAAAAATTTAAAATTTTAGATAAATAAAAAAAGAGAGAAGAAAGTTGAAATCGCCAGTGACTTTTTCAAAAGTTCATCATAGATATATACATGTATACATGTACTGAATATTAATATAGTTTTCAATGAATATCATACAGGGAAATAGACATTTTGTAAAACAAGGTCAGAGCTGTTTTTATTTCACAGTTTATCCTATTTTGTTACCATTCATTTATACTTGGTGGAATTTATAAAAATAACATAGATTCACTCTGTCTTTTTACATTAATTCCTTATCATTTTCAAGAGTATAACGTAATTTCGCTATATGCAAACATTTATAACAAAATTTTCGTTATAAAGATAAGACAAATTTGGATTTGCAAGGTCCCCATGATTTTTTTTTTAAGTGAGCTTTACTGTAAAGCTTTCAGTGACAGTCTTCCTGATGTAACTCAGGGTTTTCATTAATAAATATAACAACAGATTTTTTTTTTGAAAAACAGCCGTTTTGGCCATGGGTCAAGGGGGATTTTTGGCATTCAAAACTTCAGATATTGCCAAAAATAACTAATTTTTATTTGATTTTCACCAATGATTTTGATCTGCAATCGGTTAATAATGAAAACCCGGGTAACTTTCATCCTACATAGGATACAAGTTCACAAAAAATACTGAAAACTGCTGACCAAATTAAATAAACAAATAAAATTAAGTTGAAAACAACTCGTCACATAATCTATGGAGCCACATTTCTGTCTAATCTTTAACACAGGCATGTTTGGGAACCATTTTGAGGAAAAGTCAAGTTCAATGGAGTGGAATTATCTGACAATTGCTCTCCTACACAGAAAACAGAGGTCCAATGATCTGGCACCACCAGGCTTATGCATTTCCCATGCATCAATACAATTCAACATCAAATTTTCTCTCCAGAATTTTCTGTGTATTCCTATTCATCGTGCAATATAAAATATCAAATTATTAAGTATATGAGGGATATGCAAGAGTCTGAACTTAAATATCATTTAGCAGGAAACATATATTGCTAAACATCATAGTATAATGGATATTGAGACAGAATAATGGATGCTATACAATATATCCCTTACAAGAAATAATAATTCAATATAATGATGCTGGATAAATTGGCGTACAGTTACGGTCTGGACATTGTTAAACTAATCTGTGATATAAACTTGGTCTAATTGGAGCCTATCTAGTAATTCAGAAATGCCCAAGAGTACTAATGAAATAGGCTATCTTTTATTAGGTTCAACATCTGGTTGTTTCTGATGTTGTTTTAGAGCTTACCATCAATGCAACTTATTCAGGCATAAACCAACATCCAGCTCCTTACAGGTGACCCCAGGGGCACAGAGACGTTTTGGTTGAACCAGTGACCTACTGAAGCCAGCTGGAAGGCTCCCACACATGAAAAATCTGAGATCGAACCTACAGCAGGGAGGGGCTCACTGATAGCATTATAGTCAATGACTCTATCCACTTTTGCTGCTTCCTGACATGGTTAGGACAAATTCTGGACACATGAAAAGGAATCTCTGGAGATACACAGTGCACACTTAAGGTAATCTTCTTCATTCTTCTTTTATTGAAATGACTAGCAATCATTTTCTGATTATTATGGCCATATCTGAGACCATGTGGTCAAGGAATTCCTACGTGTGGGTCCTGTTTTTTGCTGAAGAGACAGCAGAGGAAGAGACAGTAGTTGCATACAAGGGAATCCGGAGACAATATCCTAGCTCATTTTGCAAATAGACCCCTTGGTTCTTTCACGTGCCTGGTGTATAGCACCGATACACGGCAGACAAGTTCCTGGGTAGAACCAGTACTGAGTACTCCGAGTTCCCATAGCAACTCCAATTTGCAGAGTGCCAGGCAAGGGTGCATCTGGTACCAATTTTGTATGGCTTTGGTCTGACGCGGTCACCGAAGGAAGTGCCCCGGCTGGGATTCAAACCCCAGACCTCCTGAACACAAAGTGGATACTCTACCACTGAGCTATTGCATTGGTACTCCAACCATCATTAAATTATAATCATGGTCCTTCAAATGCTCAAAAAGAATTAAGTGCAGAAGCAAGCATCTATTGACTTTAAGTTAGTGTGTAAGGTTTACATTTACTATAAAATTCCCATGATATGATCACAATCTGATGATGGATGGATTACATTAAACTTCAAACTTGGAGAGAAGATTGGAAAAGGATAGGCAGAACACAGACCTTTGATCTGTTTATTCTTCCTATTGTTTCAACCCTCAAATTAAGATTCAAAATGAATTCAAAAGAGAGTGACAGGCTAAGAAATATGTTCAGACAGCTGAATCATATAACTAAAACTTAATTAACAGTTCCTTTAGAATTTTAATTAAAAACAAGAACTATCATAGAAGATGATGAATACCCCCAGATACTGCTTTGTCACAGATATTGTTACCATGTCAGAGGGCCAGAACACATTTAAAATCAAGTGAATCATGATGTGCCAACGATACGCACAACTAGGCTTGTTACTTTAATATTAATACTGTGAAGACAAATCAAAATCAATCCATAAGTAGCTGAGAAATAGCATGGACAAAATATATTAGAGAAGTATAACAAAGGGCTGTAACTCATTTGAAATCAAGCGAATCATTATGTGCAACGAGACATTGAACTTATTAGTCTTTGAAAGTTTGATAAAAAATTGACCAAAGTTAGCCGAGAAATAGGGCGTACAAACAGATTTAAACAGACAGATTTAAACTGACCGACAGAAGTGTCTCCAATATAGCCTCCATAAACTTTATATCTGGGGTAATAGTACAATAAGCCCATCATTAGACACTACAATGCAACTTTTATAAAAATCATTTAAATATTTTGATATAACACAAAATTAATTAAATGTCTTTTGACATTGGGATATTTCACCATTTTCACATTTTCAAACATACAAAACCTACTGTTGTAGACTAATCAGAATCTTTGAGACAGTCATCTGTGAGTAAGACTGATTACGCTACTTGGATTTAATTTAATTCATCCTACAAAAATTGGACATAAATGACAGACTGTGAATGCCATGGATGTGGGGCCAGAGAACAAATTACTACAGCAGTTACAGCACAGATGCCGAAACTAGTAGACCGTAATTAAACAAGTTGGAAACACAAGAAAATGAGACAGTACATAAACTTGGAGGTGGTCTGCTGAGGGTTGAGAATCGCAATCTTCCCCATCTTGGGCTTTCATGATGTTTCAGGAAACAATGATTGCTATTGCTTGGGAGGCCTTCTTTTTATTCCAGGGGCACAAACATTCTGCAAAGCTGCCCGACAGATACAGTACATCTGTAGGAAGCCTTGACAGAATGCGAGAAACATCCAGAATGAGAAAAAAAGGGACCCAATCAGAACAGATATACCACTGATGATAGACCCTGAGGAAACTTGGCAAGACCCAACATAAGTTGAAAATAGAAAAAAAGGCAAAAATATCGCTACACACTACATTTTGCCAAACAGGGCTATCCAAAATGTAAGAGCTAGCATGTTGACCATGCACTATGCATCTGGTCATGTCTCAAATATGGCTCTGGTTATATAACAAGATTTGATTCATGTCTTTGGAAATATTTCTGAAAGGGTAATATGATATTTAAAATGGTTCATACTACTTTGGAAAACATTGTCAAAATCCATCCATTGTTTTCCATTACATTTGTTTATAACATTATATGCTGTAAAAAGTTCCACAAAAATCTATTATTTCCATTTCTTTTATCACTACCTTATGTATGCTTAAATTCCCCTGAAAAATATTAAAAACAACATGACTGGTAATGATACTGATAATCAATACAGTAAATGGTCATATTACAAGAGACATGTTGCCATAGAAACACTTGGCCTAAAAAATATTCCAATTTGGCTCACATCAATACATCAAAAGTGTAGGAATAATTAAGGAGCTGTAGACAGAAATAAGGTAGGTATCAGGATAACAATTAGACAACACAGCAACAGGAAAATCAAAGTTACTGAGATACACAAAGAAGGCAGGAGAGAGAAAGAGCGTGAGATAAAAAGGCGCAAAGAAATACCCTCGGAAGAGGGAAAGAAGAAAACTATGAGAAACAGAGTGAAACAGAGAGTAGGAAGAGAAGGGAGAGAGGGAGAGGAGAGAGAGAGAGGAAAAAAAGGAGGAGGAGAGGAGAAGAGAGGAGGATGAAAGAAAGAGGAGAAAAACACTCACTTTGAGCAATGTTCCCTTACAACCAATTCTATAAGCAATGTTTACTTGGGTTTTGTCACAGCTAGTCTACATAAAAACAGATGTTACATTACTGGACATGACAAACACTACATCCAAGTTGTGTAGTTTGTCTTGTTTTCTCCACTGAACATGGGAAAAACACACTTCATTGACATGTTTTTCTCCTTGAGAATTACATGAACTTGAAAATTCACTCTGCATCTATGCAAACGCACAGGCCCTCTTTTCCTTACTGAGTGTTTACCCATTGTTGTGATTGAAAGTGAGCACAAATATAAAAATATCAAATTTTAGTTATAAGCAGAACACTATCTATATCTATGTTCATTCCATTTTTTAAAATTTAGACAGTACACAAGGGAGCCTTACAAAGTGTCCAGTAAACAACCATATTGATATTTTTTTTTCAACACAAAGTTTTAGTGAACACTTGCATCATACATCCATTGAAAACAATAACATAGCTTTCATATTGATCATAAGCCATGTGTAAACATGTCATGAAAAGTAACAAATAATATCATGCTTAATTACTCACAACAACTGGACTTACAGAAATTTCTCTGTGAATTACTGGTGAACAGCCATATCTTAGAACACAATCACATTAACAACACACAAGTGACTTATGCCTGCCAATCTAAAAGCCTGAGAAATAATGGTAAATCCCAAAGAATTCTGACAACCACAAATGTATTTTCTCACACTGACTCTGCCATACTACATGTGTGTTTTTCAGTCTAGCATACAAAGTGTGTGTTGGAAATAGTCCGGGTCAGGAAGTAGAAGCAATTAATCAATGTATTGTTACATCCTGTATAGCACGAGTGTTAACATGTCAATAGGCAGAAGACCCTCCATTCAGACTCCGTACCACTGAGTCATGGAGTCATCCAGGGGAGAGCACTCAAGATATACTACACACAATTATCATGGCTGGTCTAATTCTCGAGAGTAGAATTATAGGGAGGATGAATGCAACTATGATCTGCATGAATACACTAAATATTAAAATTCCTGGAGGAAGCAGCTGTATGACTCCATCCTCTCCTATTTTCATGATAAAAGAAAGAAATATAACAGAAAGAAAATGTATCATGGCAGCATTTTTTTCTGAAATTGTCCATGATATTCTGTTTTGAATTACTCAACCGTTTTTCAAGTTTTAATGAGATTTTCTTTAATATTAATATAAAGGTTGAAGAGATGTTGTCAGTGTAATAAAACATGTATAAACAAAGTATTTATAAGAAGACAGCCCATCAATATTACAAAAAACAAACAAACGAGAAACAATCAATATTAAAAAGGAGTCACACAACAGCTTTGCAGCTGTGTCACCCAGCTGTCTTAGTCATGACGACAGCTCTATCATGTCCCACCCCACAAACACCACACCAGTGCTACGATGCAGCAGACGTCTTTTGTCAGAAGATCAATATGTGTTCAATACGTCATCTCCTGTGTGCCCTGCTGATACAAAGTGAGCTGTGCTCACAGTACAAATGTTGACATTTGAACCAGGTATACTGTATAATATGACGTTGATACGTGTATAAAATTTAATGATACTTGAAATAGGTATACTGTACAAAATTTAATTTGGATACTTGAACTTAAGGTACACTGTACAAAATTTCATGTTGATACGTGAACTACAGGGTGCAACATAATATCTTATACACTTCCAAATGAATGCCTTGTAATAAGACAGATTGATATAAATACACCTCTTTTTACATCAACATGTAACATCAAATACAGAAAAGCATTGATGTCAATATAACTTTAAGCTTTCCAGAGCACACCATGCTCAAGCTGAGCTATTGTTATCGCCCTTCGTTGTGCAGTGTCAACACTTTTCTTTAAAAGACATCTCCTCTAAAACCACTTGGTAAAAATTGATGAAACTTTGCATAATTGATCCTTAGGTGGCCCTTTACAAACTAAACTTGATCCATGCAGAACTCTGGTTGACATGGAAACCAATATAATTTTATATTAAAAATCTTCTCCTCTGAAACCAATGGTCTGAATTTAATATCACTTATCTTATAGCTGTCTACCATAATTCCTAAAATAAAGCTGATCCCTTGAAAAATGAGGTCCTTAGGGGTCGGCTAGTATTTTATATACTCTATTATAGAAAATTTCAAAAATCTTCTTCTATGAAACCAACAATTAGAATTTATTTCTTTTGGCATGTATGGTAACTATCATAATTGCTAAAATAAAGATGATCCCTTTTAAAATGAGTCCCTTAGTGGGTTGGCTAGTTTTCTTATATATTTTATTTATTCTATTTATACATAATTTACTAATTCTTGTTTTTTTTTTTAAATGATAATCTCATACCATAATTGCTTAGCATTTATGATTCCATGAAAAATGAGGCCTCCAAGTGATTGACTAACTTAAGAATCCTTTGTATCTGAAACTTGAATCTGGATGCAACTGGATGTAATCAGGCAAAATCAAGTGACATGAATGGTTTTTAAAAAGCTTATGTACTTTGGTGAGTAATCTAGGGCCAAATGGATCTCTTGTTTAAGATTATACTGTGAGATCCAAATATTATATTGTGAGAGCCATTTCATAAATTCTGTAGCATGAGGGATGAATAAACTTTACCAATGAGACAAGAGAGTAACTCACTTTAAGACTTGATATCAGAACAGATCATTTGGAGTGAATATTTGATTGAATTGTTTAAATTGAAACTCCTTGAGGGATCATAACCCTCCCAACCCTTCCCTTGTTATGTCTTATTTGGCTCTTCATTATTTCAGGCAACAGATGTAAATACATGTATATAACATGCAACTCGCTTTAAAGACTAATCTTGACCGTGGCCCGAGCCAGGTTATCTCTGTGCGATCCCTCAAGGAGTTTGTGGTTAATTTAACTTCCCATCTACGACAGTAACTTTCATTTAATTTTCCAATTATTGCATAGCTTACAGAAATATGCTGAAAAAAATATAAGGAAAAAAAAATACATAAAAATAAATATCAGTCGTATTCTCATTCCTTCCCTAGAAATATCAACTTACCAACATAAAACATCACCATCATGTCTTTTTCTTTATTATTCAACCTTTTAGTTTCTTCATCGACTGCTTTAAAGATTTTATCCAAATCTGTCATCCCAGTATTTGATGTTCCATGCTTCCCACTGCAGAACAACAATTCTTGAAAATTTATCTTCCTAAACTTGACTTTTTCCTCTGACTTCCAACTTCTCCTCTGCTGATTCCTTTCAAAAGCTCTAATACTGTAACCAGAATCACTTGTTCCAGAACTACTATTTTCAGCTGAAGCAGAGTTATCAGTGTTATCATCATTCTCATCA
Organism: Solen grandis; assembly: GCA_021229015.1. NCBI lineage: Eukaryota > Metazoa > Mollusca > Bivalvia > Adapedonta > Solenidae > Solen > Solen grandis. The sequence continues at coordinate 41,882,985 of CM037789.1, forward strand.
TCTCTGACAAGAGTTTTTTTATCAGTCTCAATGTCTTTTATAGCTGAAAATCTTTGCTTTGGCCAACCAGTCTTCACTTCACTATTGTGTCTTTCTCGTGATTCAGAATCACTCTCATCTGAGCTTTCAATGTCTGAGAAGGCCGATTTCCTGTTTAAGATAAGGGAGTTTTTCCTATGCCTCATTCGCCTTTGGCCTGGTCTAGCATCTGCAGACCTACTTCTTGAAAGTCTAATCCTTTCCACTGCTGGGTTCCGATATGGACTGCACATAGTTCGACTTCCATTGCCACATATTTCTTGAGTGTCACCACAGTTTTCAGTTTGAAGTTTTCTATGAAGGCATGAAAAGGATCTACTTCTTTCTGATACTTGCATTCCATTTGTAGATGTTACTGAATCATCTTTGCAGTCTTCAAATGTCATACAAGGCTTTGTTGCATGGGATAGGCTTACAGCTCTGATTCTAAAATATTGAGGCCTATCATCACTGGCTGCACTTTCTGACATCCTTCTCTTGACCATGTAGGAGTCAAATTTATTGGTGTTGCAACAATCATTGGCAGAGCTTTCAGAAAATCTTCTCAAATTATATTGTTTACCATACATTTCTGGTAGTCTTTGTTCTGAGGTGTTGATTTGCAGGTCCCAGTATGACGTATTAATGTCATCATCTGAGTGACATTCACTTTGTTTGAGATCATCAGAAACCTTGGTTCCTTCCAAACAACTTTCGGACAAACTAGACCTCTGTCTTCGAACATTACATTTGAGACATGTAACATCAGTATTCTTTTTGTCAACTTCTACTGGATCTTCTATTCCTTCACTGTTACTTAATATATCTTTTTCAGCATCAGCTATGGCACTTGCTAAAATCACCGCACTGCTATCTGATTCTTCTGCCTTCTTAGTTGTGAACCCTTCTTCTTCTGCATCTAACATGTTAATCTGTTCACTACAGGATTCAGGGGACTCAGAACTTTCCTTGCCATCAACATCATTACTTTGGAAGTCATCCTGTAGCAGGCCTATTCCTTCATTTCGAACACTCCACACTTTTGGTACATCAGTATTTGATGAGGTTGTGAACATACCATCTTTTATCCCTTGAAATGCATTAATCACCTCAAAAGAATTCTTCCTGCGTCTTGGTTTGAAACTAAATGAATGTCTTAATCCAAAAAGACTTAATACACTTTGGGACAAACTGTTCCCTCTTGGAGAATATGGTGCCTTTATGGACCATCTCAAAGATTCTATACTCTTTGATAGTCTCCGGGTTCTTTTCAAAATTGCTGAACTTTCAGGTTCCATTTTTAATGATTTTTAAATGCTAGAGAGACAGAAATGTTTGTACTCCATTTTTCAAGTCATGTAAAAGGTTGTCACAAGCAAATCTAGTTCATGTTCTCTCCAAAAACAAATAGAAAATTTCTGTACCTCTTTTAAAACAAACATATTCCATGAGCAAACATTCTTGTGAGTTTATCTGAGGAATCAGAAATTTTGTTTAACATCCCTGTTTGTTAATCCAAATGAAATTTGTGCAACAGCAAGTTAAATCAATATAGGCTTAACTGTTGAATCAGTTATACTTAAACAGAGATTCACAGCATATTTACAATATCTCCCAGCATCCAAGTCCAGAGTAAGTTATAAGCATTTGGTCAACTGTTACCACCAGCAAATATGATCATAACTCATGCTGCTGAATACAAACTATGAACTGGTCACTTCTACTGACCTCAAGGGCAAAACAGCTGGACTTATTAAAACTTACCACAAGTCCTATATTCAGTGAAATGGAGGCTGCGCCCCCACAGTAAATATAAGCTGTCATGTTGTCACAATTTAAGTGAATGCAGGGCACCAGGAAACAGCCTTGTATGGGTCAGGAGTCAGGTAGCTGGCCTGCCATGTGGACCACCTTTTTACTGTTTAATTGTTTTCCATAAATAACAGCTGAGGCAGAAGCAGTTACTGTCATAAGTTATGAAAGTACAACCTCTTGACAGCAAGGAATGGGAACTGAGTCATGATCCATGTTTGGACTTCATGACTGCCTTTCAAATTCATCGTTCAACATAATGACGAACATATGTTGCCCCTTCTCAATGCAATGAGAAGCCAACAGTTGAAGACATGCCTCTAGCCAGCTGGTCTGCTTTGATGCTGGTTGCAGAGGTCTTTTACCAGATACCTTTCATGTGGCAAAGTCAATATGAGTACTCAGATATTTTTGTTATATAAAAAATAATTAAGACATAACATCTTCAGAGCTTCTTAAGCTCACAGACACAAATATTTGCATTTTACTAATGGCAGACATCAATGTTGTCAATATGGTGGACAAATGAATATCAACACTTTGTGGGCTAGGTACAGTTTTACAAAAATAATGATAAAACCATCTGCAAAAAGAACCTTAACCCTTTCCCTCATAGAGGAAACCACGAAAAGACTTATGCGAACAACATAAAACCAGATCAGCCTGCGAGTAACTCGCAGGCTGATCAGGTTTTATGCTGTTCGCTGCTCCTCAGTGGTCTGGAAATGAGGACTTTATAATTAAATTTGGTAAGGTTTAACTGTGGTTTTCTGCAGATCAGGCTTTATGTGGTACCTATTGAGTGCGTCAAAATGAGTCTATATGAGGGAAAGGGTTAAAAACTTGATGTACACAGTATAACAACTTCAAGATAAAAAGACTTACATATTTTACTACATCTAACATGAAAATAAGATATATATAAAGATAAAAGATAAGATTGCCTCATTTCACAACTGTTAATGTCAGAAAATGACTTAAAAGTCTTTGTAAGTAATTACAAAAGAAAATTTTGTCTCATTATAAAACATGAATTATGGACCACTTCAGAGTTAATTTACTGGTCATGGTTTTATGATTTTGATTACAGGTAATTGATAGAGAAGTTCTGAACAAAAAATTGAGATGTTCTACATAGCCGAAGACAGCATTTTAAAAACAGCAAGAAAAATTTAACTTTGTTATTTTTCTTTGCCATTTTTTATTCATTATTCTTTTGGAAAATTTGCTACGACCACTGACATTTTCTAATGTAATTTCTGTATTATCTTAAAGGTTGAATGGTTTTGAATAGAGAACTTAGGGAGTAAGATTTTAACAAGTCTATATTGTATCCATTATGACATTCATAATATTATGGATCAAACCTTGGTTATGTTAATTGTCACATATTCCTGACAATTCAAACTTTTTAAAGCATAATAATAAAACAAAATTGCGCAAACCAACTACTCAATGATGATAATATGGATTAACTCATAAAATCTTGCCTGACGGCGTAATAGTAATGTGATCGCTTCTCACCAGTGGGTCCCCAGTTTGACTCATGGTCACGTATATAAGAGGGTACAGTGGTTAAATTGCCCATCCAGACATGCAGGATTTCTCTGGGCTCTCCTGTTTCCCCCACAATATTGACCATATACCCCACCACCAGATCAAGCCATCAAGAGTGGTAATATAAGTTGTGGAAATTTGTTTCGTAGTTGATGTAAAATATATGAACTTTAACTTAAAAAATCTTTATTTGTTAATCAAATATTATTTATAACTGTGAGGTTGATCATTTATGAGCACTGATGCAGATGTTCCTGTGGGCCTTGAGGAGGAGACTGATGAACCTGCAGAAAAACTGAGTGTCCAAACTCATTACCAAATCCATTTTCAAATGTAACGCCAAATCAACCTAGATCCTAAATAGCCCATCTATCAACCAACTACTGAAAACATGTCCTTGACCTTCCCCCCTCTGGACCAGTTACATAAAGATGGTGGATGGACTGGGCAAATAAAGATCAGTCAGAGACCAGCTGTATTTACCTGGTTGATGGGACAGGTAACAATTTCTTTAGGTCAGTCTGTCAGCAGCTGTCACCATGGTGACCACATAGTCATTTCCAGCTTGTAACTTGTCAGGGAAAAATATATATTGTCAATGGATGTATAAAACAAATATATATGTACATGTATGACAAATTGCCATGTATGTTTTCTATGATAGAAAAGTAAACCTTTGAACAACAGTTTAACCCTTTCCCTCATATAGACTCATTTTGACGCACTCAATAGGTACCACATAAAGCCTGATCTGCAGAAAACCACAGTTAAACCTTACCAAATTTAATTGTAAAATCCTCATTACCAGACCACTGAGGAGCAGCGAACAGCATAAAACCTGATCAGCCTGCGAGTTACTCGCAGGCTGATCTGGTTTTATGCTGTTCGCATAGGTCTTTTCATGGTATCCTCTATGAGGGAAAGGGTTAAAGTTGAGTGCACTATTTTCATATCACCATTATCTTTATCCATATCCTTAAAGCCAGGGATCAAACCCACAAGCAAATAATCTTAATATATACACTCTGACAACTCCATGAATAATCTTCTTATTTACTACTTGTCTAATTCTCACATTTACAACTAATTAATTCATATACTAATGATTTATAAATTTATTAACAAATTCACTCACCTAGTTGAATCACTACATGACTGTGTACTCATGAATCACTCATTTACACAATGTTAAGTACTAATACTTTATCATTGAATGCAATATTACTGAAATGAAAATATTTATTGTAAATGTAATGAGCAATAGATGCTTAATAAATGTATGTTATGTTACTAATATTTTACTGTTTTAACTACTAATAATTCTCTCAACTACTAATAGTTAATTCACTCATTTATACCTTACTGTGGATCCAAAGGTTATATGTTCACACCCTGTTTTTAATGACCTTTGACCTAGGCACAAAGTACTGATTCAACCCAGGGACTGTCAAGAGGAAGAACTTGTTTCCCAATCAACATAAATATAAAACGTTTAAACTAATAATTACTAAAAATCAACTAATTTACTGATAATTTACCACAAATAATGTTTAAAAACACAGTAAGAATGTATTTCACGCTGAAAAGAACTTTGCTATGATATAAAATGGCAATGTTACAATATATAGGCTAAAATATAATTTTGTTATTACTATTTACTTTATAATTTGCATTTATTTCAAGGTCATTATAATACCTTTAATTCTTTGATCATTCCCGCATGATTGATGTTTTATCAATATGAGTTTCTGACCAGAGGTCTAAAATAATGTATAATAAACTTTTACATTTGTATATTAAATCCCCTTTATGTATACTTGCTATTCTTGGGTGAATAAAGTTTTGATCTGTTCTGATATTGTTATATATCCTTTATAGTGTGTGTATGATTTGAAAGTGTTACATCTGCATGACTAGATCACATATAATCACATACATGAAGTATGTATGTATGGCAATGAGTATATATGCTTAAGTCACCAATAAAAGGAAAAGACCCAGTAATAAGTCACACTTTAAATATTTATTTACTCACTTCTAATTAATTAATTCACTCATTTACTACTAATTCACTTTCACTATTAATTCACTAATTTACAAATAATTCACTTTTTCTATTAATTAACTCATTTACTACTAATTCACTTACACTATTAATTCACTAATTTACAAATAATTCACTTTTTCTATTAATTCACTCATTTACTACTAATTCACTTACACTATTAATTCACTAATAAACTTTTTTATTATTAACTCATTTACTACTAATTCACTTACTATTAATTCACTAATTTACAAATAATTCACATTTTTCATTAATTCTCATTTACTACTAATTCACTTACACTATTAATTCACTATTTACAAATTTCACTTTTTATAATTACTCATTTACTACTAATTCACTTTCACTATTAATTCACTAATTTACAAATAATTCACTTTTTCTATTAATTCACTCATTTACTACTAATTCACTTACACTATTAATTCACTCATTTACAAATAATTCACACTTTTTCTATTAATTCACTTATTTACTAATAACTGCATACTAGTATTGGTCTCTAACTGATATGTTTTGTAAGAAATAACAATTTATATGGTGTGGTGTTAGGCCCAACAGTTTATTTTTTTCTGCAATAATTATTTGAACACAGTCTTAATTACTCCTCACTATGTAGACATTTCATTTCAGAAACAGTCAGGATACCAGTCCAATCAGCACAACTCTTTGGACATCAATCCCAATAGGATTCCAGCAAGTCAGACATATCTTTCGGGGACAGCCTCCGGACCAAATCAAACAAAGATCTCTATACTATCACTTTATTGCCTTGCTTTTTTTCCCTTCTATCAAAATAACATCCGTCAGATCCACATGAACCTGGACATTTTGTGCAATGATAGAAGATTTCACACATTATATTCTAAATCTGGCCCAGTCTCTCAATCATAGAGGCGTGATTTGGATCTCCTGTCAACCACCTCTAATTTGATGGAACCCAGCACAGACTGGCCAGGTGATTGGATTTATGTTCCCAGACTTCTAGTGATAATAAAATAGATGCCTCCTGGCTTCTCCACTGCTGCCATGTCTGACCACCACACAAGATTAGGTTCACATACTCAGTGAGTGCATGAGACATACATATATTTATTGACATATGTGTATTTATTGACATTTGTATATTAATTGATAAACATATATTTATTGGCATATATATATTCATTGGCATACATATATTTATGTCAATATTTATATTTATATCCAATTCCAAGGTAATTGCTGAACATTGTTTGCTGTATCAGTCTGCATCTTTATTATCATATGACATTATGCATCTTAATTATCATATGACATTATGCATCTTAATTATCATATGACATTATGCATCTTAATTATCATATGACATTATGCATCTTAATTATCATAATGACATTATGATCTTAATTATCATATGACATTATGCATCTTAATTATCATATGACATTACGCATCTTAATTATCATATGACATTATGCATCTTAATTATCATATGACATTATGCATCTTAATTATCATATGACATTATGCATCTTAATTATCATATGACATTATGCATCTTAATTATCATATGACATTATGCTCAAACAACTGTTTCCCGTTTTGTATTACCATCATATATTTTCCTTATATTTAACATGTTATACATATAACTTTTAGACCGAATTACATCGCTCGGCATCACGCGAGTGTATATATGCTAGTGTGTTGAATAATACAAAAATGTAATTATAATAACTAACTTTGATCAAAAAGATGCATTTTATTCATATGATGTTGAAAACATATTAGAAATACACACTTTAAATTGTTATTTTCAGTTATTGTTTGAAACTATTTTCTTGGTGTTAGATTAAAACCAGTAATTTGTTCACAGTCCAATTATTCATGTTTTTGTTCGTTGTTATAATGGTGATTCACTGCCACAATAGGTCATATGATAAAAAGAATCTGACATGAATTGCCATTTCATATAAAATTTTACTAAACTCTTTCATGAACATGTTTAGTGAAATTTGATATGAAATAACAGTCATGTCAGATCCTATATAAGTTATGATATAATATGTCTACAATAGAAATCATTACTATACTAATATCATTATGCTTTGAGGCCCCATGAGTATACTGATTACAGATTAACAAAACACATACCAAAATAAAAAAAACACTCTGCTACAGGGAGAACATGTATAAATATAAAATAAACATACAAACACTGTATGCTTACACACACACACAAAAAAATTATCATTTGTCATAATTTGAAAATGATACTCATCTTTATTATTCAAATATTATTAAAAACCTATTAAAATACCGAGATAAAAACCCTAATCATTTCGGTTCAGTCTTATCATAATATTAATCAGTCAAGTAATTGAAAAAGGTCATTATCAACAATCATAAACATGAACTGCATATGTTATCGGTAATCAGTAAGTTTAAACACCAGTGCTTATCTATCCTTCCATTATAATTCAATAAAATTGTAGATGGTATTCAGGTATATAAATGCTTTGGAGCCTGTATTAAGTTAAAACTTAATGGTGATCAATCAACTACTGTAAAATCATTCATTTTCGTTGACATCAAATTTCGTTGATTATGTACGCAAGGGAATGTCATGGGTACATTTATTTGTCTATATAAGAGACAAGTTTTTGTGGGGAATATTCATGGATAAAACCCTCCACGAAATCGACAAAAATTAGTGTCCTACGAAAATTGATGATTTCACAGTAAGTCAATGACCTTCAATATAATCACTTTATAATCACCCTGGCTAAAATTCAAACAAGTACTTATAGTGCTAAGTAAAGTTTAAGTAAAAAAAAAATGTTGATATATTTGTTTAGATATATTAGGGTTTTTATTTATTAGAGAAAAAAGAATAGTGAGGTACATTCCTAAGTATTAATATTTAAAGAACAATAAGAGTAAGATAAACCATTTATACTAATTAAAAGCCAGGAGTGGCATTCATAAACAAATGCTTCACTTTAGTAACAAAATCAGTGAGGGAAGGTACTGATGAGGTATCAACAGTTTCCTGCTGGCTGATCTGGTTTATACTGCATGGTCACATGCTTAATTAACCTGATGCCAAACCACCTCAGAATGGTTTAACCACTGAAAAGCTGAACAAATCTAGACTTTTGATCATCAACCTTCAACATACATTCGTGATGAGGATATGCCTGTTAATCACCAAATGACAGGGCTCTTTACCACACCTCATACTATGCAGGGGAGATAACTCTTACATAAAATGTAATCAAATGTCACAGTATAAATATAAAAGGTCATAAAAATATGAGAATGTTTTGATATAACAAAATTAGAAAATATTTTTGACAAATTTCTGTGAATAAGCTGAAAATAAAATTGAGTATTAGTGAATATGTTTCTTGCAGATTAAGAAGATATGAGGTAGATTATAGTAAATTAAATTAAAAGTGTGAGAGGTCAAAATACCTATCATCCCTTGTGTAAAAATATATTTTATTCTGAGACAAGTGACCTCTTTTTTGTCAATATAACAGAATGTCTTGTTTTTATTCAATCATTCTATCAACCCCTCTCCAGTTAGATTAATTTTAGCGTAGCTGTATAAAATCGATTTTGACCTACTTCTTAACCCTTTCCCTCATATAGACTCATTTTGACGCACTCAGTAAGTACCACATAAAGCCTGATCTGCAGAAAACCACAGTTAAACCTTACCAAATTTAATTACGAAATCCTCATTTCCAGACCACTGAGGAGCAACGAACAGCATAAAACCTGATCAGCCTGCGAGTAACTCGCAGGCTGATCTGGTTTTATGTTGTTCGCATAGGTCTTCTCATGGTTTCCTCTATGAGGGAAAGGGTTAAACCAATAAAATGTTGGTATGCAAATGAAGCTAGAGTAAATGCAATACTATCATTGGCTTGTATAATTTATTTTTAGGATATTCCAACTTAAAATGGGAGTTTCAGTTGTATATATCTTTCTACTTGATATAAAAGGTTTCTTTTTCAGTTTAAACTTGAAAGGTAATACAGTGGTGAAATTTAAGTCATCCTCATCAATGCTATTTAGGCAATATGATTTAAAACAACTAATACGAAGCAGGTATATGTCTATTTTTAGATCAGAATTTCCCCTTATTTGTAAAAATGGACTCGGCCTCCAGGGGATGTAACTACTGCGGAGGAGTTGTGTAGTTTATTGTTAACAATAATCGGATATACGAAATGATCTTTCAGTTTCATTTGGTTACATACGAATTGTCTTTGCTTTAAAAAACCAGCAAGTGCTTAATATTTAATGGAAGTTGGTAGATTAGCTTCTTTAAGACTGAAAATTAAATCCGTTTTGTTATATATACAATACCTCCCACAATTTTCGTATTTATAAACATTTTTGCTAACATTTCCATAGTTTCAATTCATTTATATTACAATTGACAATTATTTAGCTACGTGAATATCTTTTTTAAGATATTTCTTGTTTTCATTGATTGAATTTTCCCCTTTGGTTAATTTTTTCCAAGCTAGTCCCCTGCATGTCTTGAATATGGTTCAAACTCTAGTAAACCACAGGCGCTGGAGTTATGACCCCTCTGAGAACACCAAAAATAAACCCTTTCATTCATGGCTGATTAAAGGATTGATGATTCTCTATGGCAACATTAGCAGAGTACACTACTGTATCTATAACATCACTTGTGTCTGATAAAGCAGATAAGGAATGAATTAAATAGCTACCTGCTTAAAAAATGTCTGTATGTGCTTACAACAAAGGCTAGATTCTTCATAATAAAAGTTACACAGAACAATAGGATGTTTGTGCTCATTTTCTTACCTTCATGATGGGAGAGTTAGATAATGATGATATAAAGAGTATTAAAGACACTGTAAATGTTGAGATACGGGGGATGATGAATAAAGTGATGACAAATACATAAAACAGGTTGACTTTAGAATGAAACTTGATACTTCCAGTTGCTGATTTAATCTATGTGCACTGATGTCCTTTTTTTGTAACATACAAAACGGAAACAAACTTTATGTGATACATCCTCTGAAGTCATTTTCAAACACAGAATACAAACCTTAATAATTCAAAACACTAAAAATATACTTTTTATCATTTTACGATCAATGCTAAAATGAAGAATGTAGCAAAATGTGAGTGCCATGAAGGCAGGTATTGTATCAATTTGGAATAGCCCAGCTGATTTCAACTTACAATGGCATCATTACATTTAGTGACCCATGATTACAAAGCATAGATTTTCATAACATTACAAATGTATAACACAACCCATTATGGCAAACAATCCAGCATCCCACACAGAACCAAAATCTTCATATTTGATATGAAAGAAACTACTGATACATGAAAACATGACCTTTAACTAGACATATAATATGAAAAATATATAACTATTATAAAAACAAGAGGGCCAAGATGGCCTTGTGTCGCTCACCTGAGTAAGATGGCTGTGTTAGGCATAATGACAAAAAATCTAGCATATAAAGTGTTTTTCTAACATTTGACTAAGTGACCTACATATTGATCCTACCTGAATTTGAACTCAACTGGGAATTCATGCAGTCATCATTCATATCAAGTTTAATGAAGACTGGGACAAAAATGTAGGCCTGTAGAGTGTTCACACGGTTTTTCTAAGATTTGACCTGGTGACCTAGTTTTTGACCCTACATGACCCAATTTCGAACTCATCCAAGATATCATGTAGACAAACACCCTGAGCATTTTCATGAAGATTGGGCAAAACTGTGACCTCTAGAGTGTTCAACGTTTTCAAGATTTCCTGGTGACCTAGTTTTTGACCCCATGACCCAATTTCGAACTCATAGATATCATGTAGACAAACATTCTGACTTAATTTTATGAAGATTGGGCCAAAACTGTGGCCTGTAGTGTGTTCACAAGGTTTTTCTAAATTTTGACCTGGTGACCTAGTTTTTGACCCCACATGACCCAATTTCTAACTCATCCGAGATATCATGTAGACAAAGATCCTGACAAAGTTTCATGAAGATTGGGCCAAAAACGTGGCCTCTAGAGTGTTTGCAACGTTTTTCTAAGATTTGACCTGGTGACCTAGTTTTTGATCCCACATGACCCAATTTCGAACTCATCTGAGATTTCATGTAGTCAAACATCCTGACCAATTAGTTTCATGAAGATTGGGCCAAAACTGTAGCCTGTAGAGTGTTCACAAGGTTTTTCTAAGATTTGACCTGGTGACCTAGTTTTTGACCCCATATGACCCAATTTCGTCCTCATCGTAGACAAATATCCTGACCAAATTTTTTGAAGATTGGGCCAAAACTGTGGCCTCTAGAGTGTTTGCAACGTTTTTCTAAGATTTTCCCTGGTGACCTAGTTTTTGATCCCACATGACCCAATTTCGAACTTATCTGAGACATCATGTAGACAAACATCCTGACCAAGTTTCATGAAGATTGGGCCAAAACTGTGGCCCCTAAAGTGTTCACAAGCAATTGTTGACGAAGGACGACTGACATTGGACAACGCACGACGGACAAAAGGCAATCACAAAAGCTCACCCGAGCACAAGTGCTCAGGTGAGCTAAAAATCATTGTAGAGAAAATTCAAAACAATCTGAATAAAAAATAACCTTTTGTTACAGACAGAAAGGAAAGAAACGAAAGGAATCAGGCAATAGAAAAAATGGCAGAAAATAATTGGACAGTGGCAGAAAATAGCTGGAAGATGGCAGATAGATAATAGCTTGAAGATGCCAGAAAATAGCTGAAGAGTGGCAGAGATCAACTGTAACTTAGATCAATCATTTGATCAGTGAAAAATGTTATTTTTTTTCCTTTTTCACATGATTCTGTTACTGAAAGGTGCTAAATGCATTATCAACCCGATTAAGATCCAATTAACCACAATCATGATTTGCCTTGTGTGTTACAGAAAACCTGCACGTTGAAAACTTCATCTCAGTATCACTAGACCCTTTATTAGTCACCTCCATTATTATGCCCCCATTAAATTTCATAACATACTAACTTCATAAACTACAAAGGCTCCATAAAAGCACACCATCAGCTTGTTAAATGATGCAAAGCGCATTGCTTTTCAATAAATAATGCTGTTTTTAGAGATCATAATCATGCAAACCCTACATTTCTAACATTTAAATACCCTATTTATAAAAAGGTATTTAAACTGTGACTGTGCATATTCATGTTCCATGAGACAGATATATCACCATGAAATGTGGAATGAACCACACACAGTTACATTCTATCCAGTCTAAAATTAGGACTCCCCTTATAATTAAAAGGGAAATATACTAGTGCCATTAATTTATAGTAACGTAAAATATTCATTTTATAACATGCTTTGATGCAAGTACTAGATCAGAACACTCCTTCTAGAAGTAATGTCTGATCAGGGTCTCCTCTGTTTGCTTCATACCATATTGTAGCTTAGAAACACCATCCACCCTCACTTTACTGAAGCGCCTCCTGTTTGATTGACAATATCACATGATGTCTTAAGCAAATTGGGAAAAATTACTTTTTTAACTATTAAAGTATAATGTTAACAAAAGCCGCCACAAATAGCTCTGCTCATAACTGTCATAGATCCTGTAGGCACCAAACAATTATATTTTCTTCATATCAAGACTAAGGATTCCTGAAAATATAATTTCAACAAAATATAATTTTTAGATCTACATGTAAAGGAATAAACTGTCAAAGTCCTGCCTTGAGTGACCAGTCAAGTGGATGAAATGAAGAGACATGAGTGACCAATCATTAAGGGATAACATGAACCAAAACAAAGGGATTATATGGAGAGGCCTGTGTGACAAGTCAAAGGAAAATAAAGACCTGAGTGACAAGTAAGGGATTACATGAGAGACCTGAGTGGCCAGTCAAGGGGATTACATGAAGAGACCTGAGTGGCCAGTCAAGGGATTACATGAGAAACCTGTGTGGCCAATCAAAGTGATTACATGAATGGACCTGAGTGGACAGTAAAGGGGATTACATGAAGAGACCTGAGTGGCAAGTCAAGGGGATTACATGAAGAGACCTGAGTGGCCAGTAAAGGGGATTACATGAAGAGACCTGAGTGGCCAGTCAAGGGATTACATGAGAGACCTGAGTGGCCAGTCAAGGGGATTACATGAAGAGACCTGAGTGGCCAGTCAAGGGGATTACATGAAGAGACCTGAGTGGCCAGTAAAGGGGATTACACGAAGAGACCTGAGTAGCCAGTAAAAGGTTGGCAGGAAGAGACTGCTTGATGCAAGTGGCTGCTCATTGTCAACTCTCAACTGAAATATCCACTGAAAAACCAGATCAGACTGAATGCTTTTTTGTGTCTGAGCTGCCATTTCAGTGTCAAGGTAGACATAGTCTGTAATATACCTGCCGACAGACCTGACAGTATCCTGGTCACACTGATTATCTTTAGTAGGTTAAAAATAGGTTTGCATTTTAATCAAGGAGTTATGTTTCCACTTACCTGTTTTAATAGGCTTTGGTGGTTGTGATCCTACATTGAAAGTCACGGACCTCTTTAATCCTCGGAAAAGTTTTGGCTTGTGATACATCTTCTGTTCTATGTAATCCTTCATCCACAAAAAAAATTTCCACTAAAAAGTTCACAATTAAATTGAATCAACACTAAAATCACTTATTATGATGTTGATTATAAACTAAGCACCTTATTACGTACAAGCACCTGCTAAAGGTATGCATGTATCAATCACATCAGCTTCAGGTGACAATTTTCCAATATATCCAATGTATATAACAATAATCCATATGATGACTACAACCTTATGAACAGACAAGCCTTCTAGCCTCGTTGAGCTTCAAACACCAAGTATATCATTTCCGACCTTTCAATGTTTATTCCTCCCTCTCCTCGTATTTTAGCCGTCTGTTTCACCTCACTTCAGACAAATAAGCCAGTGTGTAGAATGTTGCGTCACAATTCACTTACAATAATTAGACTGGTGAGAAAAAATTAACAGTAATCATTTTAATGGTTATTGATACTCATCTCCTACATATTTCCCTAATTTTTCACATATACAGTAAGATATATTACTAAAAAAGAATACCTTTTTTTTATCAAGTTGTATGCGTTTTTTTTAAATTAATACAGTGGTGTACATACTTTTCTCTCTAATACCTAAAAATGCATGACTACAGACTGATAAAAAGAAACTTAGCTTAAAATTTATATCGCATAATGCACACATATATCTCAGGATCAATTATAATTTATTCACATGTATGATTCTGCGATTTAAAGCCTAGCAATTTATGGAATTCATAAACAGTTTACTACAAATTAAAGTTACAAATCCTTAAAATCCCTTCCCTATCCGACATTCTACCCTGTCCATCAACAGTAGCGATCATTTTTCATGATAACATCAACATGTAATATGAAATAAACATTAGCATAGCATCCATCACAAAGCTTTATCCAAGTTTATCCTTGTGTCAGATACTGGACTACACCCCTCATGAGCACTAAAATCCAGTGGAATTACTGAAATGTTTTCACACTTTCTCTAATCTTAATTGATACTTTATCCAATTTTACTCTCATTTATCCTGTGATTTAGTTTCTTAGATTTCGACTCTGTCATTCTTAATATCAATAACCATAAATAAAAGAAATAAAAATACAAAGACAGTGAAAAAGTCAAATATCTTGAGAAATTTACACCTCTTATATCCTTGCATAAACATAGATGTTAACCCTATAGATTAGCCTTGATTTGTTTTCTTAAATTTAAGACGAAAACTGTCACCTCTTTCACCAAATACCATATCAATTCTGTGTCATTTGTAACTTTTCAAATAATCAATGGATTCTATGTTTTGCATTTTTCTCATCAATCAAACTATCCTGAATAAATTCTGCTTTATTTTAATGCATTTCCATTGCACAAAACACCCCATTAGATGAAATTAGTCACAGCAAGAGTTTTCAATCATCAACAGAAATTTCAGAAATGTCTGCCTACCTACAGTATTGATCAGTACATATTTCTGATCTGGTCTAGCATATAATTACATTATGACATCAAAATTGTGATTGTATCCTGAACAGGTGTAATCTACCGACAATTCAAAAGGAGGCTGGGCATCAGTAGTAGCCCCAGGGTGGGGACACTGGAGATGTTATCATACAGGTATTTAGTGACAGTGGAGCATATTGTATTCATTAACCCTTTCCCTCATATAGACTCATTTTGATGCACTCAGTAGGTACCACATAAAGCCTGATCTGCAGAAAACCACAGTTAAACCTTACCAAATTTAATTACAAAATCCTCATTTCCAGACCACTGAGGAGCAGCGAACAGCATAAAACCTGATCAGCCTGCGAGTTACTCGCAGGTGATCTGGTTTTATGCTGTTCGCATAGGTCTTTTCATGGTGTCCTCTATGAGGGAAAGGGTTAATCTATCACTTGTCAGGTATTGCATGAGTTAATTAAATGGAAAAATTCTGAATCAGGAAAAATGCTATATCACAAATCTTGGTAAAAATATATTCCTTTTTTTAAATGTTAAATTATCAACAATTTAGGGAAGTTTGATTTATTATAAGTCATTGTTCCTTTAAAAACATTCCAATACTTACATTGTTTAGCTCAGATTAATGTCCCATATCCCAGTTTATTTATCAATTATTAACAAGATGAAATATTTCCTCACATGAACGTGCCCTATCACAGTTAAAGATCTGGCCGTATCTAAAACATGCGATCAGATTCATCAACCAATATGTTAACACCTGGCGAACTCAGGTAAACCACTGACAGTCAAGGTCTACCATTTGTTTTACACTTTTCAGCTCAAAACTTCATCATGTAAAATATTCAAAGTATTATCTATAAAATGCACATAATGTTTTAATAAAATTTGATAATTAAAACTTAAATTCATCACTTGGAAAAAAATTCAGATTATATCCATTTGCAAATAAATCTAATTCTTTTATTAATACTACAATGGTAATATATACAAGAGACCAAAGTGAGAAGTAACATTAAGTGTCAATATTTTTTCTACCAATTCAATTCTGAAAGCAAGTGTGTAAGATATTTGCTTTTATGTTTCAATACGATGAAACAGATTTCTTTCATGGTGGTTTACTGTTTTGTGGCTTATTCCAATTTTTAATTTTTAATTGGAGCAATTCACAAATGTTATACTGAATATTGCTGGTTTCCAATTTGAAGCAATACATACGAAAAATAATTTCCACATTCGAGATTTGAACCAAATCAATGTGCAGCCATTTTATAGTGCAATAAAAAGAAATTAAAAAAAAGAGCAAAACATTCTTACTGCTATGATAAATAGAATGCTTTTATCAAGGTCAGTTTATGTATAAAACTTAACTATTCAATCTTTAGTATATTTGTCAAAGATTTATTACCCTGGTTCCTACACAGAAAAATCAGATCTGAAATAAAAGGAATATGAAACAACTCTTTATTTAGTCCAAACAAAAGTACAAGTCCTGTCTTGAATAATCCAAACATGGAAATCATTAAAGACTACTTTCTTGACATAAAATCACCAACTCCATCTCACACAGTCAGGGGTCTAAGTAGAAATCCCAAATGCCTTCCATTTGTATACAAAACCATTTAACAGGTCTAGATAAATGTGACAAATCACAGATAACACATCAAAATTGACCACTCAATTTGCTTATATGTGCCCCTATGTTAAAAACCCATTAACAAATAGAGAAAACCAATTCAGATAATCCTCGGGCCTCCACATTAAGCCCACTGAAGCACAAAACATGTCTGAGTGGTGCATCCATCTTAAACAACATGGGGCACACTCCGACCTTGAAGTTCTGGGTTTGAATCTGATGTGGAATTCACTATTAGAACATTGATTTTGGATTTCACTCAGATAAATAAAAATCAGACAGACATGACTTGCTTCATAACCCTTTCCCTCATATATACTCATTTTGACGCCCTAAATATTATCCTGCCAGTAATTAAATAATGATAGATATATACTTAGGCTTAGAAAAGGTATTTTGTAACGCTAAATAATATGTGACTATTCTTGTGACCAGAATTAGGGCCCAGATTTTTGACTGGTGACTATTCTTGTGACCAGTCTAAATCCGGACCCAAATCCTCATAACCAATCTACAATCCGGACCCAAACTCTCATGACCAGTCTACAATCCTGGCCCAAATTCTAATAATACTCTAGCATTCAAATTAAGACTTACTGCAACTGAATAAAATCAATTTTTTTTTCACTGCTACATCAATTAATATTGATTCTGGCTGCCCACAAAACAATGAATCGAAATTAAAACCTTTGCCGATATTCAAAAGAAATTATTAAGTTCAAGTTACAAAAAAAGTGTCAATGATCACAGGATAAAATCCATATATATTTAGCCTAATATGTTTGTGTCCTTCACTGGCCCTTTTTCTATTGATCAAGCAAACCATTGAGAACTGGTGTTCATGCAATTATACACTATTAAGATTAAAATTAAGATATAATTTAAAAATTATTTCTAAAACATAGTTTCATTTATTATATATATTAATTATTGAAATAATCATACACAGTTAGTTTATAATTTAATACTTTGCTGTGGTTGGGCTTCAATTATTTTGGCAATTCATTGTGATGGATGCCAATTATTTCACCCTCTGTCTATGGAGGGAACTTCTTCCTACTTTTGTTGTCTTTCAAGCTATAATTATGACGATGATGATATTAAAAAACTACTACATTTTTATTTAGTCATTTATATTTAAATATGTAATGTACAATCTGTCACTTGATATTAACAAAGGTGAGTTTAATTGTTATTTTATATTCTGAGAGATCATTAAAATCCTGACTTGGCAAATTCACCCTTGAAACCTACTTGTATTGATTTCTTTTGAGGCAAAATTAAGATTATTTACAGACTGGTCTTTAAATTTAAAGGTCTTTATATAAGTGAAACCATCATAAAATCTGATTACAACTGGAAATATCTTACGCAAACACATTAACTATAGTTAAACAGGTACTTGTGCAGATCTGCTGTTGTAAACGATTTGTGAGTAAGAAAGAGTATTAGAGAAAATCTAGAATAGCAGATATTAAGTTTTTATATCAATTAATTAATTAACCAATATATAGGAACAATTTTCAAAATCCATTTTGAAATCAGAGATGTAAGGTGAAAGGAATTTTGGTCTTAAACCAAACATGGCATCCAATAGTAGTATTATACTGTAGCATTTAGTTTAAACTAATATTTACTATACATCAATTGAGAACATCCCTCTCTATGGTTCCTAGGTTGGACCAGTACTTTGAAAATGGGAAGGTCATGAAAAATCTTTGCCCCATGAAGGTTTTGAACTCACAACCTTCGAAACCGCAATCAGCTACGTTACCACTGGACCATGACAACCTTTAAGTTTTAACACTTAGCTAAATAAAATAGCAGCTCATAATAACTCAAAATTCACATTATTGTCGGTAAATTTATAAATAGGCAAGTTTGATCTTTCACATTCTAAACATTTAATGTAATGTTCATTAGATCTGCTCTCCAGCCTTTAAACCCCTGGATAGTAATCTGCTCTTTAACTGCTGGAGGTATAAAAGTACTGCAGTCATTAAGACACTAAGTACAATGTCAATGTATGTGTTTACATCAATCAACCGTGATTTAACTATTTCTGAAAATATTTTCCTTTCGATGAAATTGTATGAAAAGAATCAAAGTCAGCCTGAGTGCAGATCAAATTAAATCCCTACCGCAGAACAATAAATTTTCCTTACCTATGATACAGTTGTGTTCTACTCTTTGACCCTTCATTATGATTCATCATTCTAAACCATGTAAGGCCATTGAAAATAAAGGCAGTTCTCAGTCTGAAAAGTCTCTATCATTATAGTAGTTTGTTGTGAAGCAAATTAATGAACACATGGTCTGTATGTGGTTTGATATTACACTGGCATGCTTTTCACAACAGCCTTACTTGAGACTGTCATTAACTGAAGATTCTGAGAATCTACATCACTCTCATTCATTGACCTAGAATGTAGAAAATAAATATGCATGTCATTATTAGAATGTTCTTTCATAACCTTCAATTCCTGTATGAATTTTATAACACAAGCAATATTGAACTTGACGGTCAAGGAAAACCTTAACCCAAGATATTTTGAGAAATGCAGGCCTAGCTAAAATCATATTTTGATCATTTTTACATTATGAAGGGTCTAAACAGGAGTACTGCTTTATGTTAGAGTAAACTTTTTTTTTCTTGGGCCTGACCCCAGTCCAGATGACCTTGTTTGATTGCTTGGGTGTATCATCTCACGTGACGTATTTCAGTCTTTTGAGTTATTTTTTCAACAAAGGACAGACATAGTGTTGCCTCATTGTATTATCACACCATATACAAGTTGCATTACCGTCTCCGGTGGCTGAGTGGTTAGAGCGTCAGACTTTGGAGCAGGAGGTTGTGGGTTCGATTCTTGGCCGTGACATACCAAAGTAAAAAAAATGGTTCTAGTATAGCTCCTGTGCTTTGCGCTCAGCATATAAGGGAAGTTCCATGACTGGTTGGCCTGGTGTCCAATAATGTGGTATCATGCCACATGACTAAGGCATAATACTGCAGTCAGTATGACAATGTGACATAGTCTCCAAATGACTGAAATACTATCATTGCGACCTTGAACCCAACAAAGTTTGAGATTTGAAATCATTCTTAGTGCAGTTATTCTGTTTTCCAGAACATGAGACCTAATGAGCCACGCAGTAGAATAAAAAATGATACACAAGAGATTCAAGAAATTTAAACATCAAAATATAATTAATTCAAACTTATTTCTTTATATGTCGGTTGGGAAACAATTACTTACAACTTAACACTTTCCCTCATATACTCATTTTGACGCACTCAATGGGTACCACATAAAGCCTGATTTGCAGAAAACCACAGTTAAACCTTACCAAATTTAATTATAAAGTCCTCATTTCCAGACCACTGAGGAGCAGCGAACAGCATAAAACCTGATCAGCCTGCGAGTTACTCGCAGGCTGATCTGGTTTTATGCTGTTCGCATAGGTCTTTTTATGGTTTCCTCTATGAGGGAAAGGGTTAATATATAAATCCTTCATGACAGTTCCTGGTTTGATAAGTGCACCATGAAAAATTCAGCCAAAATGTTGGGGTTTGAACCTACAACTTTTGAATCTGCAGTCCTGTATGAAACCAATAGATCAATTTGCACCCTTAAATACGCAGCTTATACTTGACACCATGTTCAAATGTGACTGTACAATGTTAGAATGATTTAGAGACAGTGCCATGAGTGACCTGCAGACTGATTGAACTGAAAGAAACTGACAACGAGCCTAGTTGTATAAAGATCAATATAAAAAAAATAAGCATTTTACGAAAGAAATGTCAAATGCAGTGTAAAGTGAACTTCCTCGAAACTGAATCAAGATGAAACAGCAATAAATCACAGTCTTAAGCCACAGACGTGATAAGAAAATAATAAAAATGAGCTTGAAAACTTTTTAAACTTCAACATTGCATGTCTTATCAGAATCTGTTATGATAAATTGCTGCCTTTTATACAGGGAGTATTTCAGAACATCTTCCTAGAGACTGTAGGATGATTGGCCAATTTTGAATTGACAAGAATGTCCACGGAATGCAATGAAGATTTTTTTGTACATGTTTTATCAATACTTTATGATACTGAAGCTGTTATCTTTCTTTAAAATGATGAAAATTCAAAGATAAAATAGGGAAAGTAATGTCTGTGCAGGAGATTACCTGGAATTGAATCGTCTGATCTGAACATAACTGGCTCTCACTGTTATCTCATTCAATGATAACAGTCCTTTCCCCCACTCATATATGCCTACTTGAACCATGTTTAAACCATGATAAAACCAGATCAGAATGAAAATCTTTAAAGTTTTATCTAAAGAGTAACTCAATGAAGGATATTCTTACCCCATGATGTATACCGCCTTGACACAATATGATATTTAATTTCTTAGTGAAACAGGGTGGGATGCAGCAAGGTATGGTGAGACTGGTCAAGGCTCCAGATTCTTTCATACCCCCCACTTCCTTTTGTATAACGATGAGCACAGAGCAGTATTAGAATATTTCAATGAGTGAATTAAATGCAGGCTGATCTGGTTTAGCAGCATACATCACTTCCCTATAGCTGTCATGTGATAATCCAAATGGTTAAGCATTCTTTCTGCAGGATATATTAGGCGTCAAAAATGTCATAGATGATAGATATTGCATAAATTAGTGTTTTTTCACTTTTGTCTAATATACTGCTTTTAAAATGTACTATTAAGCAATATGTTCTAATCATAAAAAAGCTTTAAAGTTTCATAATATAAAAACAAATTAGTTTAAATTGCAATAGCATACTCTATCCAGATTAGGCAAATATGAAAACTTAAAGTTACTTCAGAATGACTAAATGTTTCATTGCCTATGTATACTCATTCTCAATATAATTACCAACATCAGAAAGTTTTAATTCTTTGCATACAGTATAGGAGCATCAGTCACAAGGAAATCTAATTATAATTTTATGCAAGAAACATAATTATGTAAAAATTATGTATATATTGAAGTATTAGTTACCCATGTTTTTCAGCAGTAATAATGACATGACAATATATTATGATGTATAGACTTTTGATAATTAATATAAATGACACAATAATGACAAAGAAATAGTCTAATATGAATTAAGTTTCCTGACTTTTTTTCTCTATTGTGCTATAGAGATTTAAACATGATTTTTATTATGCAAGAAAATGAGTGAGTTAGAGCTTAATTATACCATACTGAATATCCTAGAACGATATAAATTGTGTGCATTTTAGACAAATTTTAACCACAAAATTACATCCCTGTACTGTTTTAGAACTTCCACATCTGGTCACAAAACACTGTCCCTCGTTTACAGCCAATTAACCCACATCACATTCTTCCACTAACCAATATCCTCCACAGAATCCCAAATGACCACTGATCCCCGCGACTGTCAAGAACTTGACTCTAAGGGAACTGGGCGATAACCTTTCATTGTCAAGGAACCCACAGGTTATCTCAAAGATTCAGATAAGTAAAGACAAGGGGCAATAAAACTGGTGGATGGATCATTGCTTTACAGTTTAATTACAACAGAGCAAACATTCATGAATGCTAGGTTTCTAGAGAATCAATGCATTACTCACTTACCTGTTACTAATTTTCTTTACAAGATGTGGCTCTTTTGAGTATATTGTATATTTGGTCAAAGGAAGGTAACATTATCAAAATTTTAAACACACCCATCCATGTTAAAATGAAGGCACATTCTGTTAAAAAAAACATGTTTAAAAAATGTTATGGGTACATAGAAATGTTATGGGTACATAGTACTTATTTCATAAAACTATAACACCTGTTTCTGAATTTTTGATGAAATAGATATATTTTCTTATTTTCCATAAATCAATCACTGATTTTCAAAGCATTATTAGTTCTCACAATTTAAATAAGCTACATGTATTAGGAAATCTACTAGAAATTGTAATTATTCACTAATTAGTATTTGTAATTATTAAGCTCTTGTGTTTCATGCAAAAATACATATAAAGGCAAGTATCTTGGGTTAATTTGAAGGAAATCCCTGTAGTAAAGAGGTGTTGCTTTTATTATTGTGATTATGCTGGCAGATCCTGTATTAGAAAAAGTGATCAAAGGCCATAAGTCAAAAAATGAATGATTGAGCACAAAACCCAAACTTCATGCACAACTACATATAATATGGTGAATATTGTGGGTAAGTTTAAACAAAATCCCTCAAGCAGTGTAAGGGAAGTTGTGTTTACATGATTCTGTCACATAACTGTAGAAGTCAGACAAGGGGCCATAACTCTTGAACATTTCTGATGAGCACAAAATTCAGCTTTCATGCACTGTGAACTACATAACTTATATAGGCAAGTATTTTGGAAAAGTTTCACCAAAATCCCTCATACATTGTGGAAGAAGTTGTGATCACAAAGTTCTGCTAACGGGCAGACAAACAGACAGGTGTACAGATGGATGACTCTCAAATACACCATAATTATTACTACCCTTCATGCATAATATTATAAAAAGAAGGAATTTTGATTATGTCATCAAAACAGGTTGAGAATGTTAATCAGACTTCTCTAGCAACCATACTGATACAAATGATCATGTGAATACATATCTTTCTTAAATTAACAAACTTTTGTGTGATAATTATTTCGAAATGATGGAAAGAATACTGTTCATACTTTAAAGTGGAATAGATGATAAAATATTACCGGTACATACATTTTTCTCACTTTCAGAAATCCCCCCAAAAAAAAAAGAAAAAAAAGAACATTAACATAATGAATATTCATGTTCAAATTTATGACGTAATGAATATTAATTAATCTTAAAATAGTATACAAAACAATATATTTTCTTTACCATGCAGACTGTAGAATTTGAGCTTCATTATTGTATTAGCCAACAGTAAAGACCCTGATCAGATCACTTCTTTCAGGAGCTGTCTGATCAAGGTCTGCTCTGATTGCCAATGTCTCGAAATCAAGTTGTATGAAGTAATGGGTTATGTTTGACATAAGCAAGATGTTTTGTTTTCATTTTTAGATTTATTTAGTAAATATCTAATGCCTTAAACATAAATCAGAACACTTAAAGCAATAATGAAAAATATGTAATAAGAATATTATTGGTGAGGTTGTTTCTTATAAAAAAAAAAGTTAAAACTTTATTTGCATACACTTAACGCTTAACTTCCTATATACTAATTGTGATGCATTTGTTAACAGAGCAGACCCAGATTGGGACAGCTCAAGGAAAGAGCTTTCTGATTAGAGCTTCCCCTTTTGCTCATTCAGTACTGTAGAACTTGCACAGCAAAGAAAAACTATTGCTTCATATTCCATTTAAAGTTCAATTATTTCAATTTCATAAATGTTCATAAAGTCATTCAAGTCATACAAATGTTTACATGAATATACCTGTTGTCTCAAAATAGAAAAAAAAATACCTGTTGTCTCAAAATAGAAAAAAAAGAAGAAAAAAAAGAAATGTTTAACTATTTTTTATCAACACTTATACCACAGAGTATATCACATTATATTAAAACTTCTTCTCGAAACTCCAAAGCAAATTCATGAGATATCCGAAAACTTGTAATACACTCTAAAACTGTGACTTAAGTATGATTATTACATAAATCCTCACTATTTGAGGATATTATACTTCAACATTTAATGGACGTGACAGCTTGTAGGTATACAATATGACAAATATATGGTTACTATGGAAACCTCGGCCTGGGATACAGCTGTTGCAACTGAAATATCAATAAGTATGAAATGAGATTTCTAAACAACAAATGCTTGTCAATATATAGTCAAGAATTAAAGCAGATAGTGTGTCTGAATATGTGTCTGGATAAAGAGTTAAGCCTTTCCTCATATAGACTCATTTTGACGCACTTAATAGGTACCACATAAAGCCTGATCTGCAGAAAACCACAGTTAAACCTTACCAAATCTAATTACAAAATCCTCATTTCCAGACCACTGAGGAGCAGCGAACAGCATAAAACCTGATCAGCCTGCGAGTTACTCGCAGGCTGATCTGGTTTTATGCTGTTCGCATAGGTCTTTTTATGGTGTCCTCTATGAGGGAAAGGGTTAAACTGTTTTAGAGTAAAACATTTGTAAATGGGCATAAAGAATCTTATTTACATGGTAGTCATTCTCTCTGAGTAGGAAAAAACTCAAAATAGAATTTGGTTACCATGAATTAAAAAAAAATTTTTTTTAAAAATTACAAACCTTTCCTTT
>CM037789.1:41908495-41958495 GCA_021229015.1 Solen grandis
CTGTAGGTTGAACTTGAAATCTCAACCTGTTCAGTTTATATTGTTGTTGTGTTTTTTTCACTCTATTGACTGCATAATTTTTAAAAGAAAAGATACTTTTTGATTTAACCAAAACTGATTTAATTTAGAGATGATTTAATACTGAAAAAGGTGTCATATCAAAAGTTATATGAGAAGTTCAATTGCTTGCGGATTGAGTCAATGAAATTAATCCATATTCCAATTTGTATATACACAAAGGTTGTGATCTCTTAAAACAAGGTGATCCTTACCCGACCAACATGACAGTGTAGGATGCAACATGATGGGAAATGACAAATTTTAAGATATCCCTCCCCACACCCCAATTCCCTGACCCTGTTACATACACATACAGAAATGTGTTTTGGTCAGTAATATAAAAATCCAAAATGCCACATTTGAGATGGATCTTAACCATTAGTGAAAAAATACTTCCTATCTTACAAAAATTTTTTTCAATGTAATACTTGTTAAAGAAATGCCAATACCTAACCTGAACATCTTGACATTTTATATTTGTGAAATGTCATTAATTTTGCACAAATCTTTATATGTATTTGATTGATAGGATTTTAAGCAATTAACTCCCTAAAAAATACAGAATGATACTCCTATTTAATGACACAAATTAGCAATATGATACTTAATATGAAAAACAGGTACAGTAACTCTATCATGTTATAATGTAAATCTTTCTACAAGAGTTATCTTTCTTGTTAATTTTAAATGTTAAAATAAACAAAATGATGCTGAAAACCAATATGAAACCAGCTAACAAATGTCTCATTAACATTGATTTTGAACATTAGCCCCTATTTTCCACTGTTAAACCTAAATACAATAATTTTGGTCCATAACAAAATTCTATACAAAAATGTTATTTGATATTACAGAATTGTGTCAAAACATTTAGCATTTATATTATTTCCAAAATGTTGCTGTATTTACTTGCAATGATACATAGTGTCCTGAAAATTCCTACTCAAATCTGAATAAAGTTTCTATTACCTAACACATGATAAATGTTATGAAATATGACAATTAAAACAAGAGGGCCATGATGGCCCTGGATCGCTCACCTGAGTACCATTGCTACAACTGATTACAAGGTTTTTAAACAGACAAGAATTCTGATATAACTCAATCTTAAACATTTTAGCCCTGACAATACTACACACCAAATATATAAGCACTAGGCCTTATGGTTTCAGAGGAGAAGACTTAGTGCGGGGTCATTTATCTCCAAAGGGCCACCATTTTGAAAATCTTGATAATGAACCATTAGATGATGCTACATACCAAATATCTAAGCTCTAGGCCTAATGGATTCATAGAAGAAGATTTTTAAAGATTTTCCTATATAACTCTATGTTAAACAAGTGACCCCTGGTGCGGGGGCATTTATCACCATAGGGTCATGATTTGTACAATCTTGGTAATAAACCATAAGATGATGCTTCATACCAAATATCTAATCTCTAGGCCTTATGGATTCATAGAAGAAGATTTTTAAAGATTTTCCTATATAACTCTATGTTAAACAAGTGACCCCTGGTGCGGGGGCATTTATCACCATAGGGTCATGATTTGTACAATCTTGGTAATAAACCATAAGATGATGCTTCATACCAAATATCTAATCTCTAGGCCTTATGGATTCATAGAAGAAGATTTTTTAAAGATTTTCCTATATAACTCTATGTTAAACAAGTGACCCCTGGTGCGGGGGCATTTATCACCATAGGGTCATGATTTGTACAATCTTGGTAATAAACCATAAGATGATGCTTCATACCAAATATCTAATCTCTATGCCTTATGGATTCATAGGAGAAGATTTTTAAACATTTTCCTATATAACTCTATGTAAAACAAGTGACCCCTGGTGCGGGGGCATTTATCACCGTAGGGCTATGATTTGTACAATCTTGGTAATGAACCATAAGATGATGCTACATACCAAATATCTAATCTCTAGGCCTTATGGATTCATAGGAGAAGATTTTTAAAGCTTTTCCTAATTAACTCTATGTAAAACAAGTGACCCCTGGTGTGGGGTCATTTATCACCATAGGGCTATGATTTGAACAATCTTGGTAATGAACTATAAGATGATGCTACATATGAAATATCTAAGCTCTAGGCCTTATGGATTCATAGAAGAAGATTTTTAAAGCTTTTCCTAATTAACTCTATGTAAAACAAGTGACCCCTGGTGTGGGGTCATTTATCACCATAGGGCTATGATTTGAACAATCTTGGTAATGAACCATTAGATGATGCTACATATGAAATATCTAAGCTCTAGGCCTAATGGATTGATAGAAGAAGATTTTTAAAGTTTTTCCTGTATAACTCTATGTAAAACAAGTGACCCATGGTGCGGGGTCATTTATCACCATAGGGTCATGATTTGTACAATCTTGGTAATGAACCATAAGATGATGCTTCATACCAAATATCTAATCTCTAGGCCTTATGGATTCATAGAAGAAGATTTTTAAACATTTTCCTATATAACTCTATGTAAAACAAGTGACCCCTGGTGCGGGGGCATTTATCACCGTAGGGCTATGATTTGAACAATCTTGGTAATGAACCATTAGATGATGCTACATACCAAATATCTAAGCTCTAGGCCTAATGGATTCATAGAAGAAGATTTTTAAAGATTTTCCTATATAACTCTATGTAAAACAAGTGACCACTGGTGCGGGGTCATTTATCACCGTAGGGCTATGATTTGTACAATCTTGGTAATGGCCCATAAGATGATGCTACATACCAAATATCTAAGCTCTAGGCCTTGTAGTTTTGCAGAAGAAGATTTTCAAAGTTTGCATTTTTAAAATCTATTTTTAGCTCCTGTGACCTACTTTTTTAACCAATCTGAATAATTTGTACAACTTTGATAGAGGGCATCATAAGGATGATTCCTGTGAAGTTTGGTCAAAATCCCTTCAGCGGTTCATGAGGAGATGTTGTTTAAAGCAAATTGTTGACGACGGACGCACGCACGCACGCACGCACGCACGCACGCACGCACGCACGCACGCACGCACGGACGACGGACGACGGACAAAAGGCGATCACAATAGCTCACCATGAGCACGTTGTGCTCAGGTGAGCTAAAAATAGATCAAGCAATGCCAGGCTTTATGTTGTCTAAAAATTAATTCCACCTTTTATTTCCTCCATCTTGCAAATCAACCATTATGACTACTATTGGTTTGTGACTGTCACCAGCTGAAATTGCATCCTTGTTGATAAAGACACTGCATGAAACTTAAGTGGTGCTTTTCTGTTTCATTATCCACTTGATCTGAATGAAGCTGTTTGATATTTTACAGAGTGCAACCTTTATGAGACTAGCACAGCCATTACAAAGAGGAAATATTCAAGACAGTACTGTGGTCCAGTGGTTGTGTTCAGTGACTTGATTCTGAAGGTTGAAAGCCTGAGCCCTGCTGAGGCAATTTAAAATTTGTTATGACTATCCTAGGCCCAGAGTCAATATTCAATAATGGGTCAATGATTGATAGTGTTGATGAGAGTCTGACAAATGAATAACATAAAATCCACATAATTCTTTTTCTCTAATTAATCATTTTTTTTTAACACTGAAAATTTATTTTTTTGATAGGATCCTATCATTTATTTTCATAGCTGCTTTAAAATAAGGGCTGGTGGAGGAAATAAAAACTGGTGAATTTAAAAAAACAAAAAAACATCTTGAATATGAGATCTTTTAGCTCTATATCTGAGGTGTGTAAAATGGGAAATAATAAAAGTTTTTAAAAAATGTGTTTTCCAATCAAGATAAAATGACAGAGTATTTATCAATATAAAATACACAGGAAATTGAGTGGCCTACAGTTCGATACTGGACCTAAGGTGCATTTTCACAGAGTAACAAAGCAGTCCAAGCCCCATGTTCTTGAAAATACTTAAGTACTATCTCAGGCTCAAATATTATTTTTTGCGAGAACACAGAGCCAGTATAAAGCTGTATTTAGTCTTCAACCCAAAATATATGTAAGGCTCAAAATTGTGGGTCGGTCCCAGATTGTGGGCTGAGCTGAGATTGTGGGCCAAAATGATGACATCTTTTCCAGATCATAGGCTGATTTCAGAACGGGTATGCATTAAACAATTCCATGATAAATAATGTGTCTAGAATGATAATGAGAACAATAAGAAATAAAGATGATGACAAGATTCATGCCATGCTCATTTTAATACAGAGAATTAACAACATAAAAAGGTAATTATTGTCTAGCCTGTGATTCTCTAACAGCTTGTCGATAGTTATTTCTCTGTCGAAGCACTGTTGATGACCCTCTCTGACTTCTCAACACCTACGGAATAGCATACTGGTTTCTTCTTCAAACACTTTTTTTCAATGTTTTGTACTTTTTATAAGAAACTTGCATTCAATGTCCACATTTAGGACTGTGTGCTCTCATTGCATCTACTAAAAGGGGTTTGGAACTTTGAGCAACGGTTTTATGCTTTTCAGATCAATATATAGAAGGTATATATAAAAAAATAAGGTATATTTTAGGAGAAATTGGCCCATGATTAACTGGTCGGCCCATGATTTTCATGTCTGCCCTTGATGTGAGTCTTACATATATATATATATATAGCATTATGATGGAGTGCAGCTCTATATCAATTCATTGAATTTTAAATGAGTCATTAGCCTTTTTATTTCATTCATCTATATGATATATTTTTCTAACAGTACAACAAGAAAACTTCAGAAATTTTAATAATCATGTTCAACTTTGATCTTTTTTGTGATCTTTTGCATTATTTTACTGAACCCCTGAGAAAATCTAAAAACTTACTATTGTAGTTATGCCATTGGATTATCCCCTGAGTCCACCAAGATCTATACATTTGTAACATTGTTTCAGATCTTGCTACATCCCTGAACAGTCCAGTATTTTTAATGTGAATCAATGTTCCTTATTCCATGCCAAATAAGAATCCTATGTTTGAAACAACAATTTTTAAAAGATTTATGCTTGGATTGAATTTTGTTTATTTAGCCCAAAATCAGTTTCGTGAATGCTATATAAATTAACTATAATTATTGCTTAAGAAATCTTGAGCTTCACACTTTTTGCTAGGTTGGTATATTTTGTCCCTAACCTCTGCAATCTATACATCTGGATCTAGACAAAAAGCACCTAAAAATCCGACCTAATAAATCATCTGTTTCTCCTCAAATGTCTTGAAATTGATGAAAACTCATCTATAACATTTTTACTGACAAACCAAAATGAAAACATCATTTATGTGATAGATTAAAAATGCCAAATGTCTAAGTTCTATGTAAGAACAGCAATCACAACAATGGAAAAAAGAGATCATTCATACATGAGAGTTTCCAGGACCTTACATAAGAATTGTGATAAGATGATTTAAGAGAGAGAGCAGTCTGTGATCCCCATCTCCACCTTGTGAATCATCCCAGATTCCTGCACCCTACATGCAATCCTTCACATCTGTACTCTACCCTAGTGCCAGCCGGGACTTGTCAGCCTGATAAATTTGTCATTAGCCAAAACCTACTAACATGTTCTACGATGCTGCTAGTCACAGATACATGTCTTCTGTTGGGGAAAAAAAACAAACACTGACAGGTAATCATAAACAATGTGGTGTGCAGACTACTGTCCTACATTCTGACCCAAGGCAGAATGGTTCTACCCATATTCAGGTAATGTTTTATGAATTGCTGTAGCATCAGCTGGAGGAAAATGATAAAACACTTTTGTTCCCTTCTATTGTAGAATAGAGATGAGTGAAAATGCTCTTTTGTTTTATTCTTCACTAATACTTAAGAGACCTGAATACTATTTCTCTCGCAGCCTGGCAAATGTGTATGAAATGTGTACAAAAGTTGTTTTACTGCTAAACTAAGAGTTTTGGAGGTTTTCTGATGGTTCTTGAGATATTTCCATTATAGAAACGTTCAACTCAAGGGACCTGTGGATCCTCAAAACTCTTATTATA
This sequence comes from Solen grandis, assembly GCA_021229015.1. Classification (NCBI taxonomy): domain Eukaryota; kingdom Metazoa; phylum Mollusca; class Bivalvia; order Adapedonta; family Solenidae; genus Solen; species Solen grandis. Next base: position 41,914,544 of record CM037789.1, read on the forward strand.
TAATTATCATGATCTTAGAGGCAAGAAAATACACCTAAGATATTTCTACTAATTTCCTATTTTCACAATTTCAGGAAAATGTAGTCTTACAAAAACTATTCAATTTTTGAGACAAAGATGTGAGATGAATAATGACTTCACATCTGTAAATTTGCTCTTGGAAAAAAAGAACTGTGCAAAAAAAACCTGGATCTTATTTTTTTTTTAATCAAAGCTTTACTGTTACTTTCTTACAGCTTTCCAAGATTTACACTTGAAAAATGATCAACACTACAACTACCAGCCGTTTTGCCTAAAAAGTACGAAGACTCTCCAAGTTTTATACAAGAACTAATTTCCAGCATTCAGCTCCTGAAATCACACCAGATTCCCCTGAGCAAATCTCCATCCCTCCCTAACGTGTTAAGACCCCTATTCACATCTATTTTCGATCTTCTTGCTACACTTTTTTTGTACATTTTACCCCTCTGAAAGCTGTTAAGATTTTTTTTAAAGCCAGCCTAAATTGCGTCATGAAGATAAATAGCAGTGTGAATCCCACTTTTTCCCCCATTCTTCTGGCAAATAATCTCAGGGACAGCCTTGGTATCATCCAGCTACAGCAGTTTTTGAAAATTTCAATGCTTTATTTTATTATTTTTGTAGTAATAGAAAGGGAATAGAAAGTTAAGCAGACGCCATATTTATGTGAATTCAAACTGCAGACACAAGCGCAGACACAATTCAGGTGATTTAAAGCTTCCATTTCCTGTTTAAAAAAAAAAAGAAAAAAAAAAAGTTATTATTACAAGTTATTGTTATCCTGATGAAGGCGTTAGCCGAAACATTGAAGTAATAACAAATAATAATTTTTCCTATGTGTTGTTGATTTTTTCCACACCATTTCCTGTTTAAAAACCCACCATTCCTGATTACATAATTTCAAACTTTTTTTTTTCTTAAACTTTTATTTAGTTTTCTCAAAACTACTAAAAAGAGAACCAGCCCTCACTTAACTGAGCCAGTGCTCTACTAATTGAGCTACGAGACCACTTACATATAACTAGAACTATCACCTTGTCTTCAAGTAATGTGAGTGTAGGAAATGACATGACAAGATGTGATTTCTTTATCTTCGCTACCCCTGAGGAGGCTGTTCCAATAATTTTGACATAATGGTAATTACGGGTATTATAGAAAGCACATGTCTCCTATAACTAAGAAATGGTGGCTTTCTCAAATGTATGTTTGCTATATTTATATCAGCAGAAGTTGAAGTAATGAAATTATAATAGTTTTCAAATTTACAACTAATTTTACACTTCTTCATTCTGAAATAAAGTAAAAAAAAAGAAAAAAAAAAAAAAAAAAGTGTTTACATAAATACATAAATGTGTTTGCATTAAGTTTCATGATCACAGTCATAAAATTAAATAAATACTACCAGTAAAAAATCCATATCACAATGTACATGTATGTGAAGTTTCTGGAAGACATCAAGTCATTTTAATAGAAAAAAAAGCTTCAACACAAATGCAGAACAATCAATTTTACCATGTTCATCCATTTCAACCAGGAAATATAGGTCACAACCATAAATCTGCATAAATATCAAATAGATTATATATCATGATGCACATGTGTACCGTACCAAGTTTCATAAAGATGTGAAGTCATCTTTATACGAAACAAGAGGGCCAAGATGGCCCTTGATCGCTCACCTGAGAAAGTTGATTGCTTAAGAAATAAAAGATGCTAGAGTGTAAAAGTGAAATCTGGCTTTTTTTATGGTGAAAAGGGCATAACTCCTAAATTAACTAGTCAATATCAGTTTTAATCAAACTCAATTGAGACATTATGGTCATAAACATTGCCATAAAGTTTAAAGAAGATTGCTCAAAAGATGAAGATGCTAGAGTGTAAACAAAGTGAAATATGGCATTTTTTGAATATTAAAAGGGGCATAACTCCTGACCTAATTGACAGATCTCAGCCATAATCGAACTCAATTGAAACATTATGGTCATTAACATTGTCATAAAGTTTGAAGATGATTGCTCAAAAGATGAAGATGCTAGAGTGTAAACAAAAACTGAAATCTTGCATTTTTTTATATTAAAAGGGGCTTAACTCCTGACCTAATCAACCAATCTCAGCCATAATCAAACTCAATTGAGACATTATGGTCATAAGAATTGCCATAAAGTTTAAAGAAGATTGCTCAAAAGATGAAGATGCTAGAGTGTAAACAAAGTGAAATATGGCATTTTTTGAATATTAAAAGGGGCATAACTCCTGACCTAATTGACGGATCTCAGCCATAATCGAACTCAATCGAGACATTATAGTCATAAACATTACATTGAAGTTTGAAGATGATTGCTTAAGAAATAAAGGTGATAGAGTGTAAACACTAAAAATTGTTGACGCCGCACAACGCATGACGCACACCGCACGATGGACACTCATGGGATCATAATAGCTCACCCTGAGCTTTGCTCAGGTTAGCTAAAAAGCTTAAACACAATGATAAACTGGAGGTGAAACTGAGGCAGAACAACCAATTTTACCATGTTCATCCACCTGTGAAATATAGGTCAAACCCATAAATCTGCATAAATATTAAATAGTTCATATCATTCTGTACATGTGTATCTACTTCCATAAAAATTTGATGTCATCTTCAAAGAAAAAAATCTAAAACACAAAAGTAAACCTGATTCATACCAATAAATTTTAAAACGTTAATCCAACCATGAAATATAGTTTCAGTCATAAATTTGAATAAACATTAGATAGATCATATCATGGTGTACTACCTAGTTTCATAAAGATGTGAGGTCATCTTCTTAGAATAAAAGCTTAAATGAAAAGGTAAATCTGAGGTGTGATGGACAGATAGACGGATGGATGCACAGACACAGGGACAGACCAATATCTATATGCCCCGCAACAGAGTTGGGGAACCATAAAAAAAAAAAAAAATTGAACATTAAGTGGAACTATCAAAGCACTGTGAGGAGTGGAGCTCATTAGAGAGAATCTTATGAATGATTGTCAGTTAACATGTAGAGATTTGGAAGGAGCCAAACTAGCAGACTGTACCATTTACCAGGCAATCAAACATGGTTAATGCAAAGAGCAGTTGATGTTATGAATTGCTCCACACAAGACATTCATTAGCCTTGTTTGATTGATGTCTATATAAATTGTAGTCAAAATTGTGAAAGAAATTGTGACAGTGATTAAAGGTTTAAAGGATGGGGAACATTCCTCACCCAACGATTCAACAGTCATAAAAGCTCTTGAAATCATCTAAAAATCAAAATAATGGACTTAAAAAAACCCATCAAAAACAGTATTGGAGAGATGAGGAAACAGACAAAATTTGTGTGAATCTGGTGAGAAAAAAATATGCTAACAGGCAGGCGCAAACCTGGGACCGTCTCTTACAGGTTGAGTCGTCTTTTGACTGAACAAAAGACCACTTGAACAAGTCCCTTACCTGCTGCACACATGCCTTCCCTATCATTTGATGGAGCAGTTATTCATGTGGTCCTTAATTTGTGTTTCTCTCTCAAAGAAGATTATGATGATATTGTAAACACAATTAGCACTCTAATGATAGCTCGATAGATGCTTAAATACCACTTAAGGAAAGAAATGTCACTGCACAGAATTTAATGCATGACTGGAGGTAGATTATCTTTGTCAGTCCTTCAGGGAGTTATGCGCATGATCAGCTTGATTTAATCAAAGTGATTACACTGTCTAAACAGAATCCTACCTAATGAGTTTTTGACAAGGGAAAGTGGTCTTTGCTGTGATAAATGATGTACCAGCTTTCAGATTGCTGAAGCACAATTTTATCGGATCTCCAACCTCTAAAAAGCAGAAACCCTTGACTGTCTGTTTCAGTAAGAGGTTTGAATTTGTGAAAAAAGTCAAATTCATGAAAACCAGATAATTACAGACCAATAAATAAGAACCTGATTCACAATATTATTAAAAACAAGAAATACCCTTTGGAATTTACAAATTTAATTTACTGGGAACATGTGAATTACTGGACTGAAACTTTACACCGCATTCCAGTTTTATAATCAAGGAAACAGCTTGTACAATCTAATGTCTGGCAGAAGTTCTGAAAATATCACCTAGTTATAGTGCCAGACATAACCATGAATATTTGCTTGGCCTTATACCTCATGAAGAAAACTATCACAGGTATTATCTAGGTAGCCAGCATAACACCAGTCTAGGAGATAATTGCAAGCTGATCAGTTTTTATACTGTTCATTACACATTTGTACCACACAGATGAGAAAGAAACATAACAGAACATGTATATATCTGTTCTGAAAATGCTCTCATTCTTTCAAAGGACTTTCATACTAGGACTGATGTAGCTTTCACATGGAAATAACACTGTCATATAAGACAAATGCAGCTTTCACATGGAAATAACAGAATGTCATACAGATTGATGTAGCCTTAAGGGACAACAGTAGAAAACACTGTCATACAGAATGAGCCTTAAGGAAAACAGATGTCATACCAGATTGATGTAGCCTTAAGGGGACAACAGACTGTCATACCAGATTGATGTAGCCTTAAGGGGACAACAGACTGTCATACCAGATTGATGTAGCCTTAAGGGAACAACAGATTGTCATACCAGATTGATGTAGCCTAAGTGGACAACAGACTGTCATACCAGATTGATGTAGCCTTAAGGGAACAACAGATTGTCATACCAGATTGATGTAGCCTAAGGGGACAACAGACTGTCATACCAGATTGATGTAGCCTTAAGGGAACAACAGATTGTCATACCAGATTGATGTAGCCTTAAGGGAACAACAGATGTCATACCAGATTGATGAGCCTTAAGGGACAACAGACTGTCATACCAGATTGATGTAGCCTTAAGGGAACAACAGATTGTCATACCAGATTGATGTAGCCTTAAGGGAACAACAGACTGTCATACCAGATTGATGTTGCCTTAAGGGGACAACAGACTGTCATACCAGATTGATGTAGCCTTCACATTGAAACAACAGACTGTCATACCAGATTGATGTAGCCTTAAAGGGACAACAGACTGTCATACCAGATTGATGTTGCCTTAAGGGGACAACAGACTGTCATACCAGATTGATGTAGCCTTCACATGGAAACAACAGACTGTCATACCAGATTGATGTAGCCTTAAGGGGACAACAGACTGTCATACCAGATTGATGTAGCCTTAAGGGGAACAACAGACTGTCATACCAGATCGATATAGCCTTAAGGGGACAACAGACTGTCATACCAGATTGATATAGCCATAAGGGGACAACAGACTGTCATACCAGATTGATGTAGCCTTAAGGGAACAAAAGACTGTCATACCAGATTGATGTAGCCTTAAGGGGACAACAGACTGTCATACCAGATTGATGTAGCCTTAAGGGGACAACAGACTGTCATACCAGATTGATGTAGCCTTAAGGGGACAACAGACTGTCATACCAGATTGATGTAGCCTTAAGGGAACAACAGACTGTCATACCAGATTGATGTAGCCTTAAGGGAACAACAGACTGTCATACCAGATTGATGTAGCCTTAAGGGGACAACAGACTGTCATACCAGATTGATGTAGCCTTAAGGGAACAACAGACTGTCATACCAGATTGATGTAGCCTTAAGGGAACAACAGACTGTCATATCAGATTGATGTAGCCTTAAGGGAACAACAGACTGTCATACCAGATTGATGTAGCCTTAAGGGAACAACAGACTGTCATACCAGATTGATGTAGCCTTAAGGGAACAACAGACTGTCATACCAGATTGATGTAGCCTTAAGGGAACAACAGACTGTCATATCAGATTGATGTAGCCTTAAGGGAACAACAGACTGTCATATCAGATTGATGTAGCCTTAAGGGAACAATAGACTGTCATATCAGATTGATGTAGCCTTAAGGGAACAACAGACTGTCATACCAGATTGATGTAGCCTTAAGGGAACAACAGACTGTCATATCAGATTGATGTAGCCTTAAGGGAACAACAGACTGTCATATCAGATTGATGTAGCCTTAACATGGGAACAACAGACTGTCATACCAGATTGATGTAGCCTTCAAAAGACCTTTGTTAAGATCTAGTATTACCTTTAACTGGAAAATGAAATGTTCTGTTTTTTAATTATACAGTAAACAGCTTTTAATTTCTTCAGACCTTCAGAATTCTAAGATTTTTTGTTGAGGAAAACCTTTATTAATAGGCCATACTACCTTTGTCATTATACTGTTTAACAACCTTCTTCCAATGGGAACAATAGAAAAAAAATTTATAGATCTAGTATATTTTATTTCTTTTTCAGAACATTATGTATTGAGATAATTTTTCTCATACTATATTCACTTATCAGCATATACAAAAAGAAGGCTTATGAGCCCTTCTGGCTTTCAATGGACATATAGAAAAGCAAGAAAACAAAAACAAAGAATATTTTTTGCATGGCTGAATACTGATAAATCAATCTAGTATGACTTATTTTATCTTCTATTCACTACCGATTCAGTTACCTTTTCTAAGCAAAACAGAATATTCTGTACTGAATGAATAACAAAATAAAGACCGTGAAACTTTCCTGTAACGTTTGACACTGTACATTATAAATGACAACAGCTTACTTAATTCTTATGCTATAAATCCCACTTCTGTCCTTTAATGTTGTCTTCAATAGAATAAAGACAATTAAAATCAATCATTTTGAAACTTGAGAAACATAAAAGCATCCTTATTCGCAAGAAAAGGCAATTATCATCATTATAACTTTGTTACTATGGAAACTGGAACATCTTCAAAACTTTTATAACCCTTTAACAGGGGACTATCATATAGGAACAGATCACAACTCACTATAATCTAATAGCACTGAACCTTTCACCTTATGAATATTCATGTTCCCATTTATGACTTAACCCTTTCCCTCATAGAGGACACCATGAAAAGACCTATGCGAACAGCATAAAACCAGATCAGCCTGCGAGTAACTCGCAGGCTGATCAGGTTAAAGGACACCATGAAAAGACCTATGCGAACAGCATAAAACCAGATCAGCCTGCGAGTAACTCGCAGGCTGATCAGGTTTTATGCTGTTCGCTGCTCCTCAGTGGTCTGGAAATGAGGAATTTACAATTAAATTTGGTAAGGTTTAACTGTGGTTTTCTGCAGATCAGGCTTTATGTGGTACCTATTGAGTGCGTCAAAATGAGTCTATATGAGGGAAAGGGTTAATGAGTATTCATTTACAGAACTATAAATGGTATATGAAGACAAGATTTTTTCTTTGCTATCCAGGCTGTGTAGAACCTGAGCTACAATACTTTACTGAGACAAATTCTGCAAGGAGCTGTCTGATCTAGGTCTGCTCTGTTTGCTAATGTGTCAAAATGGTGTCAAAATGAGTCTTTGTGAGGGAAATGGTTAAACGGCAGTGAAAACAGTTGTCTATGCTAGGGTCTCAATATTTATTGGTTTAAACCATAAAGAAATATTGAAAAGACCCAAGGCTCATACTGATCCTCTTACAAAAGGTTTTGTAAGACAATTAGTTACTGGAATCATTTACGGTTGCACATTAAATTGCATTTAATTACATTTTACCTCAAATTAATATTGCATTCTACCCTGTTATCTGCAAATTAGCTATAAATACTTACTCCAGGAGAAATTTGAGACTTGAAGGTTGAAAGTTTTAGGATAATTTCTGCAAAACATGATAAAACCACAATTCCAAAATGAAACCATCTTTCAAATGTGAGAAATTAAAATAAAATTGTCTGAATAATCCTGTGTTCTAAGAATTTTTTTGTTTTTTTATATATTTTTTGTCTGAATAAGAAAACTGCTAATAAAGTTAAAAAACCACATTCCCATATATTAAATCAAATCAATTTTGGTGCCTCAAAGTTAATACTTGGTTTTTGATTATTTGACACAGCTGAGATTAACATCATTAAAACGATTTTCTCAATTAAATCTTAACAATTTTCCTAAGTTCAAATGTTTCACACTTGATTCTTTAAAATTCACACAGAAGTTTTAGCAGGGACGAAATGAATAGTTGCTCAGTTGCCCACTCGTCCATCTTTAGTAGACAACCTGTGATTTCCAAAATGTGTCTAGCGACAAAAAAATAAATAAATTAAGGCTTTATATGGTACTCCTATCTGTGATATATTAATATACACATCAGGTGGTATAAGAAAATCCATTTCAATGAATGATCAGCAAATTCAGATTCTAAAGTATTACTGTATGACTATTGAAATTATTTATGGTACAGTAATTAAAGGATTGTAATATAAGTCTGAGATATGTCTGGATGTCCAGTCTTTTTATTCATATTACATTTCTTGTACACATTATATCGCCATTTGCACATGTATTCTGAGATATAAAATGAATTTGATCCATTCATATTTCGCCTTTTTTGGCTAACTCAGACTGATAAGTTGACAAAAGTAGGCAGGGTTTAACCCTTTCCCTCATAGAGGAAACCATGAAAAGACCTATGCGAACAGCATAAAACCAGATCAGCCTGTGAGTTAATCAGGTTTTATGCTGTTCGCTGCTCCTCAGTGGTCTGGAAATGAGGACTTTATAATTAAATTTGGTAAGGTTTAACTGTGGTTTTCTGCAGATCAGGCTTTATGTGGTACCCACTGAGTGCGTCAAAATGAGTCTATATGAGGGAAAGGGTTAAACTGTATTGGCCATCAGTCAATACCTGTAATACAGACACTTCATAGGTAGTAGTGCTGCTGCATTAATTACCGTATGTCACTTACTTTATCTAATCAAGTAATTAAGGTGTGTATTTGGGTCATTGTCCTTGCTGTATCCAAACTTTTAAATATGACAAGATGCTAATATTAACATTAAAATAATAGCATTGATGACAAAACTACTTTTTGATATCAATAATTGAATTGTAGAGATCCTCGCTTTCTTTTTTATTTATTCTATTTTCATGCTAAAAAGTATAAAATTGTATAATATTTAAATTGTAGATATAAATATATTTCAACTTTCCAGAGTGATCCAAATTTTCTTAATATTTCATATAATTTTCAATACATAAATATAGAAATCATCAATATTTACAGTTGAATAACTCTGACAGTTAGTTAGAGTCACACTTGAGGTTTCCAAGTCAAGGTATTTTTTTCTGACGTTCAATATGTAATATATGAATAAATCTAAATATGTGTCACTAAAATAACTGCATTATCCACCAAAATTTTCTTTGGTTGACCCTTGATTCAGGAGTTACTGAAACACCATGCTGAAAATCTTCTCTCCTGACAAGGGTGCCAGAGTAATTTGGTGGTGTTCATGACAGCTGATTGGACGTTTGGGCCAAAAATCTTCCATGATCATTCAAGGCACAGAGTGTGGTCCAGCTTAGGTGTTGGGAGAGGGGTTGTATGAATTTGTATTCCAAAATGGCATTAACAGAAATAAATCAATACATGTATCCATCTGACTAAATCACATCATGTGGACCTCAGAATCATACAGGCCTAATTAAGAGCTGAATCTTTTTTGAGGGGTGAGGGCAAAACTAGCTTAAGAGCTTATATGTATATATGCACTTAGCCTGGTTTTGCTCTCACCTCTTGAATTTTATTTATCAAGTTTGATCTTAATATTGTATAAAAAATATATTTCCATGAGAGTATTACTGGCATTACAAGAAAACCAGCATATATATAATAATATACTTACATGATAAATTATACCCCAAGATAGATACCATTCAGGTAAAAATGAAGGTGTTGATCATAAGCCGATCCATGTAAAATATTTCTGACAAGGAATCATTCATTTAAAAGTTAAGCTTAGTATCTAATAAGGTTTAAGAAAAAAAATGAGCAACAGAGGTCAAGTTTTTCAATAAAAATTAAGTCTCATCAACTTCTATAAAATTGTTGATGACAGTGCATAGCAGACCATAAGCATGGATGATCAAACAATGATGGATGATTCTTACACTGTGCAGTTGTTGTTGTAGAGTTAACTGATGCCACAACAGAACGTCCCTGAGTAAACAGAGACACCTTAAAAGAACATTTTAATAGGCAACTCTGACAACAATTCATGTAAAATCATTACTTTTTTTTTTCCAAAAGCTTAGTTTCAATGTATTTATTTCTGGTAGCAATATCCCGTGCACCAATACAGGTAATAATTTTCAATTATATACTCAAAGGAAAAAGAAACACAGGGTAACTAGAATCTGTAGTAGCCAGACTCAAGTTTTAACCTCCTAATCTTACAATAAACCTCATATGATAGACCCATCTCATTCTAAAGCATTTATTTTGTTTGAAAAAAAAATCTTCATCAAAATAATTTACACTGTAATTCCATTGAATACTTCTTATTTAAAACTGACACAAAAGTTTTCCCTATGTTTCTTTTTCCTTTGAGTATATTAAATAAAATCAAACAGGTTATCAAAAATCTGAAAAAGGTTTATCTGAGGAAAAGCTTATACAAAACCATTTGAACAAGCCTCCAGGGTACACTAAATGCTGAAATGAATAACTATATCTTTAGCTGTATCTTAAATTAGGACTAACTTTTGACCTAGTGACCAGCAATAAATTTAGACAGTAATTTGGGTCGATTACTATCAATATTTACCCATGATAGCCTATTGATGGGAAACAGTCAGTAAACAAAACTTTGAACTAATTTTATCTCCAATCCGCCCATTAAAATTGTTAGCTCAAACTTTGAAGCAAACGTAAAGGAAACCAAAACATTGGAGGCCAATTCAGCCATGTGCTTTTCTTTACCATATTAATGAATTTGGTTTCCAAAGTAAAATATATGGACTTTAATATATGGTATGACACATATTATGTTTTACTTAGAAGAATTTACACATCACACGCCCTTGTAGCCTCAGTGATAGTGTGCTGAAGTTTGAAGATGAAGGTTATAGGTCCAAAACCAGCTCCGACCATTAGATAATTTTTTAAAGATATTTGACCACATTGTTTTATGATGTTCATCTGCACACATCACATTATTTAGTTGAAATTAAAGTTTGATAATTTGGAAAGTTTACTCCATACTCTTAGTACTGTATAGGATCTGAACAGTTTTTGTGAATGATCATGTTGTGTTTGCTTTGTTAATGAAGTACTCTTATGACAAAAGAAATAGAAAATAGCAATAGCTTTGTGGTAGAGGGTCCATTTTGCATTCAGGAGGTCTGGGGATCTAATCCCAGCTGGGGCACTTTTTCCAGTGACTGTGTCAAACCAAAGACATATAAAATTGGTACCAGATGCACCCTTGCCTGGTGCTTGGCAAAATGGGGTTGCTAAGGAAACCCTGACTACTCAGGACTGGTTCTACCCAGAACTTGTCTCTTGTGTATCAGTACTATATACAATGAGCCAGGGTATCACACCGGGACTTTGAATGTAAGGTCTAAAATATGGCCATAATAATCAGAAAATGATTGCTAGTCATTACAATAAAAGAAAAGAGAAAAAATACGAACAAAAAAAGACAGCAATTAACAATTATACATCCAAACAATATTAAAATAAAAAATATGAATTTCGAAAAAAATATTTGTCTGCATCCTGGATTTGAACCTGCATTCTAAATTACAAAATCCCTGAACTACCACTAGACCATCGGGACTTCTTAAGTATGATGCATTGCAAACCATAATACCCTCATAACAAATATTTGGACCTAATATTAATCATCATCAAATGAAATGGCACTACTGTATTTGGTAACCCAGTTAGTGGACAATCCAGCCTATCTATGGACATTTGTCAAATGCATAATCTAGATACATCTTGAAGAGATCCATCATAAACGTCAAATTTCAACAGTCATAGCTATATTGAACAGGACAAGATTGAAAATATTCATTATTTATCATTTTCATTTGAAATTTGTGATAAACACTGTTATACCATTAACATCTTAGAACTAAGGATCATTAGCCTATTCTTTGGCAGGTCTAAATATGACCAATCTATAACAAGATAAACTTTTAATAATTAATAAAAGTTGCAAAAAAACAACAACAAAAAACACCTCATATATGCTGGTCAAATATTTCCTGGTAATTCTCGCTTGTTTGTATATGTATATGCATCTCAAATCATGAAAACTATGCTGATGCATGTCAGTGGAACAATGCACCTGAGATATGCTCCAAGGCAAACTGTGTCTCTTATCCAATTAGAGGACTAATAAACCTAATTAGAGAAGATACTGTCAATTAGCAGACAGCCCTGAATCTGTAGCCTTGTTACTTGGGTCGAATCCAACACCTATCCTAGTACTACATTGTAACAACAGAGAACCGGCAGCACTTACAATGGGATGTGCAGCACTTACAACACTTAAAACAGACCGTGACTAAAGCAGTCTCACCACTTAGTGCACACATTCATATGCACAGTAGACTAGTGGTGAGCCACCACACTGTGAATATGGGAGGTCGGAGGTTTGATCACTCATAAAGTCATCAAAATAAAATGCAATGATACCACAAAACAAAACTGTCTCATGTAGACTATGACAAATCATTTTATAGTCTATGCAAATCACAAAATCTATACAGACACAAATCAATTATATCTGAAGTGAATGTAAACCACTTAACCCTTTCCCTCATATAGACTCATTTTGACGCACTCAATAGGTACCACATTAAGCCTGATCTGCAGAAAACCACAGTTAAACCTTACCAAATTTAATTACAAAATCCTCATTTCCAGACCACTGAGGAGCAGCGAACAGCATAAAACCTGATCAGCCTGCGAGTTACTAGCAGGCTGATCTGGTTTTATGCTGTTGCATAGGTCTTTCATGGTGTCTCTATGAGGGAAAGGGTTAAATCAGCCCAAATACATGTATATCCCCTGCCACTTGCAAACACTACCAATCTGATGGCAAACATTTTTATTTCAATGAAATACTTCTTAACGCTGTGTTTTTTCTGAATAGTTAATAAGTACCTTAACTGGGTTGGACAACAAGGTTCACTAAATGTTATATTAATAATTATATTATCACTTTGACTTGCAATAATTGCAATATTTAGAATAAATTATACAAAAATGATGTACGTGTATTATAAAACTTGAAATATATAATATTCTCTATCTCCCTATTAATTATTTATCTAAACACCTATGAAAGATAATAAAAGAACATAATACACTGTATTCAAGTAGTCAGTAATCTTCATTTGTAAGTTGTAATTACCTAATGTATTACCACTTATAAAAAAATATAATAACATGCTATTGGTAATACAACAAATGCATTGATAAATACAGTAGTGTGAATGGTATTATTGATCTTAGATTGTGTTGTACATGGATTTATAAGCAACAGGAAAGGGGGTGGTAGCTATAATCACTGGGGCTCGTTTAATATATTTCTATCAGAAATTGTGACACCACAAAAGGTGGTTATAGGGTATATGGTAGTGCATTCCTCTTTAATCCTTTCCCTCATAGAGAAAACCATGAAAAGACCTATGCGAAAAACATAAAACCAGCCTACGAGTTACCAGATCAGCCTGCGAGTTACCAGATCAGCCTGCGAGTAACTTGCAGGCTGATCAGGTTTTATGCTGTTTGCTGCTCCTCAGTGGTCTGGAAATGAGGATTTTGTAATTAAATTTGGTAAGGTTTAACTGTGGTTTTCTGCAGATCATTCTTTATGTGGTACCTATTGAGTGCATCAAAATGAGTCTATATGAGGGAAAGGGTTAAAGTTAAGAATTTCTCTGTTAGACTTGATGACTTACCAACAGATAAAAAATTTGACATCATACTTTTGAATAGCATTTTGTTTAAAAAACAAATTGAAAGATGTTATCATAAATAATCCCCACCAGGTACTTAAACTAAATACATCATTAGAATTATGGCACCAATGCTGGCAATTAGCAGCAGGATCAGCTGACTGCAACCGCTGGGATGGGTATGAAATATCAACATCAAAACCTTCTGAAATAAACTTCTGAGCGAGAGGGGTCCATTGATTGGCTAAGAATATTTGGTTCCCTGTCCAGTTAAGCTCTAGAATAAACAAAAGCTTCATATAAAAAATTTACATGCTAACTAATTATATAACGGAAAAGTATGTTCACTGCTCATGGTCTTTCTTGAGGTTTCTTGTGAAAAACAAGGATAAAACTTTCAACCAATCTATTGGCTAATATGAGATCCCCATTCAAGGACCACGATTAATTATTCAATTTTCTTCTTGATGTTAATATCCTTCATGATTGTATTACAGTATAGACACAAACACATATGCTAGGAGTACCTGCCTACATGTATGAGCGTCCCGGGTCCGGTTTAAATGTCCCTTTCCTTACTACTAGCGCATGATTGATAATTTTCTTTGTAAATCTGATTCAAATTTATTTATCAATGTATTTGTTACATCTATCTATGAATCATCTGAAATCAAAAGTGCTTGCACTGGTAAATCACTAGGAAATCAAGTCCAATGTTGCATTACTGGGATATCATGCAATAGACATGTGGCATGATACCACGCAAAGGTCCAATCTTTACACTAGCTCTGTGTTCAGTTACTTTAAAATAGCATTTGCATCCCTGTTGTTTTGTAGCCTACATAGAATGCAAGCAGGGAACCAAATCCCTTAGAGTGTTATGCTAAACTGATGCAAGGCTGGGCTTCATGCTTTATGCTGGGCACCTCCTGCTTCCAACAGGGCACCTAAACCTCTCAAATACTGACACAATGCTTTTGTAGCTTCAGCTGGAAGACTAAGTTCTGTAGGTATTTTCTTGCAATATTATATATCATACCTTCTTTACCCACCTTATTTATAATGACCTAAAGCAAAATTCAAAATTTGCATATTAAAAGTAAACCAACCACTTTGCAAATTTTAACACAAATTGGGTTTTCAAACTTACAATTTGAAATCAATGAAGAGTGATAAGGAATAAGGAGAGATAGAACTGAACTATGATGAACATGTAAGTTGTTATTTGATATAGGTAACTGAACTATATATTACTTTTATCAGTGAAAGTGATCAAAATCCTCCACTACAGCACCTTGTCAAAATGATATAAAATGATATTGAACTTTTTGTAGAACAGGGCGAAATCAGACGATAGCAATTGGAAAACTTGCTTGATTCCTATGTAGCCTTAAAAAGTTTCCTGAAGCTGTGTTATAATAGAATAATGATAAAACAGATAGCCCACATAAAGGAAAACTAGGAAGATATAAAGAAAGAACACTCTCCACTTAAAAACTTTTAGAAACGAAATTAATGGCTAAAACAGATTTGACATTATGGTATCTACTTCAGCTTTCAATGTACTAATTATCAGTCCGTATACCATTCTGTTAATATAATCAATTTATGTGACATCTGATTCTCAAAGCAGTTGCTGTTTCCATGGTAACAATTTCAAAATAATTATTATCATCTTTTCCATTAGGGATAACAGTGGTCTTATAATTATTTTCTAAGATGAAAATAAATGTGATTACCGATTATCAGATTTTCTACAGAAAAAAAGATAAATAACAAATAATTTGTGACTGTGAAATTTACTGAACAATTAAAGATGTGACCTTTGTAATGGTTCTCCCGGGACCACATGTGGGAATATAAAAGATTTTTTTTTCTGTCAGTGTGTGTGTTAGATAGGCAGTTATATTTACATACTATTTGCCCAATAAATATTCATACATATAATTTTATGTGTGATCTTATTTCATAATTATAATTATTTAAAAAAAAGTGATTAGTTTGTTTCATACAATATTAAAGGTCACATTTCTTTATGTTTAATTGTGCATGTCTCAATAATCTTCAACAACATCATAATTGTAAAAAAATAGTGGAATGGGAGTGCTTGACCAGCCATTTTCATTTTCACCTGCTGTAATAACATCATATGTGAAGCAATCCATAACATTGACTGGTGTTTACAATATCCACATGTTTTATTGCCTCGTAAATGGTACAGTCTGCTAGTTTGGCTTCTTCCATGTCTCTACATGATATGTGTTAACTGCTGATCAGTCAAAAGATTCTCTCTAATGAGTTCCACTCTTCACAGTGCTTTGATAAATTTATCCATTTATAGGTAGTTGAGAAAAGTCTACACTTTTAACCTTTTACCTAATAAGTATTCATGTACAAATTTACGAGTGATGAATATGATTGCCCAGAACTTGAAATGGTATTTAACCCTTTCCCTCATAGAGGACACCATGAAAAGACCTATGCGAACTGCATAAAACCAGATCAGCCTGCGAGTAACTCACAGGCTGAATCAGCCTGCTAGTAACTCACAGGCTGGAAATGAGGATTTTGTAATTAAATTTGGTAAGGTTTAACTGTGGTTTTCTGCAGATTAGGCTTTATGTGGTACCTACTGAGTGCGTCAAAATGAGTCTAACATTGGATTTTTCTTTGCTGTGCAGACTGTGTAGAATCTAAGCAACAATACTAGCTAGCACTAGGAGAGACCCTGATCAACAACTTCTGGAAGGAACTGTTTGGTTTGGGTACAGTGCTCTGTTTGCCAGTGCATCAAAATGAGTCTATAAAAAGGTTGTACTACAGAGCAAGAAATTCTAGGAATCTTGCTTGGAATCAAAAGCATCTAATGATAAAATGATAATGAGAAGAGGACTAAATACTTTGAAATCACTTTCATGGGAATCTAATTTTCATTAATTTCATGTAGGGATTTCATCTATGAATATTAATCTCCACGAAAAAACCTCACACTTCTCAGAGCGTAAATCCACAAATAAATTTAATGTTCCGAAATTTTCCTTTATACATAATCAACAAATTTGAATGTCAATTATAATTAATGTTTTTATATTACATCAGACCACAACAATCTAGATTTGACCTTTAATATGACCTTGACATTTGAATATATATATATATATATATATATATATAAGAGAGAGAGAGAGAGAGAGAGGAGAGAGAGAGAGAGAGAGAGAGAGAACAGTATTATTAATTCTACCTTCTAATTTGAAAAGATAAACCTTCAATACTGTTTGAATATCGAACACTTTAGATCAGAAACAATGTAATATATTACAGTTAATTTGACCTTGACCCTAAACATGCAGACCATGACCCTCATCTACCTGATGTCTCAGGTGAACACTGGACCAAAGCTTATACAGACTGATGTTAGAGAGGTAAATATCTGAATCAAAGAACACAGACTTGGGTCCAGCCTATAAAAAGCTGAAGAAGTCTCATTATCAGATTCAAAAGAAAGATAAATTATTTCTGCTGAGTTCAAATCCAACACACAACACCTTGAGATCTGCTATATACAAAGCAACAACCTTGAAACTTAATTGAAGACCTTCCTGAAATTAAACTTTGTATAATGTGCCATCAACAAACATTATTTCAATTTGCTATCCTGTAAGACAATGTCATCATTAACCTTAGAATTAACATTTTCAGACAAATAAACTGGATTCCACATCCTTTATTTCAACAAATTCCAGAACATAATTAGGAAATTATTGAACAGCTTCAAGGCAGTCATCCCAGCATAATTATTTCTGAATTTAACTATAAGATCCATCCTGAGTTTTATGGTAACAGCCATGCCATTGGTTCATGGAGATTGATCTAGACAATACTGTCAAGGTTGGCTCATGAAGATAGGTCTAGAAAACTTGAGGTCCAGTACTGTCAAGGTTGGCTCATGAAGAGAGGTCTAACCAGCTTGAGATCAGTTACTGTCAAGGTTAGCTCATGAAGATAGGTCTAGAAAACTTGAGGTTCAGTACTGTCAAGGTTGGCTCATGAAGATAGGTCTAGAAAACTTGAGGTTCAGTACTGTCAAGGTTAGCTCATGAAGATAGGTCTAGAAAACTTGAGGTTCAGTACTGTCAAGGTTGGCTCATGAAGATAGGTCTAGAAAACTTGAGGTCCAGTACTGTCAAGGTTGGCTCATGAAGAGTGGTCTAGACAACTTGAGGTCCAGTACTGTCAAGGTTGGCTCATGAAGATAGGTCTAGACAGCTTGAGATCAGTTACTGTCAAGGTTGGCTCATGAAGATAGGTCTAGACAACTTGAGATCAGTTACTGTCAAGGTTGACTCATGAAGATAGGTCTAGACAACTTAAGGTCTAGTACTGTCAAGGTTGGCTTATGAAGATAGGTCAAGAAAACTGTCAAGGTTGCTATGAAGTGGTCAGAAATTTGAGATCCAGAACTGTCAAGGTTGGCTCATGAAGTGTGGTCTAGAAAACTTGAGATCCAGAACTGTCAAGGTTGGCTCATGAAGTGTGGTCTAGAAAACTTGAGATCCAGAACTGTCAAGGTTGGCTCATGAAGTGTGGTCTAGAAAACTTGAGATCCGGAACTGTCAAGGTTGGCTTATGAAGATAGGTCAAGACAATTTTTTTGTCCAGTTCTGTCAAGGTTGGCTCATGAAGTGTGGTCTAGACAAATTGAGATCCAATACTGTCAAGGTTAGCTCATGAAGATAGGTCTAGACAACTTGGTATCCAATACTGTCAAGGTTGGCTCATGAAGATAGATCTAGACAACTTGGTATCCAATACTGTCAAGGCTAGCCTTAACCTCAATGTTGTGACATCTGTTACTATTCCACAGTCATCATAATCAACATTTTGGAAGATAACATCCTTATGTATCAGTCACAACCTTTTCCTGATATAAATACTATATGTTAAGGTGCAGCTATATGTAATTGGAACCCAACTTATTGGAACTTTTGAACTTACCTGGTTTGATAGTTAACAATATACCCGACTCATTATAAAAAGAATGGGCATGCAGTGTGTGACCGATACTAAAACCAAGCATGCATTCAATATGCCAAACCCTATGCAACCGTTCACTTACAGTCATCTATGTCTTAGGGCATTAGTTATCTTAGGGCAATATACCATGCTCTTTACATGCAAATGTAATCAACATGGTTTTTATGACACTGAGGCAGCTTCATAGCTGACTGTAAGTGACCAGTTGCATATGGTTTGTCATACTGAACACATCACATTTGTATTTACCTCATCTTCCAACAACATGCAAATTTGTAATTTAAGTATATGTTTCACTTGCATGTCTATAACCAACATGCCAGGCCTACTTAAAACTTATCAAAATTTCACAATCAACAATTTTGTGGCCAATCTGACAAAAGTTATAATATATATTTTCACAATAAATCATGTCTTAAAGGCCATTATTCTTCCAAAAGCAATGTATATTCTTCGGACCTAAAAGCAAGACTGTCCCGGGTGTCCGCCTCAGGAGCGGTAAGTCATGGGTTCGATTCCCAGCTGCAACATACCCAAGTCGTAAAAAAATGGTATTGTTATAGCTCCCTTGCTTGGCGCTCAGCATATCGTGTAGTTGCAGGACTGGTTGGCCAGGTGTCAGGATAATGTGACTGGGTGTGGTATCATGCCACATGTCTATGGCATGATACTGCAGTGTGGCAGCACTATATCTGTCTCAATTAGACATCGTCTCCAAATGACTGAAATACTGTCGGTGGGATGTTAAACCCAACAAACAAACAAACAAAAGCAACATGTGTGTTACAGATCTGTAAGAGGATAGAATCTGTACATACTCGTTGACAAGAATATTACCACAATGCATAAATAAGAAAATTATTGAATATCATTCATTTGTTTACAAAAATACCTGATTTGCATATTCCACATATCTTCTTCAATTTACTAACATTTTCCATAGACCTTCCATATGCCTCCGTTAACAAATCACAAATACCTAAATTGATGACATTACATTTGAGGTAGCAGATAAGCAATGTGTGATTCGGAGACAGTTTTTCAAATTAAACTTATTATTACTATATGTATATGATATTTTATATTTCCTTTTTCATGAATTTTGTATGATTATGATATATAATGGGCATTTAATGAACACATGAAATACAGAACTAGGAACAACCCATTATTTGAACAAAACAATTTTCCAAAGATTTGATGTTTAAAGGTTTTACTGTATATGTATTTTGTTTGATAACAAAAAATCTTTATTCATAACCATATAAATATATAAATACATAGTACTGATATATGGGTCATTTTTCAATAAATGTGTTTTTTAGCCATATCATTCCATTATTTAATTAGATTATTAAAGCAGCTTGTTCACAGATGGTCATTGACTAAGAATTTGATTTAAAACTATCTGTTTGATGCATGGTCACCTATGCAATGCATCACTCTATGATTGTAAAAAAATGAGTACTTTCTCCGACCCAGACTATAGCATTACAAACGGTATAAAACCTATATTTAGAAGATAAAACCTACATTCATGTGCTGTCACATGACTAATCACATTTACTCTTTGTGCATGCGCCCACTTCACATGCTGAAAATTTTAACAAGTCTTCAGTATCCGGGATAGGTAAAGACGTCATGTTGCGGAATGTACTGTTACATGGTACAGAAAGCACCTGCTTCAAGGATACCATACTTTATTTAACAGGTATTTCCTGAAGTGTGTTTACAAAATATATGCGTTTTCCCCTGCAATGTGACCAAACTTGCCGAGTTAATTGTCAGAAAACAAGGACCTCACCATCATAAAAGAGGGAGTGTACAAAAAACTTCTTTTTTTTTATTTCTACCAGCAATCAATGTGGTTTGCTACACTCTGGAAAAAATAACTCCTTACCTTAGAAATTAATGAATTGATGAATACTAAGTTACTGAGCTTAAAATGGCATATGAAACAGAGGAGACCCTGATCAGACAGCTCCTGGATTGAGCTGTTGGGAAGAGGTCAAGGGTTCAGATTAACTTTCATTCTGATCTTGATTTTTTATGTTTGAGTATGGTATTAAGACTAATAAAATAAGAATTGTTGATTTAATATCTATTTATAGATTTAGGTTTTCTAGGCAACATAAATTTGGTTATATTCTTCTGAATTAATATTTGATACAAAAGAAAAACAATCTTTTCATAAACTTCAAACAAACAAAATCTTGATGAATACAAAATTGTTAAATTCACAAAGTGATAGCCACAGAATTTTCTGTAACTAAACACAAGGCATAATTGTCTCTACTGCAGTTGCCGCAGGAAGTTCACAGGAACTATAAAACTAAAAGCTAGCTTCTACAATTTCCTCCTGGCTCTGCTGCGTTACTTTAAAAGAAAAATTAAAGTGACTGATACAGATGTGTTCTCAAACATTGCACATGAGTGAGAAAAAAAGTTTTTGGTCTGAATTTAATCTTAATCTTAAATTTCAAAAACTTATTCATTTTATAACATTTACAATATTTTTGTATCTTGAAGGGTGCTAGAGTGCAATAATAAGGTACATGACTGCAGATCAAAAGGTTGTATGTTCAAACACTGTTGGAGGCAAAAATCTTTCACTATCTTCCAAGGCACAAAGTACTGGTCCAACCCAAGACAAATAAATATATGTGTTATATTGCTACATACAATATATTTGTTATATTGCTACATATTTAGGTAACACCTGTTGTCAACACAGTAATGTACTTGAGTATTTCATAAAACAAGATAGGTGGAACACCTTTCTGCCCAATTTTAGAAATCTGGCATGAATTTCACCAACAATACTTAGCGCCAAGTAATACTTAAATTCTTCAAAAAGTTAGAAACGCATCCCACCATTCTGTTCTACTGATATTCAGTAAATGACAGAGCCAAAATCAATTATTACCTTTGAAACTAACAATATTTGTTAAGAAATTAAATATTTAGGTATTTTTAAAAGAGAAACAATAATGTTAAATTTGACACTACGTATTAAGTATTATTAGCTAGTAGGTAGGTTACATTGTTGGTGGAATTTACAAGGTTTTAAGTGTTTTTTGCCTGTTACTTTCAACAGTTACTGTCAAATCTGTAATTGATAGATTCATCTATTGAATCATGATGCCTGCTTTATTATTATTTTTTATTTGAGCTCATTTAGAACACTAACAATCTTATGTTTTATACCACTTATACAGGCAAGACCACTGAGTCTGGCTGGAATAAAATAAAAGATGACAAAGTGAATACCTGCTAGATAAGAATATCACAGCTTAACCCTTTCCTTCATAGAGGAAACCATGAAAAGACCTATGCGAACAGCATAAAACCAGATCAGCCTGCGAGTGATCAGGTTTTATGCTGTTCGCTGCTCCTCCGTGGTCTGGAAATGAGGATTTTGTAATTAAATTTGGTAAGGTTTAACTGTGGTTTTCTGCTGATCAGGCTTTATGTGATACCTATTGAGGGCATCAAAATGAGTATATATGAGGGAAAGGGTTAAGCAAGCAACATCTGTCACAATTAAATACCTGTGCATTTACAATAAAATTTTCCAAAATGCACTGAACAAATGGCTGTAGATGATATACCAGCCAACATATGTATAAAATACAGGATTTCTGTCTTCCTGCACTTTCAGCACTATAAGTTCTACATACATAGAGATACAGAGGGATACAATTGAGATTCGCTTTGTTTTTCTCAAGTTTAAATTGCAGTCTACAGTATGTAGAAAGGCATATATACAATATATACTACTCAAAATTTGCTAAGCACCACCCGCTATTTTCCTGTAGAGTCACATGAAAACACATGCTGAATGTAATGCTATGTACCTGAAGGAAAGCGTTAGCTGACAATCAATTTTACGCACAGTTTTTGTCAAAATGATAGAAAAGAGGCTCAAAAATGAGTTACAACGATTTAGCCAATTCCTGTCATTATTTGCAAAATTCACAAAAGTGTGTTTTTTGCAAGAAATGGCATTTTATAAATGGAAGTTAAATCTTGTGATCAATACAGAAAAAAATGACCATGAACAGGCCAACATCATCACAAATATTCTTAAAAGTATTCCATTTAGAAAACAGAAATATTTGAAGATCAAAGTTCTGAATTTAGCTGACTTTAAATTTTAAGGTGTTTCTCAAAATTCGCACTTTCTAATTATGATTAATATCCAGTATTGAGGATCCGAAAGGCTTATTTCTTGTAACTGGTAGTAAGTTTGGTACATAAACAATACTTCTGCATAAAAGCAAGATTTGTTTTAATGTAAAATTTAATGTAGCATGCCTTTAAAGTCACTTGTCTAAGCATGCAACACTACGGGAAAATAGCTGATGGTGCTTAGCAAACTTTGAGTAGTATACTTCATTTCAATAAAACCAGAATTATAGAAATGTCTTTATTTTGTTCTACTTTTCATTTTATTAACCAGGGTATAAACCAAAGAGAATGTATTATAAGAAACTCCTATGATGCTGTATTTATGATGAAAACAAACAAGGATTACAACTTTATTCCAGTTATATCACATCAACCATTACTGTCTGAATTGTATTTTGCCTATAAAGTGTTTGTAATTTCATGGACATTAATGATTTAGACTGATTAGTTTTTTAGAGTCTGCTGGGTAAGATTTCACCCTTTAAACTTAAACTATACTCAAAGGCATATGAAACTGTGCATGTTTGTTTTTTGCATAACTACAGTAATTTGGGTGCAAACCGTTTAGCATTTGTCTATCAAATAATGGGTATATCCGGCTACAGTTTGCTGAAGGTAAAAAAATGTCTCAATATTTTCTTCTTAACATAATCATTATCTTTAAATTTGACTAAGATTGCTTTATAAATGTGTAGTATAAATAAAGTAAAATCTGGCATTTCTTGAGAGTTAAGGATCAACCAAAAAGTGCAAAATGACTTGCCATAGTGACATCTGATAGTGTGTTATAGTGTTACCTCCTAAATCAGTCAGAACTGGTGGTCAGTAAACATTCCAGGCAGTTTAATCCCAATCTGCCTGCAAGTTATTGCATCACCCTAAGTGTTAACCCTTTACCTCATGAATATTCATGCAGAAATTTATTAATGGACTTTTCTTTGCCATGCAAACTGTGCAGCATTTGACCAGAGCTATGGGAGAGAAGACCCAGATCAGACAGCTCTAAGAACTGTCTGAACTGTCAGCTCATGTGTCAAAATGCATCTATATAAGGTAAAGGGTTAAATGACATTTTAATTGTGAGGGGTATTGGCAAGAAAGGCAACAGAGTTACATTAGATAAGATTAAACGGACAGATAAATGGAGATAGATGAATAAATGGATGGACAAATGGAACCTAATCACAAAAAAGTGGCCACAAACTCTGAAAGTTCCATTGATATGGGACACCATCATAGATTGCAGGTCCAATTTATTCCCAGCTATGTGCACTAATTGGCTTTTTTTCTCTCTTTTCTATGGTGGCATATTTCTGCCAGCCACTTATCCACTTAGTTATGTTGAAACTTTTCTGAAAAATTGTCACATATTCAGTTAGTATCTGGCAAGTAGCAAATTTTCAAGTTATCTACTTAGGTATCTTAACAGGACTAAACTGTCTGTTAGTGCCTACTACTGCCAATCACATGTTCACTTATTCTAACTGGATATCATGCCTATTTCCAGATAATTATGTGAAAAAATGCTTGTTATCCACATAATTTAACTGACCAACTTGAAAAAAGGCGAGATATCCAGTTATCTTAAGTGAATATATTGCTGGCAGTAGTGGGCACTAACAGGCAGTTTTGTTCTGTTAAGATACCTAAGAGGATAACACGAAAGTTTTCTACTTGCCAGATACTAACTGACTATGTGACAATTTTTCAGAAAAGTTTCGATATAGCTAAGTGGATAAGTGGGTGGCAGAAATATGCCACCATACTTTTCCTAATTAGTAAGCCTACCAGCTCTCTACTTCCAACCTCTCTCTTTCTCTCTCTCACTAATTCAGCACCTTTTTCCAATGTCTCTATTACTCTCTCTCTCTTTAAGTATACATACCTTTCAACAGGCTCTCTAATCCTCTCTACTTCCATCAGCATCTCTCTACTCTGGCTTACTCTCTCTCTCCATTTTAATTCTGCATCTTTATCACCAACATCTCACTCTCTCTCTCTCTCTCTCTCTCTCTCTAATGCATCTCTTTCCAACAACTATTTGTCTCCTACTTTTGCATCTATCTTTCTTTCAATCAAACTTCTACACAGATATTTTGATCACCTGCTAATGACACTTCCTCTTGTTTCCAATAATTCATTAAACATCTCCACAGGAAGCCAATTCCCAACTCAATTCCTCATTATACTTCCAACTTTCCTTAGCATGCATGCATGCAAAAAACAATAACAAAACAAACACTTACCTCTTGGGAGTCTCTCCACAAAATACTCATTTGCTTCACAAATATCCCAATTAAAACTCCAGGACATTTTGCAGAATAGAATCACACTTTGGAACAAAATCACAAAAAGTCTCCCACTTTTATTTTCACATTATGGCACGGCATGAAAAAAAATCTAAGTTTAAAAAACAAATTAATTCCACCACCATGCAACTTCCTAGACACGGCCTGTTTCATACTACACTACAGTCATGTGTTTAATTCCAAACTGATTTAATCATCAAAACTTATCTGCAGGAATTTCAATACTCAAGTGATAGCTGGCAAAGACTTCTATTTCCTATCGACAGTCCTTAAACATGCACCAAGAACTCCTGAATGTTTGGGAAATTTTCCTCCTCTCAACGATCCTTTATGATGTCTATATGCAGATACTGTTGTCAGACGTACTTTATGATTCTCTGTTTTGTTCACAGCCCTGTCTAACCTGGAAAAGAAAGTTAGGGACATGGTATAACCTATAAGATGGTCATAAATATGGATTCACCTAAGTGTTTGATTAGTGAATTAAATGACTGACCTGTGTATCATCAAGAATGAAAACTATTTTATCTGGTAAAACAAGGTACTAGGAAAGATATTAATTTTATTCTAGAACTTGCCGAAGGGAAAGTATAGTGCAAAATAAAGCACTAGAGCATATAAAATTTGTTGAGGTACCCTGTACCGCAGACAATAATTTCTGTCAGTTGGTGGTATGGAATTTTCAGTTTCATCATTTTGACTGGCATATCTCCTTTGAATAGCTCTCAGCATACAAGGGTAATGGATAGATTCTTTTGAATTTGCATAATCTGGCAAAGGAATACAATTATATTTTCACCACAAACAAGGATATGATGAACGTCCACATGGAAATGTTTATGGGTAAGTTCAGTTGTAATCAAATTAAAAGGTGGCAACTCAGATGTATCCATTCCTGGTGTCAAGATAATTTTTCTGTGTGTGGTATCATGCTGCTTGTCAACTCACTTTCCAGTCCCCACAATGAAATACTGGTACTCATAATCAGTGTAAGCAAACAAAACATAAATAAAGGGGGTGGGGATGACACTCCAGATGTCTGTCTTTATCCACTAACCATGTCCTGAGCACTTAACATCTATGTTATACTTAAAATTGATAGAAACACATTCCATCACAATAGTTTCCAAATACATAAAAGTATTTCATTTTTTAACACATTTTGTTAGTCAGAAAGGTTACTATTGTAACAAACTTGACCCAGCCCAGCATCGAACCATGTCTGCCGGTGTGCAATGCTCTAACCACTGAGCCAAAGAGTCGACTCCCTGATCCAGTTGTCAGAGACTGTATTTATACCTGTGACAACACATCGTCACATTACTTTCCCCTCCAAGAAGTCTCAACCCGAGACTTGGCCTGGGAAACATGTGGGTAAGTCAACTCCAGTCTGGCAGTTGCTTGGCCGGGTTGAGTTTTTTACACTATAGTTGTCAGCTTTAAAAATAATCTATTCAAAAACAGGAATGGTGGAAGGTATTCCTACCTTATTTGAAATATTTACTCTAAGTCAAGCAGAGATAGGGTGATGGTTACCTTTTCTTGGCTAGTCAATTTATTGCTGTTTATTTACGTTGCTTACAGTCAAAATATGTTGCAACTAAATCTCTTCAGAGTGTAAAGATTTAATGGTTCTCTGTATATCAGAACACAAACAAAAATCCAAAGATATTTATTGGTAATAAATAATATTTCAAATAAATACAGGTAATGCCTTAATGTTCACTTGTAAAACTGTACCTTGATTTTCTTTCCTTTCTCTCTTTTCATATACCAGTAGAATGCATAAAACTTAAAACAATAAAAATCAAAGGAATAGCTAATATATTTGATCATTAGAGCCCATTTAACAATTAATGAATTATTACCATTAGTAGAATATAAAACTATTTCCATAAGCAAAATATTATAAATATTTGATATTGGTAAGAAGTTTTCACATGTTTTTTTTTTGTTGTTGTTTTTTTCCGTAAGCCTGAGTAAGGATTTACTGTATACATGATTTCAGAAATAAACAAGCTATTATATCCCCTGCCAAATGAGGCAAAATTGCACATATAAAGGTTTTAAAAAACAAGTTGTAAAGTATGCATATTCAAACCTATGATATATCTCAGGAAAGATGTGAAGATTTGTGGACATGCACTGTCAGGATTCAAAGTTTAAATTTCAATGCATTCTTAAGATGCATAAAATATATGGACAATGGCTACTGAATTGGGAGTCATATTTTTTAAGCATAGTGAGACCCGGGACTCGTGCAGAGAAATTGATAAAATAATAACTGCCTCTCTATATATAAATAGGCCTAATATAAAGCTTTTCTTGTTACCCTTGCAATGCTGTGGGCACTTGTGACTGCCTTTGTGACAAGAGCAGACCAAGATCAACCTGCACATCCGTGCACAGTATCTATTTAGTCAATACATTAGTACATCAGTACCCCCCTAAGCAACTAATAGTACAGTCCAAAACAAGGAAAGGACAAGTCTAATTAAGAAATTTAGCATGGTAAAGGTCATATTACTTGAAATAGCAAACAAAACTTCTGGTGCTAACAATGCCAAATCTATATCTCTTCCTATCCAGAAAAGATTCATGAAATTAAAACACCAGTGAGTATTATTAAAATCTGTATCTCCAGAAAATTATTCCACATACAATTTAACAATGTTATGTGACCTTCAAGCAGAAGTGTTTTATGCTAAGCAGACACATTGTCTTAATCCTTTTACCAGCTGCTTAAAGCAGCGCTTGTTCACAGATGGTCATTTACAAAGAATTTGACTCTTTACTATCTGTGTGTATTATACATCTATCGATGCATGGTCACCCAATGCAACATTTCGTGATTGTAAGAAAAATGGGTGGTCCTCCACCACAGGCAAAAGTATTATGAATGGATTTGAATCTATATTTAAAATTATAAAACCTATAGTTAGAATTATAATTTTCGTGTGCCATCCCTTGACTGATCACATTCACTCTCCGCGTATATGTTCATGTCACATGCTGAACTTACAAATTCACTACCCAGAACTGGCGTGGAACATGTCACAATGTACCTCAAGGACCTGCTTCAGGAATACCATTATTTAACCAATTTCCCCCCAGTTGGCATTTACAAAAATAGCATTTTCACTGTGCAACGTGACATACGCTTGCCAAGTTGACTACTTTAAGGGAAACCAAGATTTCAGCAATATTAAAGAGGGAGAGTAGAAAAAACGTTTTAATGATCATCTTCGAACAAGCTGCTTTAGGATGGTTTGTCTAAAGAATCAATTTTAGCTGGAGAACAGAAATAGAAATATCAATGAAGGTGCTTTGACATAGACTATGAAGCCTTATCAACCAGAAAAGTACCATTTTTAAGCAAATTCTAAATCAAAAGGGGGAATTATCTACATCTGTTAAACCCATCTTGAATGTATTTTCTGTAAATACTGAGTCGAATATGGGCGGTAACCATTTATTACAATCTTTGCTCAAATTCAAATTTGACCTTCATTTTATTGAAAACATGTGAACCAAAGAGTATCTTACTCTCTAAACCTTTGATGAGATATTGACTTGTCGCAAATTCTAAGTCGACAAAGTGCCAATTTTAACTGTGTCAACTGTGTCTCAGTGAACGTTGCAATCACTAACATGAGCTCTTGCACCCCTGTTTTATTCCATTGTATATAACATAAGAAAGGTACCAAATCCCAATAGTTAGCTAATGGTCACCTTCACTGAACGCATGGCTGGTACACTTTGACATGTGTTCATTTATAGATTCAGTCAGGGGATAAAAATAAATCAAATCAAATTTATATGAAATTTATACATAATGATTTAAAAGAAAATAAAAAAGTAAACCTATAGGAATGTACTATAAGAGATAAACCTAAAGTTGCCTTCACGGTTTTGAGACAAAACCATAGATCGTAGCCTCGAGGGTCCTCATATTGGATGTAGAAGATTCCCTGATAATCTAGAGACTACAGCAGAACCCTGTAAGTGCTAACATAAGTTATAATTTTCATATTGCCTTGCTAAACACCAGATGTGGAACTATAGTTGTGTTTAAATCATTATGCCGCAAGTGATTGTTCATCATCCTATACTTAATTTCTATCTACAGTCTGTCAATTGCTTACTTGAAATATTTTATACTGAACACGATGTACTGAACACGATGTAAATTTGTATTAACCCTAAAAGTTTATGAAATCAAGTCAGGCAATTTTGAACCTAAAAGAGGCTTTAATAAATTTATGAATAAATCATATTCCTATTTAAATACTGTGATAGGTATGATAGTGACTTATGAATGGCTTGTGTTACATGAAAAAAACGCTGACTCCTTCAGAACTTCTGGATAGAAATTTCAGTATCTAACAGGGCCATTTTACCAAAGATTGTTTTGGTCTCTATAGTACCCGATCCTTTAACTTGACTATTTGACTATTTGAGTTTACCGTCGCTTCGACAGTATTTCAGTCATATAGCGACGTCCAGCTAATTACAGGTGGAGGAAGACCCCGAAACCCGATCCTTTACTTGATTGATTGAGCACATTTTGACAAAAATAGATGGAAACTTGCAAGCACTGTCCAGCACTACACCGTGTGTAGGGAACAATTTTAGGCAATTCAAGACAACAGTAAAAAACAAGAGAGTCATAGAGGCCCATAATCGCTCACCTGAGTATAGGGTTACCCAAGAAACATCTGTACTAAAACATTTTGAAATCTGGCCAGTAGTTTTGAAGATGATATTTAAAGTTTTCGTAATTAATTTCTTTCCATTTCCAATGCAACCAGAGTTCTACATGGATCAGGTTTCTTTTAGCAACTTTTGTGAAGGATCACCCAAGGATCATCCCTGCCAAGTATAATCAAATTCTTTCCAGCGGTTTCAGAGAATATGTCTTTTAAAGGTTTCACTTTATACATATAAGGCAAATTAGCCCCACCCCTGGAGGCCATGTTTTTTTATAAAGCAGAATAATTAACCAGAGTTCTACATGGATCAAGTTTATTTTAGCAACTTTTGTGAAGGTTCACCCAAGGATCATCCCTGTCAAGTGTAGCCGGTTTAATCAAGTTTAATCAAATTCTGTCCAGCAATTTCAGAGGAGATGTCTTTTTTAAGTTTTCACTATTTACATATAAGGTAAATTAGCCCCGCCCCTGGTGGCCATGTTTTTTTTACAGATCAGAATAATTTTAGCAATCTTGGATGATGGTTACCCAAGGAACATCTGTACCAAAACATTTTGAAATCTGGCCAGTAGTTTTGAAGAAGATGATTTTTAAAGGTTTCATTTTTTTTTCTTCCATTGCCATGGCAACCAGAGTTCTACATGGATCAAGTTTATTTTAGAAACTTTCGTGAAGGTTCACCCAATTAAGGATCATCCCTGCCAAGTTTAATCAAATTCTGTTCAGCAGTTTCAGAGGAGACGTCATTTAAAGTAAATTGTTGATGAGGCTCAAGGCACAACAACAGATGACGGACAGGGTGATCCCAATAGCTCACCATGAGCACATTGTGCTCAGGTGAGCTAAAAATGGATTCATCGGTGACAATCTGGTCCAGACTGGGCTGACTGGAAAAAAAATCCTTGGTAAAATGTGGTCATAAGGGTCAGGCACATCTTTATACTGTGTGCTGCCTTCATGTAAGGTCTTTTTGAAATCTATAGAACCACTTGAGAGAAGTTGGGCTTACAAAATATGGCATTATATAATATCTCTAAGATAAGTTAAACCCAATTATCTCCCCTTTGAAATGGTAAGTGGAAATAAACCCATGCTTCTGTACATTCCCTGCAACTCCTTAACTGAAATACACTGAACACAAAATAGGTGATAATTATATATACCACAAACTTTCTTTTCAGTAGGTGGGGAATATAATGTTAAATATAAATAAACAATTTTATAAAAGTGTTATTCATTGTAATAATTAACAATTACCAATGTTAAATTACATACACAATCATGAAACAATTTGACTGAAAAAATATATCCAATACCAATCAGTGTATACCTTATTGTCAATCCTGGTTTTTATCTCCACCTCTTTTTCTGTACTAGTGTAACACACCCCACTACATATATACCGACTATCTCTCTGAAGATGGGTCTCAAATGTACACTGTTGCTGATAAAACTATCTACAAATAGTCGGGGAATGTTTCAACCATTGTCCCAGTATGTCAAATGAAATCTAATTACGTTTTTCTGTCTGTCTAAATAGTAGCTTTATCACAATTGTTTTATCCACTTATCACCGAGAGCCAACTTATTCGAGAGTTACATGTAATGTGTAACAGCATGTTCAGATTAGCGGGGCAATATTCCGACATCTTTTATCACATCTTCCTGATTGAAACATTTCATCAAGTGTTCCATGTTTTAGTGTTTTGTTTTTTTGCTGCTTTAGAAGACTTTTACCCACTTTTTATCATGGGCTGTTAGCCATTGCACTACTTAGAGTATCATTTTCAAAATCCTCTAGAAAGTAAACTATTCAGCATGCAATTTAATTGCTGGCTGATCAGGTTTTATGACAGTCACTTCTTACTGGATGAGAAGACAACAATGGCAATCTTTATCAGATAGATTTCACTCTGATCATGCTTTTAAATTGTCTGAGTCATGCACCACTGTACCAGTAGGTACCAGCCACAAGTGGTCTACATGTATAGCCACAGCTGTAATCAAAGTGCTGACAGTACCATGAGGGACGGGCAATGATGACTGAAAGTCAATACTGCACCAGGAGTTTTTAAGATGTTCCATCCTGATTACACACATTGCCTTTAGATTCCATGTTGACATTTTGAAGATTAAAGTCTGCAACGGGCTGTCTGTAACAGGAATTTGGTGTCTATCAAAATTTTGATAGTGATTTTTTTTTATTGAGTACTTGAATAGTGAGTGAAATGACATGAATGAGCAAATATAGTAAATACAGGATAGTTTATGTATAAGAGAAAGAGAGATTATTTATCAAAAATAATCAAATAAGCCAGTACAAGATGCTGTAATCTATCTCTACAGATACTACATGATACTGCTGCATCCCTGATTTAAGCCACTTCCTGAATGTGCAGATATGACAGATAACACTTGTATATAATATTCTGACATGCACACTTCCCTGCAGGTGAATCTGTAAATACATATCAGCCAGAAACTCAGAACTCTGGGCTCCACACTACACTTAAACTATCTGGTAAAATATTTTCAGAATAATCATTCAGTGTTGAAGTGTTGAACTGACAAATAGTATATATGAACACAATAAGTTCAGTAACAAGGCATTGTTTCGAACAAACGAAAGAGATTTCTGCTTTGCAAATGCTTTTAGATCTGGTTTACATGTAGAAAGTGTATACATTATTATCTTTCTACTACAGACTTCTTCATTTTTTCCTTATCAAAATAAAATAAATCAACCTTAGAGCATTACTTCAATATAACATTGAAAAGAGTGGGCCAATATGTGGGAACAACTGCAGGGATACTGGTACATGGGATTAGAACAGTTTTTATAATTCTTATTTTTCATATAACTTCCTTACAAAAGGGTCATTCAAAATGTTCATAGATGGGTAAAATGTAATTTTGTTGTTGTTTTTGTCGTTGTTGTATTGGGGTTTACCGTCGCTGCGATAGTATTTCAATCATATAGCGACGTCCAGCTAATTACAGGTGGAGGAAGACAGCGAGTACACAGAGGTACCCGGGTAGAACCACCGACCTAATGCAAGCCAGCTGGAAGGCTTTCTCACATGAAAAATCCGAAGTCCCTATCGGGATTCAAACCCACAGCGGTGAGGGGCTGAGAGATTTGTAGTCCATGACTGTAACTGCTCGGCCATTGCAGCCCCAAAAAGTAAATTTGTAATTTGCTGGCAGCTGGTCATTGATAGAAGTGTATTAAATTATCTGATGTGTTTAAAACAACTATTTTGACAATGTGATTTTCTGAATATGTTTCCATAGTGACTGGCCTCTATATCTTTGAAGCATTTTGAAATTAAAAAACAAACAAACCCACAGCTTTATCTAAATTCAAAGCAATCCATTTTTGTTCATAACATAAAAAGAGCCTAAAATTTAAATGATGTTATGTAGGATTTCTATATTGTGATGTAATAATGGTTTAACTGGTACTTTAGAACAATTCAAAGCAGTCAAGATTTCAATACAAATTTCAAAAAACAATGCAGCCTGATGAAATAAAATAGTGTTAATGCTAAGATGCACCAATGCAAACCACTTGAGTTTAAGACGAATATGAGAGTTCTGCTGACGGCAAGAGATCCCAACAATAAGCCTGCGAGAACTGTAAAGTCAGATTAGTCTGACGCCATTTCAGCGTCCAAACCTTAACAAAATTTCAACGTCCAAACTCGATGATATTTCAACATCCAAACTCAACAACATTTTAATGTCCAAACTGCTCTGTTAATGTGTTCATTTGTGAATCAGTGTTATTTTTGTTGCTTTATTAGATAGATTTAACTAAATTTTTAAAGCAGATTGAGTATACATCATATCAAATAATCACAACATTTTGTGTTATTTGGTTGTTATTATGATGTTTAAAGCACTCTTTGTATGATCCTCTAAAAACCTATGCACCGATAAAAAGGTGCCATATTTTACTTGCTTTATATATGAACATAATTTCAAGACTGTTACAGTATGGCTGTACCATTTTAAATGTGATGTCCTTTTTAAAACTGCTGTAAGTATTTTATTTTTTTAATCAATTTTAAGTCCCAGTACCTTATGAATGTTAGACCTAAATCCGAATGCACTTACAAGAAATATAATTCAGTTTTAATTTAATCACTGAAAGACCTTTAGAAATGCCTAATTTACAGGAAAGATTCTATTCCAAGTATCAATATTTATTCAGTCTATAGAAAAAGTCCATAAACTTCTGAAACACCCCATGTACACTGAGACATCTGTGGTTTTACTGAACAGTGTGTTTCAGAACAAGCTCCGCCCATCTTTCTCACTATTTTGCCGTGTCTGAACAACTAAGACTTCCGGGCGAATATTACATTATGTGGGCTTAATTAAACATTAAGAAGTGTATCAAACATCATTTGAGGCTTTGCTAATTAGAAATTTTGAAAAGTATATTTTTCCCAGCTAAAACACACTGGGGCTTTAAGTGCATGGGAGGTGGACATAGGCCCTAATGATTCTTTTGTCATATGTACAGTATTTCCTGACATTCTGGAAATTTTCAGAGTTGCTGAAATTTTGTTCGTTATCGAGAAAAGCACTTCACTAATGATGTGTTTCCCTGAGGGCATAATTTTCCGCTTTGCATGCACTATATCTCATAAAATTGATGAAGAAAATAAAATACTAACAGCAATTTTTTCCTCTAAATCAAGGCAAAAGATGCTGTTTACAACAGCTATAAATGACATGTTATGGCAACATTGTGTTCATACTCCCCTGCCAATCTGGAATTTGTCCCCAGACTTTCAGGGCAGAAAACAAAGATCCATATTCTTAACAAACCCACATGCATTTTACATTTGTAAACTATACTGTTATGGCCAATTGTCACAGAATAAAAAAAGGTGCAGTTTGATTGTGACTTAAACAAAGGGGGCCTTCCACTTTTAAGGTAAATGCTCAGCCCACTGAGCTATATATACTCAGAAAAAAGATTAAGATCCCTCTACATTTAAGAAACTCTTAGACAAGTCAAAAAGCTTAATTATTAATATGAATTTCACTGTTAATGGTGGATCTAATGTTGGTCAATAAAATTTGATTTTCATAAGACATATTGGTTTTATATTCCAGTGAAGATGAAGGGGTCAAAAGTAAAAAACCTTAAATTGTAGTTTCATGTCATTTGACATGTTAAAAAAAAAGATTTTTTTTAATATTGCATGTATTGAAGTGCTTGAACACTATTTGCATGAATGCATGAAAATATTTGATGCTGGATTGGCCTTACATAATGCAAAACTTTCTGCTTGAGCGCTTGGGTCAAATCATGGATGGTTTGCCCTGGTTCTATGACCAATTCATCCCAGATGAGCTCTATTTGCTTGAGATCAGGGGAAAGAGCAGATCATGGCAAGATGTTCATATTGTTTCGCATGACTTTAAGAATTCACACTCTGAGAAATAAAGAAGTAAAATATATATTTTTTTTGTATCTCGAGTGTTGGCATCAATGTTGGTGCTGCAGCTTGGTTAAAGTTTTGCATGCAAGACAATATCAAGCTTCTGTCTCAATAACCATTAATGGAAATGGCTTGAAAACTATGAATATGTTCAGGAGCATCATACAATCAAGGTATATAGCTCTTGACTGAATTTGATACAAATTATGACCCCTTTTCAACTTAGAAAGTTTGGTTTTAAGTTTTGCATGCAAGGTACTTTCATGCTTGTATCTCAGCAATCAGGCACTGGATTGTTTTGAAGCTTCTTTTAAATGTTAAGTGGTATCATACTATATGACAGAT
The DNA here is from genome assembly GCA_021229015.1 of Solen grandis. NCBI lineage: Eukaryota > Metazoa > Mollusca > Bivalvia > Adapedonta > Solenidae > Solen > Solen grandis. The sequence continues at coordinate 41,950,443 of CM037789.1, forward strand.
ATTCTTTGACTGAATATAGTGCAAATTATGGCCACCTTTTGACTTAGACTTTAACCCTTTCCCTCATATAGACTCATTTTGACGCTCTCAATAGGTATCACATAAAGCCTGATCTGCAGAAAACCACAGTTAAACTTTACCAAATTTAATTACAAAATACTCATTTCCAGGCCACTGAGGAGCAGCGAACAACATAAAACCTGATCAGCCTGCGAGTTACTCGCAGGCTGATCTGGTTTTATGCTGTTCGCATAGGTCTTTTCATGGTTTCCTCTATGAGGGAAAGGGTTAAAGTGTAGCATGCAATAGAAAATTTGGTTAACATTTTGTATGCAATCTATATCCAGCTCAGAAACCATTCATGGTAATGACTTGAAAGTTTATGAGTCTGTTCAGGGAGTATCAGAAAACTAAGGAAGATAACTCTTGACTCAAATACAATTTTTAGTCCTTTTCTGACTTGGATATTTTGGTTAAAATTTTGTAAGCACAGAGTTATTATGCTTATATCTCAGTATCTAGACTTCATAAACATATTAGGGGTAGCAGACTATCAAGGTCGATCATATTTACTATGGGTACGTTAAGAACAAGTGCGTTGTCTTGGGGACAGTTCCTGTTTAATTACTTACAATAGTTTAATGGTTTAATGTGTCTCCAGTGTTCAGATAAAACGTGGAGGATAATTAGTCTGCAGTTGCAGTTCAGACAGATTAGATAAAAACTGGGGAGGAAATCTATAGGACTTAGACAAACCTTGTCCACCAGGACATAGTGAAGGTTGTTCATATTTCCTTACCAGTGTCTTTGCTTGTTTTATTTTTAATCATTCTCTACAAGCACTGTAGTTTCAGAATAAAAGGTGCCATGCTTACTGTAGAGGCCAAGGTATAAAAAAAACAACCGCCTGAATACAGGATAGCACTTTAACTACTTGGCCACAGGTTTAAAGTAAGGTATTCAGCAACGAACAGAAGGCTAAATACATTAAGTAAATCAAAAAAGAAAGAAAAGAGACTATTTCAGGTTCAGCCTGTGTGTACAGCTTCCTACATTTAACATCCAGTTTTAAGACCCAAAACATTTATTTTATTATACATTAGAAATGGCCACATTTTCCTGTTGATTGGACTGACCATTTAAAACAGGTTTGTCTGTACAAGCCTATAGTTACAGGCAGACTGCCACCAGTCCCCGTGGGTGGGTGGTTAGAGCATTCGCCCTGGAATCGGGAGGTCATGGGTTTAATCCCCGGCCGCTACATACCAGTCATAAAAAATAGTACTGGTATAGCTCCTTATTTAGCGTTCAGCATATAAGGGTAGTTCCATGACTGGTTGGCTCAGTGTCAGGATAATGTGACTTGATGTGGTATCATGCCACATGTCTATGGTGTTATACTGCAGTGTGGTAGCACTATATTTGTCTCAAGTTGACATTGTCTCCAAATAACTGAAATACTGTTGGTGGGATGTTAAATCCAATAAACAAACAAACAGGCAGACTGTTATATTTTACTCATCATGAACATGTGAAACATTAGATTTGTATCATCTTTTTATCATTTAACCCTTTTCCCTCATATAGACTCATTTTGACGCACTCAATAGGTACCACATAAAGCCTGATCTCCAGAAAACCACAGGTAAACCTTACCAAATTTAATTACAAAATCCTCATTTCCAGACCACTGAGGAGCAGCAAACAGCATAAAACCTGATCAGCCTGCGAGTTGCAGGCTGATCTGGTGTTTATGATGTTTGCATAGGTCTTTTCATGGTTTCCTCTATGAGGGAAAGGGTTAAGCCATAAAATGAAAAATCTGACCCATATTTTACAAAATTAACCGAAAAAAGTTATAAATCAGCCATGTTAAGCACGGGTATGACTAAAACACGAAAGGGACGAAAGGAACGAAAGGAACTTATTAAAATGGTATTTTCAAGAGAAAATTGTTAATAGTCATGTTTTTATTGTGGATTGTTAAAATACTAAATAATATTTATAAAATTCGTAAACTTTAAGTCCAGTATTGTTCAATTTTTGTTAATATATAATTTATAAGACATGCGGCATGCATGCTTAATTCCTTTCGTTCGCTTCATGAAATACATGTATATCTGAATACAACAAAAGAATAAAAATTTATTCGGTTAAGACTAAATTAGCTGTTGTTATTATTACAAAAAAGATCTTATATGTAACACTTGACACCATACTTGTGGGGAAAACAAGTTATTTACATATATATACATATGATATTGTGTTTGTGTATTTATTTCTATTTTCCGTTTTTTCTTCCAGTACATTATTCTAGGTGTTTATCTTTTTCATGTATCACGCTTACTTTTTCATTACTTTGCCAAATATTACAATAAGATAAGTGTTTAAGTAACATATATCGCATTTGACGACAACAGTTACAAAAAATACACAAGCCTTCTTCAGTAGGTCAATATTGAGTTCCTTTCGTAGCGAAAGGGATACAGCAGGCATATCTAATATTTGTAATAATAGCTCAAAAATAACATTTTATCATCGAATTTTATTAAACGTGATGGCTTTTCATATTTCATAGATCAAAAACTAAAGTATTACATTTTTGTTGTGATAAAAAATCACTTTCATGTTTTTTGTTAGTTCCTTTCGTTCCTTTCGTCCCTTTCGTTCCTTTCGTGTTTTAGTCATACCGTGTTAAGCACTCAAAATCCAGCCATACCAATATATAAACTTATAAGCAATCAAGCTATGCAGGAACACAATGAATTATAGAGTAGTAACACTAAGGACTTTCATGTCTTCATTCCCCTTCCTTGTTGGTTATGACACCAGGAAGTGCAAGTTATAAATATCCTTAATTTAAAATGAGGAAACATTCCTGTATGAACTTAAACTCTCACATAAGGTGACTGACACCCCCGCAACACCACTTTACAGAGAGAAAAATGCAGAGTAAAGTGTACCCAGGTAAAACTAAGAGGGTTGGGGGGTGGGGGGGGAGCTCAAAGGTAGCCATTACTCATAGGTATCGTTTTTGAGGTTTATTATCATTTTCAGTTTTCTTCAAGCCAGTGTTTTTGAGATAAATATGCGGACAGGAATGTATTCACTTTACTGGTATAAATCCAAAAGCCAGTTCTAAAACCATACTAATAATAACTAGTGCTGTACTCGGTAGTTGTAACTAAAGGAAAGTTTAAGCAAGAAGCACATGACTGTGTCACCTGCTGATAGAAACATGAGGGAAAAAAATTTGACAGACAGACTGACAATCAATGGAGAAGTGACCCCTATGTACCACCTCTGCAAATGTCCAAAGAGGTCATTATGACGATTAAATCTCATTTCTTAGTATTAGAAAACAGTAGCAATTGTAGGCCTGCACATATCAACACTTTTGATAGTTTACTTTGACCTCCGAGTATGACCTTAACATTTTACTTAGCCCTCTGGTTTTTGTACAAGACAATCTGTCCTAATGTGGCAAACATTTGTGAAATTATTTGAAAATCCACAGATTGTTTGTCAAGCTTGAGCCTGGACAAGCAAAATGACATTGGACTGTAGATGGTATCATATAGGAAACTTAAGGACCATTAAGTAATGTGCTATTTATAATATTTATTGGCCCTATCATGTATATCAGGGCTCACTGGAAAAATCCAGGTACAGGTAACATGCCTCATTGAATAAGAAACCTATCTGATCCAATCATTGCCATGATAACCCAAATACCTGTAGAATGATTCTGGCACCATCAGGAGGCGGGGAATTCTCTCAGAGTGCTGAAAAACTCATTAACACATATTTGCATGACAAATGCATGTGGTGATAGTCTTATAAGAGTCTTGATAGTTTTCACCATGAATAAATGATTTGATAAACACATGTGAATGCAAATCACTATAGAACAGATGTTGAGATGGCCCGTATCGTGTGTATAATCATGCCTGATAATGAAATCCTTGAAATCTATTACAAGCGAAAGTTTTTCTGTCGAAGGTTGTTATGTTCTTTTTTTTTTTTTTTCTTATTTTGTCATATTCAGTGAGCAGGGAGAGAAAATAATCGGTAACATTATAAATATAAAATTCACTTGTCCAGCAAATGCTTATGATAAAATGCTTTCAGAGAAGATGATTTTTGTGAAGGACCACCCAAAGATCACCCATGCCAAGTTTCATCTACTTCAGCCCAGAGGTTTCAGTGGAGACATCATTTAAAGCAAATTTTTGATGCTGCATATTAAAGACAAATTGGACCCAGGGTGATCATACAATGGCTCATCTTGAGTACATTGTGCACTGGAAGTTAAAAATGAATATAAACAAAACCTCAGAAATCACAGATGTGCTTTTACAAGCACTGAGCACTATTTTAGATATCTTTAAAAATGACATTTATCTGATTATCAATATCATTTTATACTCAATCACTAAAATGTTTGGCATATTCTCGGGCAGTTTGATATTCAGATACAATACTGTACCCACCATTAAAAGCACAGAAATGCCAATGGTTCACTGCTGTTTGATTGATATTTATTGCAAACAATTATCTGCCAAGCCCCTGTTTCATGTTTACACCAATATTAATTGTTTCAGGTCTTCATGACTTAATTTGCAGTCTGTTTTGGAAGAAATAATGTCAGCTTAGTTGTTTTCGACTTTTTCCTTCCGATCTTTATCAACTTTCAGCTCAATACGTCTTACTGGCAAGACAATATAATGTGTTTGGACGTCAGCTTGTTTGTCTGAACTATCTGCAGACGGAACTGCATGGTTTGTTATCCGTCCTGTAATCTGACACTTACTGTCAGACAGATTAAAGCCTTTAAGACATACGGGATCTTTTGTCTGGTCAAACACCATGCATCAATATTCCCAGGGAATATCAAATGCTGAGTTTGATCACCAGTAATGATGTGACGCTTATCATTTTAGCATAAAAGGTGTGATATCTATGAAATTTCTATATCATGCTCAGTGTTTTCTTCTATATCTTTTTTTCCCCTGAACTCTTGATTCTATGTATTTCATAGAAATCCATAATCGCAAAAGCTTATAACTCACAAACAGGGACAAAGACCTGTAAGCTAGAGGTCCAAGGTTTGAGTCTTGGTCATGCTTTACATTTTTCTTTAACTATTTGAAGCACCCAATGTGGGACCATGGCATTATAAGGTTCCAGGTTTGTCTAACTACACCAGCATTTGTTATTCTAAGTACTGTTGTTAGATTGAATGAGCTGTCCAAAGACAGAACTCTACACTTTTCTCAGAGTTAGATAAGAAACATTAGCTGTTACTATTTGTAGAGATAACATAAATAAAAAAAACATGATGTGAGTTTCCTCTGTCTTTTATCCATTCTCATCTTTAACATAAAAAAATTACTGAGGAAAAAGTTCCAAATTAGAACTTAGGAAGTAGCAATATGGAAATTGCATATTGGTCACAAAGAGACTAATTTAGACTGACATACATGTATCAAGTTTTGAAAACCCAGTAGAAATGCTTAAATTGTGTGGGTTTTTTTTTTAATAAAATGCAGCTCCTTGTTTGAGTAAGTGACTTTTGTTACATGTACATGTAATCATTATTACATGTAAATGTATGTAATTATATATTTTTCTTTTTGAAAACACTCCAAATTAAATCATTTTGTGCAAATGTCAGTTAAAGTCCCATTATTCTTCCAAAAGAAGTGTATATTCTTCGGACTGAAAAGCAAAAATTTGTTATGATATGCAATTTATACATATGAATTGATGACATAAGTTCAAGGCATAGATAAGAAAGAATCTCTTAAAAGATCATTTAATTGTTTACAAAAAATATGTGATTTGCATATTCCCCAACATATCTTCGTCAATTTTCTGACACTTCCCATACACCATCCGTATGTCTCTGTCAACTAATTAACTAAATTATTTCCGATTACAGACCATCTTTGGGAATACTCACCCTGCTAAAAGTAAACATGAAGAGTACTTTGATGCCTATATGAAATAATAAGTGACAAGATTTAATCAACATTTTCAATGTGTATAACTGTTATTTCTCAACAAATATCTCCACATTATGTACCGTATGCGTTATTCTACAATATATAAATGTCATTTTATACTTTATTTTTCATGAAAAGTGTATCATTACAAGATATAATGGGCCTTTAAAGCAAAGTATTGCAATATAGTGTGCTATTGAGTCATGATTAATGCTGAAATCTTGTTTAGTTTTTATGGTTGATATACCCCAGACCATGGCTTTTGTGTATTATTAACTGCTTTGAACAGTATGGAAGTTACATCATACATCATATGGTGAGCATTTTTACTATGGCTTTAAATAAATGGAAAATTTTCTGAACAAGCCTAAATGCTACTCACCTTTCACACAATAGAAAAATATGTCCTAAACATGATACAAATATCTAATTCCAGTCAAAAGTTATTAACAGTAATGAAAGTTTAGTTTTAGTAATAGTGACTAAAAGACCCCAACAGCTTTTTCAAAGTTTTATTTTCAGAAAAGTTGTAAAGAATTATGTTGCAAGTTGAAGGTTCAAATATTTGTTTGCTAAGGGTATAAAAATGCCCGGCACCTTCTAGGGAAGTTGATAATGCTGTAATGATTTCAGTTTATGTATAAATATAAGGCTGAAGAGTAAATCTCAATATACATAACATTAATATGACAATATCAGAGGAAAGCCAAACCATCATGTTTTACAGAAATTATTTGATAATAGCTGCACAGAGGGCAGGATGTCAATCAGTATTTGACAATTTTTCCATTTGCAGCCAATGTGAGCCCCCTTAGTAACTACATGAAATGCAGGCCTACATCCAATTACACCAGGCATATTTATCACTGAATAATACTAACAAGACAGAAGAGAGCCCCATCATTCTTGTTCCTTAACCCTTTCCCTCATATAGACTCCTTTTGACGCCCTCAGTAGGTACCACATAAAGCCTGATCTGCAGAAAAACACAGTTAAACCTTACCATATTTAATTACAAAGTCCTCATTTCCAGACCACTGAGGAGCAGCGAACAGCATAAAACCTGATCAGCCTGCGAGTTACTCGCAGGCTGATCTGGTTTTATGCTGTTCGCATAGGTCTTTTCATGGTTTTCTCTATGAGGGAAAGGGTTAAATAAAACATAACAATGATTTATGTCAATTCAGTCATATACTTGGAATATTTCATAAATGTATGTCTACCTAATCTGGCTTAGTGCTAAAATGTTGGTGTAATGTGAGCCTGGTCACCTTGAAAGAAGGACACAGGGGACACCAAAACAGACACGTGGGTATCTTGAGCTGCCCTATGATAATGATGATGGCAACAAGAAATTGTCTGCCCATCAATGTAAAATCAAGTTGAAATTAACATTCTTTCTCTCTCTCTTTTGACATCCCTTATCATCCATTTCTCTCATTACTCCAATGTTAAGTCAATTCTTTTTCTTTCTCTCTTGGCTATAATACTATCCTTCTATCTTTATGACTACTCTTGCACCTCTCTTTCTCTCTGAGCTATGAGACTATAGTATCCATCTGTATTCCCCCCCTCTCTCTCTCTCTCCCTCTCTCTCTCTCTCAATCTACTTTTGAAATTAAAGTATTGCCCTGAAAGCAATCAACAACTTCATGAGGAATTAAATATTGACATATTCACAAATTTAAAAAAGTACCATTACCATTCACAGTAATTCCAATATGACTCTAGAATCTCACACCAAGTAAGCTGTATGCCGATATATTCTTCCAGATACTTCCCAGTATTCCACACCAGCATCATTCTTTTAATAAGCTCTTTAACAGGCATGTATTACGCATTACCCCGATCCCCACACACACTTCACAGGTACAGTACATCCACCAGTTAGTTCATTCTCATTATCCAACACAAGCTTACTGTCTTGTAATATCACTGAAGCATCCTTTACAACCACATTTTTCTCTGTTCGAAATCTATGAATCGAAAAAGTCACAGTACTGTACCATTAAAAAACCCCTGCAGAACATTTCAACTTCATTACA
>CM037789.1:41958595-41973768 GCA_021229015.1 Solen grandis
GTCAATGAATAAGATCTTCAGTAATATGAGCAGAGGAAAATTTCAATTCGAAATGTTTCCTATAATGCAGATTCAATGTGTTTCGCCGATATTGAGATGTCCTGAGAGAGAGAGAGAGAGAGAGAGAGAGAGAGATGGTATGTAAGTTCCTATTGTAAACAAATCAGCAAAAGAAACATGTACTTATGACTGATATTCCTTAAGAAGAGCGCCTTTGTTCAGTAGTAGCGTATATGTTTCAGGATCCGAAGGTTGTAGGTTCATGTCGCCACGAGGGCAACATTCTTCGTAAAGTACTGGTCCAATCTTTGAACCGTCGTATAATAATAAGAATAACGTTTTAGAATTTGTTTTAAGTCGACGTAAAAAGAATTAAGTTTAAAGGAATTATTATGTTAAAGAACAAAAAGAAAAGCAAAAAGATAGAGGGCAAATATACAACTATGCTAGTTGTGTGTGTCTGTGTTTCAAGTCGTTGAATTGAGAATTAAAAATATCGATTTCAGGGTAAAATTACGAAATAAGATAATGATAATGTGTTACACAAGGAAATAGACAATAGGCTGAATGCTCCTTGTATATCTAGGTATAGTGCTGCTATCAGAATTTCGAAATGAAAAAATGGTCCATTAAATAATTAAATTCACTCTAACTCAATATTTCGGCAAAAGTATGCCTTTCTCAAGAAAAAAACAACAAAAACATGATATTTTAGCAATTTCTACATTATAGACGTTTGAATAGTCGCCATATTGTTATTGCAATAACAATATGGCGTCTATAAAAAGTCATGTTTTTTCTTAGAGTAAATTTAATTATTTATTGTATTATTTCCCTCTGGAAAATCAACATATTTATTAAAAAATGTCATTTGTTTTTCGAACCCTTTTTTTAAAACGGGTTTTTAAAATTTTTGTCGATAATTGGTATTTACTCATTCCAACGCATTTCGTTAAATCCTCATTCAACAGGGTTTATGCAGCTATTATTTCCATGGTAGCACAGTTGATTTAAGTACGATTGCATTATGGATTTCGAAACTGAATTGAAATGTGTTTATAATTAATGCCGGAGTTAACAAATTTGATAAATGGATGCGCGAGTGAGTCAATCGCAATTAACTAGGATTTATTTGAACCATCATCGGCCCTACACTTGTACTTATCTATATATTCGTTTTGTTGGTTTAACAGGAGCATTTACTAAATTAGACTTATATTATTGTTATATTAAAATCCTATCACAATATATCTAAAGAAAAAAAGATAAATAAATATAATACCATATAGACATAAAGGAATAAAAGATGTGATAAGGTTCAATCTGAACTGGCCCATTACCAAAAGTTTAATCGGTTGGACTGTAGACGCTGCAGGGTTCGATACGAGTTGGGGAGACTTTTGCAGTCACTAATTCACTCCGCGATCAGTAGCCTATCCACGTAATTGCGAATTACGCTTAGGAATACAGGTGTGGGGATGTTACATAAACGTTTTTATCATAACAATTAAATATTTTAATGTGTTGTTTAAATATTTTCCTCTACAGTTTTTTTTTTTGTGTGTTGGAAACATCGATTTTACGCACGAACCATATTTATGAAATAAGACAGCAGACCAATTTACGCATATGAAAATTTAGGCCTGCGAAAAAAGTATGTGATTTACCATAGAGGTATTTTGCATGACAAGTTTTAACCTTCCAAAAGTTCCTTCCAGATAATTTTTAACATGAAATAACTTTCAAATTAGATATGCAGATATGCGGTGTTAACTGTGATTTACGTATTGTAAAACGGTTAAATGGTGTACGAATTACTGTGTGTTAATCGTTTCATTCTGGGAAGTCAAATTAAGCATAGATCTATAAAAAGCTCACCCTCCACCGCAATCAACGGAATAAATTTTATGAATCAGACTATAACCGTTTGTCCGTCATACGGAGACCCTGATAGGGACTATAACGATACACTTTTCGGTTGTGCAAACATTTCGTGTCAAAGTGATGCGTATCTTTCTTCCGTAAGTATAGGATGTCTACTGATAAAACTCGTTCAAATATTCATTGTAATCAAAATTAAGGTTAGATAGCTTAGCCGAAAAAAGAACGTAATAATATTCTAAATTGTCTGATTTTTGCAAGTAATTATCTACAGCAGCGTTCTAAATACAGAAGTCATGAACGTTTGAATAGAGTCAAGGTCATGGCCGTCACCCGGATCATTATTAAAAAAATTAGGTGTTGCTACGCGTTATAATCAAATGCAAAATAAGCCACAGAATGATTGTTTTGTTTTTAATACTTATAAGGAAGGGAAGTTCATAAAAAGACGTTACCAAATATTTTGAAGAGACGTGACGTTCTCTTTTATTGAAGAGACGTATGCTATTTTGAAATGACGTACGCTATCATCTGGACATACCTACAAATATGTGCGAAGAAAAGTGGACTCAGCAATATTGTTTCACTAGTGTTAATCCGGTAGATGTCTTCACTCGATACGTATCGCTACTTCTTTGTGTCACGTGGTCAGTTTGTAAATGGATGAATGAATGAATGACTAAATGAATGCAATTATCAATAAATCAATCAATGAATGATCGTTTGATAGCCCTTAAAAAGCTCATATGTACTTTTTTCAGTTGCAAGATGAAGTACAACATAGAGTTTGACTCCAGGAATGTTGTGTATTACTCCGGCCAGACAATCAGCGGCCGCGTCCTTCTTGATACTGATGAGGAAATAACAAGGGTCAGATGTAAGTCATGGGCTTCATTCTCTTAATCATCAGCAACATCTGTAGCAGTAGTAGCAGCAACAATATCACCAATAGAGATAGATAGAAAGAGAGAGAGGGTGGGGAGGTGGGTGGGATGAAGATCACCTCTGTACCACCGTACTTTTCTGTTTTTGTTTGTGGGTGGGGAGAAGATCACCTCTGTACTACCGTACTTTACTGTTTTTGTTTAACTTGAATATACATGTATATTAAATGCATATGTGCAATTTGACCAGGTTAAATTAAATGAAAGTTTTCATTCAACAACAACAACAACAACAACAACAACAACAACAACAAAACAACAACAACAACAACAACAACAACAACTTTATCAGTCACAAACCATTGCTTTGAAACAAATGATGGGACTGAGTGGATAAATTTCTGGTACTGTGAGTACATCTGAGGCTCCTAGTTTTTGTCCAAGTGAGCCATAATTTTTTCACCTGCTCCTAATATATATTTCAAAAAGAAAGACCACGTGACCCATCATTTGTGCCAGTGAAGATGAATAATATTGTTTAAGCTGCTAGAAAATTTCTTAAATCATTATAAATGTAACGCCTTATATTTAACTAGTAAGCCTTATCAGTAGGGCTGGAACTGTACTACGGTATATCGTGGTTTTTAGGCAAATACCGCGATACGTATCACGATATACCGCACAAATTATTCCGGAACTTGTGTTGAAGACTACATGTATTCATATATTTAAATTTTGCAAAGGAAAACAACAAGTCGTCGCCGTCAGCTATTTTTTAAATTTCCTTTCAAGGTCATTATTAGTAACGAGTGAAAATTTTCAAATAAAATTGTATTTTCTAAGATTTGAATCGAAATTGATACATTTATATCATATCTACACAGGTTTTTGATGTTGTTAAGCAATAACATTATCAGTAACAACATATTAATTTTATTGAAAAATTGTACTCGTTCATTTCCGTAATACAGAAACCACCGCAGTACCGGTATTATTCGTCCTTGTACCGGTTCGTATCACAAGCTGCTTCGGACCGCGGTTAACCGGTATACCGGTAAAACCGCGCACCTCTACTTATCAGTGAAAGATTTAAGTAGTCCTGCAGCTCATTTGTTAGAGCATAAGTGAGGGCTCTCGTGTTCTAGTCCTGGTTCGAGTCCCGGTCACATTTTATCTAAACTGGTTACAACGTAGGGCTTTCAAGTAAATACTGCTCCTTGGTTTGTAATTTGTTTTCATTTCAGTGAATTCAGTGAGATTTTATAAGTAGTCCAGATGCTCAGTCGGTAGAGCACTTGTCATGTGAGTGTTTCAATCTCAGTCTAATTACATATTTTTCTTCCTGGTTACAAAAATAAAGCTAATATTTTGATGTTTTATGACCGTCTGTAATGTTTGTGTAGATAGGACAATCCACCCGTTATCCCAGGATGCACCATGGTAGTGTTCTAGGGATTGTGGGTCTGGGATAAGTGTAGTCTGTGTGTGTGTGGGGGGGGGGGGGGGTAGTAGAAATATATCTGTCCTGTTATCTTGGTATTTAAAGTCATTGGTTTTGATTCCTGCACTAACAGATATTCTTGTGCTTAATTTATTTTCATTTATTTTTATTATCTTGCAGCCTATTGTAGTAACAAATGTCAGTGGAATTTGTATAAACAAATCAAAAGTCATATTACAGTGTTGTGCTGGAGTTTTCTATCGCTGCGACAGTATTCAAGTTATGTAGTGATGTCCAGCTAATAACATGTAAAGAAAGTCCCCGGAGTGCACATAGGCATCCTAGCAGAGTCACCAGCCTACCAAGCCAGCGGAAAGGCTTACTCACATGAAAAAAGTGATCCTGCTGAAATCCAAATCACAATGGAAAGAAGCCACGTGACAAAATCTCAGCTGGTTGTAACCATTTAGCCAGAGATTTCTCATTATATTTAAGTATTTATTTATTTTTTTATTTTTAAAATTAAAGGCAATTTATATAATATTAAAGACCCATTATATTTCGTTATGATACATTTTCATGTAAAAGAAATGATAAAATGATATTGACGTATTGTAGAAGAAAGCAAATGACAGATAATGTGCATATAACGCATTGATCAAATTACGCAATTTAATATTTCATACATGTTTGGATGTCAAAACACTGTCGTTGTTGACATTTTCCATGAGCGGGTATTCCTGAAGACGGTCAGTAATCGGAAATAATTTGAATTTGAAAACCGTCGCCGAATCAAAATTTGTTTATTTGCTACGTCATTTTAATTGCACTCGCGATTCGTTAACGGGAGCTACGGAAGGTGTATGGATAACTATGGAAATTGACGAAGATATAGAATATGCAAATCAGTTATTTTTGTAAACAATGGAATGATCTTTAGTATAATATTACTTCTCGTTTATGCATTGTAGTAATGTTGTTAACGAGTATGTACAGATTACACCTCTAGGCAAATTTGCAACACGCAATTTATAGACTGCTCTTGGAAGAACAATGGACCATTAATTACATTGATGTTATTGTAACAGCCTATAGGTAACCCTTCTCAGTGAGGGATTTGTGTAAGCGACCCGGCTCGCTTAGAGCATTCGCCCGAAAAGTGATTAATTTATTTCAATAATGTACACTACAGTACGTAGACCATTAACAGATAAACACGAAAAGAAGAAGGAGAGGAAGAAGAAGAAGGGAGTTTCGAAATTACACTATCTTCTTGGGTTATGGGTTGAACGATTCAGTTATACCATCTGTACCATGAGATCAAATAGTTCTGCTGTCAATGAAACATTCTTTAAAAGATCTATAGAAAATCTCTACCTTAACTGATATATGTACTCTTGTTGCTATTCATATTTTCAGCTACATCGCTCTCACAATAAACTATTCATCGGTCAGGAATGCGTAGGTCAGAATGATAGATATTGAATAGAGCTCTATTTCTTTTCACATAATTTTAGTGAGTCAATGAATGAACGTTAGTTACATTCTAACGTCCTTAATTTCAAGCGCAATGTATTGATCAAACTCAGGACCGATTGGAAAAGATCAATATAGGTTGCTGAAACTTGTTTCCCAACTCGACGTAAATTCAATAGGTCTAAACTAAACGAGGTGATATTATCATTTTTATACTTATATATTTACAGGTGCATTTTATCTATGGTAACTTAACCGAACTGCATATTCCCCTTTTAAGCATGCATTATATATATCTTATATATATAGAAACATGCATGATTAACACATCTTCACATTCATACAATAGTTGAATCACTCATATTCCAGTCTGACCACTCCCATACTTGCTGAAAGATTTGTATACGTCTTATAATGTAGCTTGGTATTACATATTCTAGTTTGGTCATGCTTATATTTGTTTGGTGATATATGTACATCTGCTGGGTCAGGCATATTCTAGTTAGTTTAACTATTTTACCATGAATATTTCATAATTATATTCTAGCTATGTCATAAATACAACACACACACATGTTGATCAAACGGCGTCTCAAATATCACAATTTCATAAGCCAAGTGTGTCGTTAGTATCTAGCTGTGCCATTGGTAACACATATTAACATATAAACTGTGCAGTTTATATTTAGCACATTCTAACTGTCATTTGTATTTAGCTGTGTCAATGATATCACAGATTCACATATAAACTGTGCAGTTTATATTAAGCACATGCTAACTATCATTTGTATTTAGCTATGCCATTTATATCACAGATTCACATATAAACTGTGCAGTTTATATTTAGCACATGCTAACTGTCATTTGTATTTAGCTATGCCATTGATATCACAGATTCACATATAAACTGTGCAGTTTATATTTAGCACATGCTAACTGTCATTTGTATTTAGCTATGTCATTGATATCACAGATTCACATATAAACTGTGCAGTTTATATTTAGCACAGTCATTCTAACTGTCATTTGTATTTAGCTATGCCATTGATATCACAGATTCACATATAAACTGTGCAGTTTATATTAAGCACATGCTAACTGTCATTTGTATTTAGCTATGTCATTGATATCACAGATTCACATATAAACTGTGCAGTTTATATTTAGCACATTCTAACTGTCATTTGTATTTAGCTATGCCATTGATATCACAGATTCACTTATAAACTGTGCAGTTTATATTTAGCACATGCTAACTGTCATTTGTATTTAGCTATGTCATTGATATCACAGATTCACATATAAATTGAGCAGTTTGCATTTAGCACATGCTAACTATCATTTGTAGTTAGCTATGCCATTGATATCACAGATTCACATATAAACTGTGCAGTTTAATTTAGCACATGCTAATTATCATTTGTATTTAGCTATGTCATTGATATCACAGATTCACATATAAACTGTGCAGTTTATATTAGCACATCTAATTTTATTTAGCTATCCTTACAGATTCACATATAAACTATGCAGTTTATATTTAGCACATGCTAACTATCATTTGTATTTAGCTATGCCATTGATATCACAGATTCACATATAAACTGTGCAGTTTATATTTAGCACATGCTAACTATCATTTGTATTTAGCTATGCCATTGATATCACAGATTCACATATAAACTGTGCAGTTTATATTAAGCACATGCTAACTGTCATTTGTATTTAGCTGTGTCATTGATATCACAAAATCAAATTCTTGCAGTACCATTCATTATCGGGGCCGCCGTGGACGAGCGGTTACAGTTGTAGTCTACAAATCTCTCAGCCCCTCACCGCTGTGGGTTCGAATCCCGGTAGGGACTTCGGATTTTTCATGTGAGGAAGCCTTCCAGCTGGCTTGCGGTAGGTCGGTGGTTCTACTCAGGTACCTCTGTGTACTCGGGGTCTTCTTCCACCTGTAATTAGCTGGACGTCGCTATATGATTGAAATCCTATCGCAGCGACGGTAAACTCCAATACAACAACAATAATATTCTTTACCTAGCAACACAGAATATATGAGGCCTCTCATGTTATTTACCAGGTGTGTCAATCACCTTCAGAGGCTGGGCCAAGGTGAGATGGTCGGAGGGCAGTGGTGACAAGAGGAGAACGTATTGGAGGGAAGAAGAATACTTCAAGTTGATACTTCCCCTGTACGGAAAGAGTAAGACATATTTTTTTCTTTAATTTATTTTATAAAATGCCGCATACAATAAAGCACATGCACATCTCCGCGAGGGGAAAACATTCTCGATCCCACCCTATTCCAATTTAAATATCTAAGTATTTCAAACCGAACAAAACAAATACTGGTCCTTGGATTCTGGCCATAGTAACTGTATGCCCAGTTCTATGTTTATACATACGTACGCATGGACTTGATCTATTGAACACACACCTTTTAAAGTTTTTAAGTTTTATTAAGATTTCATTGTTAATTAATGACACGCAATATCGTGCAAAAGTAAAAACATGGTGTCAAATATAGGTTATCATTTTCTGCAGACAGTCAATAAACTAATAAGCATTTGCCTCTAGTTTAGAGTTCTGATATCAAAAATACTGTAACAGATGTTGGCACTTAACCTATTCCACAGTTTCATCAGATAAAACAAGTGACAGTTAATGTATCAAATAAAAAAATGGTAGTATTTATTGCATAATGGAAAGTCGGGTTTAATTTTGATCAGCTAAATTCTAACAACTTTCAAATTACAGTATTTCAAGAGGAGAAAAAGCCTAAAAGGCTAGCCAATTTGATTTTGCGTATGTTGCATATGCATATGGAAAATGAATATTTCTATTGTTGAAGTAAATGAAAAAATAACATAGACGTAACAAAATATACACAATATATACTCTCTCATGCAATAAATTTTCATGGCTATTATTAATATCTGCACATTTTAAATGAAACTATTACAGTTTGACGTCATGAGATAGATCTACTTAGAATTTTTTTCTTTTTCTTTAAAAATTACACATATTTTATTTCTTTTTTCACTGTTTCCAACCGTTTAAGCTGTTACGATCGTTTCCTTAGCTTTTCCCTTTCTGACTCGATGATTGCTTTTTTAATAAGTTAATTAAATATTTTTATTTCCCCTCAGTTAAGAATGAGTCCACAACGGATATACCCAGGGGACACCACTCCTACCCGTTCCAGTTTGTGGTGCCGCATGACATTCCCTCCTCTTACCAGTCGACCATCGGCAATGTTTTATACAGCCTTACCTCCAATATCGACAGGGCTTGGGGATTCGACAAGAAAACCGTGGTCTATATCACCATCCATCGGCCACTGGATCTTAACATGGTTCCAAATATCATGGTTAGTTGAGAAAATATTAATATGAAGGTTTACATGAATGATAATAATGATGATGATGATAAATCATAAAGCTTAAGAAAATTACAAATTTAACAATTCAGAATGTTCTTTTCGTCTGGAAAAAATGTTGACAGGCTCATACCTTTACAATCTCTTTGACATTTTGTTTCTGATTTTTTTGACCTCTCATAGTATAATTAATATACGATGGCTTGTGTCAAGGTTCATGCGTCTTCAGAGAAGGTCAGGCTTTGCAGCAAACAAAAAACATATTTATTGGAAATATAAAAGAATCTAAAGAGTGCAGCATCCGCCACGGTGTGTAAACAAAGCCAGAACCGTAACTCTTGCTGGTAAATTAAAGAACCGTAACTCTTGCTGGTAAATTAAAGAACCGTAACTCTTGCTGGTAAATTAGCCGGACTACGGCTATTAAAGAGTGGGTTACCTGTCCTGATTTAAGGACATTAACATATATGACATTTTATGCCATTTACATTAAGGGTTTAGGGTGCTGTGACTGAAAAGACACGTCTGTCTGAGGTAAAGAGTTAAAGTTTATCATGAATAAAATTTTTCATTTGAGAAAATCTCTCTGCAGGATAGGGCCGAGGGTACCGCAGTGAAAAATCTATGTTGCCTGTGTTGCAAGTCGGGTCCCATTGAGGGTACCCTACGCGTGGAGCGGCGGGGCTACGTACCTGGGGACACCATCGCCTTCTCCGGGCAGATCGAGAACCGCAGCAATCGGAAAATATCAGACACCAAAGCTTTGCTGGTTATGGTAGGTAGCACATGTGCCCCTTTGTTTATATCATTTACCTTTCTTCCTTTGTCGTGTCATCATCAGTAGCATCACCAGAATCATCAGCGTCATTTATTGTCTCTTTCTTCTCCTTCTTTTCTTTTTAAAGGTAGATGTACTGTTAAAAACACAAACGGGCTACTTTTGAATACTTCACAGCAATATTTTTCTAATATTAATTTGTTTATTTAATTTTATAATTTTTAGTTTTCATTTAGACTTTCCTGCATTCCAGACGGTCATGTATATTGCAAGCAAGGTAAAAACTGTTGAACACATACTGGAAGAGATCAAAAACAAGGAGGAGATACCCGTCGGTGGCTCCCACAATATTACTGGGAAGTTCCTGATCCCCGCTGTACCACCTTCTTATCTGGATAAGTGTAACATTATTGTGATAGCGTACTTTGTTAGGGTAAGATTCCTTTTACATATTTCCAAAGGTTTACTAGTCGTTTAAATCAAGATTGTCAGGGGGGCCGCCGGGCCGAGCGGTTATAGTCGTGGACTACAAATCTCTCAGCCCCTCACCGCTGTGGGTTCGAATCCCGGTAGGGACTTCGGATTTTCATGTGAGGAAGCCTTCCAGCTGGCTTGCGGTAGGTCGGTGGTTCTACTCGGGTACCTCTGTGTACTCGGGGTCTTCCTCCACCTGTAATTAGCTGGACGTCGCTATATGATTGAAATACTATCGCAGTGACAGTAAACCCCAATACAACAACAACAAGATTGTCAGAAAGAGAGAGAGAGAGACAGAGAGAAAGACCTTGATCCAGTTTATTAGAGAGAGAGAGAGAGAGAGAGAGAGAGAGAGAGAGTAGATGACCATCGTTTCATGTCCAATATCATTAGTGATGGCTTAAGTCTTTGTGTTTTCCAAATAGTTGGTCGCAAATCCGACCGGCCCCGCTATTGACCTGAAGGTTCCAGTGGAGATTGTAGTGGGGGACATTCCGCTGAAGAACGTGGCTGAGGGATATGGCATGGACACATCCTTGTTACTGCCCAGCCAGGCCCTCGGCACCCCGGACAATCTATATGACAGTAACACCAGATCAGCACTACGTATGTATACATATTTGATTAACAGAATCGGACGTATGTTAAACCACACGATTTATAGTAATTGATTGTTATTGTTTAGATGTAAGCGTTCTACGGTTATATGTAGCGACCATCAATTAATCATAGTTGGAGGTAATTCTATGTGCGCGAGAGATACCCAGGTAGAACTGCGAACTGGAAGAATCCTAGCCAGAAGTTCGGGACATTAACCTATGGTGTTGGGGGACTAGGTGACAATACCGTAGTCGGTATGTTAGTGTGTATAGACACTCTCAGAGTATAATTATACGCGACTCTTCAATATTCTAAGAATTTATTACTTATTCCCTGCTTTGCGTAGTAGCTCCTGCACGGCGCTTTGGCAGTAGCGACCTGCTCAGGGGCCTCCTAATTGGAGCAGGAAACATAACTGACACGTGCATAAACAATAAGTATAATGTTTGCTGTTTGCTTAATATCTTGGATAACAAACTCTTGAATAGTGTGTTATCGTGTGTGTGACGTACACAGATGTTATAAAATGTGTTATTGTGATCGAATTTAATTTCAGCACAAGCTTCATATGCTGAGAGTCCCTTCAGTCGACCGTTCGAGTCAGAGAAGGATGAAAACACATACGGACAAACGAACTTTACCCCTGTTTATTCGTACTACAAATGGGACCAGACGAATCCGGCAGACCGCTTCACGGTGTAAAGGATTGATGAAGTCTATGATGCAAAATATTAAAAAAAAACCGAAAATGTATTACCTATCATTAGAAATTGTGATATTGTAAATATGCTAAATAGGTTGTATATCTGAGAAAAGTGTTTGTCTTTATAGTCTGTGTCATATACATTGTGCTATTGGATGAAACATAACGTATTTATTTTTATGTTGTTTTTTTTCCCCATAGAATGGGTAAAGTTTTGAAACCTATACATGTTAAGATGTTTGTAAATGACAATTTTATAATAATGAAGGTACCCTATTTGACACTGTTAACTTTGTATTATATGAACATGTATATGTGTATGATTTTTGATATACACTTTTTGTACATTGATTTGTTTGATCTAACATTATTCAATTTAAATTTCATACATTCTCCCACCTTCCCTGTGTTGTAATAGCTTTTTTATGTAATAAGACTCTAAAACATTTCTAAATTCCAGTGTAATTTCTTGATTAAGTCATGTTCACGGCTCACTCCAAATGAAACCCATTGTTCATAGCGACATATGAAATTTTCTCTCTTGATTTCATGCTAGCTGATGAAATACTGTGTTCTTGGAAATAAAATCCACACCAATCACTGATATCATCCATACTGTGAGCGATAAAGGTCTACTAAACTACTTTTTTTATTTATTATATCAATAAAGGGAGATGATTGGTGTATAGGTAAACGGATATATATAGCATTCCAGTATTTACTAGTTGCCTCCCCTTGTTTCACATCAAAGGGATTAATCTGCATGTGAAATTAGTGTCATTCTTTCGTTTAACATAAAATTAAAAGATTTTTTTTTATGGTGGATCTGGAAGCCTATCTTGAAGTGAAATTATCAAAATTCTGTCACTACTTGATGAGATATATTCCATATCCAATCAAAACAAACACACATCCTTTTTGACACATCGCTTCTATGGATCAACTTCGTTTATAAGGAGCAGAATTTGTTTGCACCGTTGATTTTCTTGAAACCGAAGGTTGCTCCGTATGACAAATACACCAATTTTTTCCCTTTTTGTCGTATTTCTAACGCTCTGTTTCAGGCACATTTTAAGGTTTGTGTGATATGGTTGTTTTGTTCTATGATACTGGTACTTCAGGATGCGTTTAGAGATAACAAAGAAAACTATGTATGACAAATTGCTGACTTTTGGCAAGAAATAAAAAAAGAAAAATAATATGCTTTTGTTCTCGATTTTCTAAAATTGACACAAGCCATTTGTAACCTTTTGGACTTTGATATATTCAAAATTGATAGAGACACCTCACAAGGTATGTTAGTCACGACATATTAATGTATATATTTGCTCCGATAACATCATAGCTTCTGTTTTCTTTGTTCTATACGAGGTGTCCAAATCTCCCTTATCCTATATTGTGACCTTGTGTTGTTGAAATGTTCGAATTCTCAATTCAACTTTAAGGTCTTTTTAAAAAAAGAAGAAAAAAAAGAAGAAACAACAGTGATTCTAATAAACATTAGATTGATTCTAATATTTTTTTTTTTAATAAACAGGTACTAATACTCACTACATCTTTCTCAAGTAGACATCGTCTCCAAATGACCGAAATACTGTCGGTGGGACGTAAAACCAAATGAACAAACAAACAAACAAACAAACAATAAACAGGCACTGCACTACAGAATGTTTCATTCTATTTGTGTCTTGTATGATCTTTTAAATATGATACAGAGAGATATACAGTGCATTCAGTAAAATAAATGTCTGTCGGTTAAAATATTAACCTTTACATTTAAAAATAAATCTTCATAAACATTGAAAAAAAGGATAAAGTAATGTTTAACATGCAAATACAGAATAAAAATGTTGAAAAAGTTATTTCCTCTTTTATAAATGGCTTACATAAACCCACTACCACACCCACCAACGTTATTTTACCCGCAGTATTCAGCGATAGGTAGACGGACAGCTTGTCTGGACGAAATATTAAGTCGTATAATTTAAATTTCGTCGTTATCACAAAATAATAAAAAGCGATAGGTAGGACAGCTTGTCTGGACTAAATATTAAGTCGTATAATTTAAATTTCGTCGTTATCACAAAATAATAATAACAGCGATAGGTAGAAGGACAGCTTGTCTGGACTAAATATTAAGTCGTATAATTTAAATTTCGTCGTTATCACAAAATAATAATAACAGCGATAGGTAGAAGGACAGCTTGTCTGGACTAAATATTAAGTCGTATAATTTAAATTTCGTCGTTATCACAAAATAATAATAACAGCGATAGGTAGACGGACAGCTTGCCTGGACTAATTATTAAGTCGTATAATTACAATTTCGTCGTTATCACAAAATAAAACGGCTTTGTGTAACAGTTAAACAAAGTGTAATCTGAATTTTGATATGAATATAGCTTTGTATGAGCCTCAGTTGATATCCACTATGTGTGCAATTAAGAGGGACAGGCTTATTAATACCCATTATATTGCTAAAAATTAAAAGTCACAAATATCTTGTTAATCAACAGTTAAGATATGTGACGCATACGAAAAAGCCACTGTCGGTAGGACGTTAAATCCAACAAACAAACAAACAAAAACAAACAAATTGCCAAATTCGACAGACTTGAAATATAATCCTCAAAGTGTATTTGCTTATAATGCGTTTAAGATAGTTAAAGCTTATCAAATTAATCATATTTTAAAGCGCTGCAATGCTTTTTTTTTCAACAAAAACGTAATAAAGTAAATGAAGTTTAAATACACATATATGTTTCTATTTCAAATATTAAATATGGCCATTTCGAAACTATGGTGAATTTTAAATGGAGTCGTTCGTCGAACTCATATATCATGAGAAAAATCAATTAAAATACCAACTTGATAAATTTAATGATTAGATTTACGAAAAAAAGGTTCAAGGAAAAGACATCTGATAATCTGCACAAATATATGAAATGAATAGAGACATATTAAAAGTCATCTTGATAAAAAAATGAATGATAAAGCAATGCCTTCCAAGTATTATACAATAAACAAATTAGAACCGCTGACACATCTCTTGCCGCTTCATGTATGTTGTTCAGATATGCCACTAGCTCCAAAACACTGGCTTCTCTTCTTTCTTTTCACCGTGTGAATTGCGGTAAAGAAAATATAGACAGAATAAATACGTATAATTCTTTGGATCTATGCAATATAACCAGAAGAACAGAACAGAACAAAACTTTTATTCACCCAGGTATTACATTAATACAACATGGGGTTTTACATAGGTTATACACACACATATATATATAATATTTGTTAATAATTTCCGGTCTTATTTAATAAGATTAAGTTCATTTGTAGCATAGATCAATCAATGATTGCTTTTTGTGACATTGTCATTTGTAAATCAATGATCACACGACTGATTATTAATTACGCGAATCATAAATCAAGATAAATATTGTTCGAACGAAAGTAAATCGTTTCACAAAGTGACTAACAGTATCTGAAATTCGCACGATTCATTACCTTCAGAAAGCTGAATCGCTTTGGCGTTACTATGATTTGAT
>CM037789.1:41973868-42023868 GCA_021229015.1 Solen grandis
ATTTCCATAAACAGATGATTCAACTTCAAAAACAATGGCATCTTTTTCTAATGTCATTTTCTTGTTTCTTGCTCTGAATGAGTCCCTTACAAATTCCAATGAATAAGTCAATGCAAACTGAACCTTGACTTTGTCTAAATACTTTGATGCATCGAACACAACTTGATTAACCTTACTATTATCATCATCCAGAAATATAACTTGGAAATCCAGTTTCTCCCAGGCAAGTTCTACTGTTTTGTCTGGTGCTGAAGTTGTTGCCTATTTCAACAAACAAAAAAAGATGTGATTAAAGAAAGAAAATATAGTAGCAAACCTGTTATTACTATTAATACTGTGTGGATACTAAAGCATATGCTCACAACCCTAAATATCTTATGTGATATGATTAAGTTACAGGATGCATTTCATGGAAAATATAGAATATCAATAAAGAGCAAGAAAATCAATAAAATTGATGGATGCTTCCCAAAGTATTTATTTGGTAAAGAAGTGATATACTGTGAACCTTGATGTGCAGTCAGAAATAATTTAAGGCCAATAAGCAATACAAACACATTACTGCAGATGTATCACAAGTTCACTGAAAATAGAAGCCAGAATCAAACAGGTTTACTAATGTTTTGGACTAATCTGGGTTGACCTTTGACCAAATGACCCTATAATTGATAGGGCTGATCTACTTATCATAACCAAATTACCTATTACCTTTGAGGAATGTGGGCCCAGAAATTCTCTAGTTATTGATCAAATATGATTATCACATTCAACGCCACTATGATTTTGACCTATGACCTAATGATCCTAAAATCAAACTTACTGTCACTGTCCAACACCATATCAAATTTGAGGACAATAGCTTCAAGATTTGAACTGATTTTCTAATTGAAGATTGACCTTTGACCTACTGACCTAAAAATGAATAGGGTCATCTAGTAGCCATGACCTAACACCCCCATGACCCAACATCCTTTCAAGTTTGAGGAATTTGAACTCAAGCGTTGTCACTGTGACTAAGACCTCTGACCTAGTGATCCAAAATCAAAAGGAGTCATCAAGTAGAAGTTTTAGGAATATGGGCTCAAGCATTCTCAAGTTATTTAAGTTTGAAGATAACACCTCTAAAAGTCTTTGGTTTATGCTTCAGACAAAACAGTGTTACAGATGGACAGATAGACAGACTTACAATTCAGCAGATATAGAGGCGACATGTTACCATAATAAATATAAGAATATATTTTATATTCAAGTGACCCATGGGGTGGGGCCAGTTTTGACCCCAGGGCCTTGATTTGAACAAACCTGGTAGAGGTCTACTAGTCCATGTTACATACCAAATATCTATCATCAAGGCTTTGTGGTTTCTGAGAAGAAGACTTTTTAAGTTTTTTCCTATATTAGCCTTTGTTAATTCAAGTGACCCCTGGGGCGGGGCCAATTTTGACCCTTGGGCGATGATGTGAACAAACTTGGTAGATGTCAATGAGGCCATGTTACATACCAAATATCTAAACTCCAGGCCTTGTGGTTTCTGACAGGAAGATTTTTCTCTTTTTTTTTTCCTAAATAAGCCTATGTAAAATCAGGTGACCCCTGGGGAAGGGCCAATTATTTTGACCCAAGGGCCATGATTTGAACAAACCTGGTAGTGATCTACTAGACAATGCTGCACACCAAATATCTAAACTCTAGGCCTTTGGTTTCTGACAAGAAGATTTTTCTAGTTTTTCCCTATATTAGCCTATGTAAAATCAAGAGACCCCTGAGGAGGGCCAATTTTGACTCCAGGGCCATGATTTGAACAAACTTAGTAGCGATCCACTAGACAATGCTACACAACAAATATCTAAACTCCAGGCCTTGTGGTTTCTGACAAGGATATATATGTTTTAATAATATTCCCTATATTAGCCTATGTTAAATCAAGTGACCCCTGGGGCAGGGTCAATTTTGATACCACGGCCATGATTTGAAGAAACTTGGTAGAGGTCTACTAGGCCATGTTACATACCAAATATCTTAAGTCCAGCCCTTTTGGTTTTTGAAAAGAATAGTTTTCTAGTTTTTTCCTATATAAGTCCTTGTAACATAAAATGACCCTGGGGCGGGGCCAATTTTGACCCAAGGGTCATCATTTGAACTTGGTAGAGGTCTAGTAGACAAAGCCACACAACAAATATCTAAGCTCAAGGTCTTGTGGCCAATTTTGACCCAAGGGTCATCATTTGAACAAACTTGGTAGAGGTTACTAGACAAAGCCACACAACAAATATCTAAGCTCAAGGTCTTGTGGTTTCAGAAAAGAAGATTTTTTTTAGATTTCACATTAAAATCTATTTTTAGCTCCTGTGACCTAATTATGTAACAAACTGGAACCTTTTTATCATTTTTTATAGGGGATCATTAGGAACATCCTTGCAAATTTTGATCACTTTCCAATCAGTAGTTTCTGAGAAGAAGATTTTTAGTAGATTGTTGACGACTTACGACGCCGGACGACGGACAAAGGCTGCTCCCAAAAGCTCACCTTGGCACTTCATGCCAGTTGAGCTAAAAAGGGGTTATTCACTTTTATTTACTTTTTATTATGCTTGAGTATTCAGACCATTTCTTTGTATATTTCTTGATTTTACTATCTCAAATTTGAGAAGGGCAAGTGATAATTTTCGGAATTTTACAACCATGATTTGATCATGCAGTTTCAGAATACATTTATTTATATTGCCATACTGCTATTATTTATTTCATTTTTTATTCTTTTCTTTAAAGTCAAGCTTGAAACAAAATTTAACAACTTATACCAAACCCTCTTCAAAGTTTCTAGGTAAGACAAGTAATTTTGGGACATCATACCTTTATTTGCTTTTCTCGTATGTCCTTGCAGCTCATCCTGCTTTGCTTTTACAAAGTTTTGAGACATTCTGCACTCTGTGTGTATAAAACGTAATTCAGTTAGTGTATACATGAATCTTTGTACTACATGTATTTACTAAATATAAAAATTATTAATTATTATCATAAAGACAAATTAACAAGAGAGCTGCGGTTATCAGAAACAAGAGGACCAAGATGGCCCTGAATCGCTCACCTTAGAAATATTGCCTTTATTATTGAATTATGAGTCATACTGTATAAATAATCCATGCAGAAGTAAAACAAAATCATCTAAAATCATCTAAATTCAACACAAAAACTGAACCTGCCATCCAAATTTTGAAGGTCATAGCTCTAATAAATCTATATAAGTCTATAATCAAGTGACCCTTTGGTGGGGTCAATTTTGACACCAGGGCCATGATTTGAACAGACTTGGTTCAAGTCCACTAGTAAACATCATAACTCAATGCTTTGTGGTTTCTGTGAGGAGGTCTTTTGAGGGTTTTCTTATATAACTCTATGTAAAATCAAATGACCCCTATGGCGGGGCCAATTTTAACCCCAGGGCCATGATTTAAACAAACTTGGTTGAGGTCAACTAAGCCATGTTACACACCAAATATCTAAACTCCAGGCCTTGTCATGTTGTGGTTTCTGACAAGAAGATTTTTCTAGATCTTTCTATACAAGCCTATGTAAAAGTGACCCCTGGGACGGGACCAATTTTGACCCCAGGGATATGATTTACACAAACATGGTAGAGATCTACTAGGTCATTGTACACACTAAATATCTAAACTCTAGACCTTGTGGTAACTGACTAGAAGATTTTCCTATTTTTTCCAATGTAACTATGCAAAATCAAGTGACCCCTGGGGCGGGACCAGTTTCGACCCCAGGGTCATGATTTGAACAAACTTGGTAAAGGTCCACAATTCAATGCCACAACCAAATATCTAAACTCTAGACCTTGTGGTTTCAAAGAAGAAGATTTTTAAAGATTTTGTTTTAAAAATATATTTTTAGCTTCCTGTGACCCAGATATGCAACAGACTTGAACAATTTGAACAACTTTGGTAGAAGTTCATACAAGGAACAACACAGGCAATTTTCATCCAGTTTGGCCCAGTGGTTTGGGAGGAAAAGTCATTTGAAACTACTGGGGAGGACGGACAGCCTTTTCCTAAAAGCTCACATGAACACTACATGCTAAGGTTAGCTAAAGCATGAGGGCCAAGATGGCCCTAAAGACGCTCACCTGAGAAAAACTGCCTTCATTGCTTGTACAAGTTACTAAATTATAGCATAGTTGTGCTGAATACATAATCCATGAGATCATTTATAATTCCACGAACTAAACAGTGCCTGTGGTCAAAATTTGAAGTCAATCTTGACTGAGAAATAATGGCTTTAAATACACAAATTTAAACATTAAAAGGGGCATAACTCCTGACCTAATTGGCCAATATCAGCCATAATCGAACTTGGCCGAAAGAATTTGGCTATAAACATTGTCATAGAGTTTGAAGATGATTGCTTCAGAAATGAAGATGCTAGAGTGCAAACAAACTAAAATCTGGCATTTTTTTTATATTAAAAGGTTAATTTCTCTTGACCTAGTTAGCAAATATCAGCCATAATCAAACTTGGCCAAGAGATTATGGTAATAAACATTGTCATAAAGTTTGAAGATGATTGCTTAAGAAATTAAGATGCTAGAGTGCAAACAAAGTGAAATCTGGCATTTTTAATATTACAAGGGGCATAACTCTTGACCTAATAGGCTGATATCAGCCATTATCAAACTTGGCCAAGACATTATGGTAATAAACATTGTCATAAAGTTTGAAGATGATTGCTTAAGAAATAAAGATGCTAGAGTGCAAACAAACTGGAAATTGGCATTTCTTAATATTAAAAGGGGCATAACTCCTGCCCTAATATGCTGATATCAGCCATAATCAAACTTGGCCGAGATATTATGGAAATAGACATTGTCATAAAGTTTGAAGATGATTGCTTTAGAAATGAAAATGCTAGAGTGCAAACAAATTGTGGACAATGGACGAATGACGGACGGACATTTATCAATCCTAATAGCTCATCCTGAGCACATGTGCTGAGGTGAGCTAAAACAAAACGCCCATCCTGCGTTTTTATCAGTTCAAGGACCGTATTTCTGGAGCATCTGGTCAAGATATTGTGCTAATATATATTGTGACAAATTTTGGTAAATAATGTTTCACGTTTGTCAGTGTTAGAGAGCTGACATTGTTAATTTTGCTATTATTCATTAAATCGAGGGCTGTAACTCTCGAGTATCTGGAACAATCTGGCTGGTTTTTGAACTTGTCCGAGATATTACTCCCTTGCACATTGTGACCAAGTTTAAAGATTGTTTTATGTTTATTCAGAGTAAGAGATCAGACACTCTTAATTTTTGTGTTGTTTTTTTATCAATTCAAAGGCCTTAACTCTAGACTGTATGGGACATTCTGGCTGGTTATCAAACTTGGCTGAGATATTGTGCCTATACACATTGTGACATCTGTAAGATGTTCACGCTATTAGAGCTAAAGAGGTTCTTTCTTATGTGTTCACCCACCCCTGAAGAAAACAAAAACAAAAAAAAAACAAAAAACATGAAACATAATTCAATGCAATGAAACAAGTAACATTTCACACAATTTCACATGAAATTGTTTGATGACGTTGTTTTTGCACTATTTAAATGATGTGCTGTTTTTTTTAAGGAAGCGTATTAGTGCCACATCGACACTTTTTTTTTTTTTTTATTTCGACATTTTTATGTGTAAATTTTACACTTTTTTCTGTAAATTTTACAGTTTAAACTGTAAAATTCACACTTTTTTTCTGTAAAATTCACACTTTTTTCTGTAAAGTTTAGTTTAAACTGTAAATTTTACACTTTTTTCTGCTAAATTCACACTTTTTTCTGTAAATTTTACACTTTTTTTCTGCAAAATTCACACTGTTTTTGTAAATTTTTCAGTTTAAACTGTTAATTTTACAGTTTAATCTGTAAATTTTATAGATTAATCTTTTTTAGATAATGGCTGGGGCTATCAGCACGACGGCCGTTTGGATAAGCAGCCTTATCAGCTTGTCCGTCGTGCCGAAAAGGATGTTATCGATACGACAGAAAAAAAAGCACATCTAGAGATTCTTTCTTTCTTTCTTTCAGTGATAAAAGACCGTTTGCTCAGTTCTGCCAGTGGTGATGTTTTATGACAAGGGCATCCTCAAAATAACTTTTTAGCGGTTATCTTAATGGGTGCCAGTGCATACAATGTATACCTACAACATATACCTACAATATATACATTCAATACATACCTACAACATATACCTACAATATATGACAATAACCTATACCTACAATATATACATACAATACATACCTATGACAATACCTACAATATATAACTATAATAAATACCTACAATATATATGTGACGATGCGTCGTCATGGGTATAGGTACAATCTCTGACAACTGCGTCAGGGAGTCGACTCTTTTGCTCAGTGGTTAGAGCATTTGGTTATCACGCCGGCGGACCGGGTTCGATTCCTGGCCAGGCCGTGTTTGTTACATTTGGTGTCAGAAGTGGGAGAATGTCAACTGCCATACCAGAGTTGCCTTACCCACGTGTTTCCCAGGCCAAGTCTCGGGTCGAGACTTCTCGGAGGGGGAAGTAATGTGACGATGCGTCGTCACGGGTATAGGTACAATCTCTGACAACTGCGTCAGGGAGTCGACTCTTTGGCTCAGTGGTTAGAGCATTGGGTTATCACGCCGGCAGACCGGGTTCGATTCCAGGCCAGGCCGTGTTTGTTACAATATCTACAGCATACACCTACAGTTTTTAACTACAGCATATACCTATAACATAAACCTTCAATAATATTATAAACCTCAATAAATACTACAACATAACTACAATATATACCTACAATATATCTATAACATATACCTACAATATATACCTACAGCATATACCTATAATATTTAAATATAGCATAAGCCTATAAAATATACCTTCAATATATACCTACAGTATATACCTACAACATATACTGATACCTACAACATATACCAGTACATATTAGTTTAATATGTAAATTTTACAGAAAAAAGTGTGAATTTTACAGAAAAAAGTGTGAATTTTACAGATTAAAGTGTCAAAAATTAAAAGAATAATAAGTGTCAATGTGGCACTAATACGCTTCCGTAGTTTTTTTGTTTTTTTTTAAACTTCACTGTTCATGAAGACAATCAAGAGCATGAAACAATACAAAACACTCTCAAGCAATTCTCTTTTTTACATGCCCAATTCATCGAGATGAAAATTATATATATTTTATATATATGAATGATTTCTGCAACAGTAATGATAGTACCTGTCATAATGTTTATAATCTCAAAGATCATATATATCTAATTAACGTTTATCTAGGTGATTTAAATAGGCTAACTAGGCTATCATCAGTGTCATAGTTTCTGTGTTTATATGGCATTTAATTACAAAACATAATATCAAAGATGCATCATTAATTTATCTTTTAAGTAAGCCTTTGATTTCTTAATAACTTATTAACCAATATTTAATGCCAAGTTTTATTATCCTTGGCCTAGGGTGGCGATATTATACAATCAAGCAAGAAAGCAGTTTTCTACACCCGCCCCGCTGACGATATATACAAACAAGTTCCTTCTCAGTTGGTCGCAGAAAAACAGACATATCAGAAAATCAGGAACAAGCTCTAGGGAAACTGCTTTGGACGCTGGGAAATCTGGACTGGTTTATAGCCTTCGGGAAGTACATGTTACTGGATAGTGCTAGACTGGTAGGTGCAAAATTGGGCAGATTCGATTGGAGTATGCCCCTTTATTCCTTGGATTCCTTTTCCACATCTCAATTTTGAGAAGTAGTAGCTGCAAGTAGAAACTTTATAGCTTTAAGTAATTTTTCAAGAATTCTTTTTAAAACAAAGCTACAGCTACCTGCACTAAAGGAAAATATCAAACTGATGTTGCTTATATCCGTGCTATAAGTGATCTAATAAGTTTATGTACAGCTGCGATTCCTAATTCAAATGAATGGAGAATCAGAATATCAGCTTTGATATCATTTCCCAGCTATGAACCTCTCCTTCAATTTTCTGTTCACGTGGCCAATGGCGATTTTTAGCATTTTTGGAATGCTTATACTTGTTCTTCATCTATCTTTTTTTTAATGTCCATCACATAAATGCTAATGAAGAAAAGTACTTCGGTAAATTCCAAATATGAGGACTGAATGTCTTATTATTTGTATTATTATTATAGAAAATTCATTCAAAATATGACATTTAGGATACACAAATCACTGTCAAATGATGAAAACAGAATATGTAATAAATGTATGAAACTCAATGAAGAAAACAGAATATATTTTTCATTGGAATTTCCGTCGAAAAAGAAAGTAGATTTCTTATTCTTCAAATTTTTATGGTTAAATCCAAACCAATGTCGAATTCTTTTGAATCTTGTTATAGTTCTTTAAATGCTAAATAATACTGATCTATTTACCGACTTAATTTTCTTATTCAGGAGAACTGTTTCATCTTTTCTTCAGCTCAACTTCATTGTCGGGAGTAAATCGATAACGAAAGTACGATTTGCGCAAACGCAAAGGTAAAAAAGTTGACGTCATTTCAAAATATATATCCCGGGATCTAACTGCAGAACCGGTCATCCATGGCTATTTTAAACTATTTGCAAATAATCTCTTTTAGTGGGAGTCACTATGTAAAGACGGATACAACAGTTTAAATATGGTTGAAGCAAATCTAAGAGACTGTGTATGTACAACATGAAAGATTACGACAGTATGCTTAGACTCTTGAAAAGGAACCTCCTTATGGTCAGCGAAGAAACATAGTCCAATGCCTACCTCCAACCTGGACTATTGCTACTTGGCTTGGAATCCATACCAGTAGAACAAGATTCGTCAGCTGGAAATGGTCCAACGGAGAGCTGCTCGTTATGTCACCAACAGGTTCAGGAACACCAGTAGTGTGTATACGATATGTTGTCACAGTGAGCTGACGGGTAGGAGCTTCGCACCCTGGTAGCGCCACGCAAGCTGGAGTGGTCTTACCTTGATGAGTCTTAAGTGGTTTGGAAATACATTTTTTTCCTTCTTATTTTTCTTTTTTCTCTAGTCTTAGTGCATTTCTTCAGAGCTTCTTGTCCGTGACTTATTTTTTCTACCTTTTCTATCATTCTCATATTTTTTGTCTGCGCGCCGCTGTAGTATTGTCAGTTTATGACAGTTCAGTTTACCCATGTTGATATATGTCATGCACTATGTTTTAATTATTTTAAATGATCTTACAGTTTAAACTTTCTCAGTTTATTTTACATCAGTTACAAAACAAGTTATCACGTATAAATCATTCTCGATGGCTCTGGTGACGGCGTATTTGGTCGTTAATGTGGGAGGAAACCGGAAAACCAAGAGAAAATCAACGTGTCTGGACTGGCGACCACTGTACCCTCTTACGTACGTCACCAGGGATCGTACCCGAGACGCACTGGTGAGAAGCGAAGCGTTACCATTATGTTATCCAGACACGCAGTGGTCTTCTTCTTTCTGATTTTGGATTTTGAATTTGCAGTCATTTTCAGAATTAATGTTATTACTTAAATAAGAAAATCTGAATCAAAAATGTTTATATTTTATAGACGATCGACCTGTGCAGTAGGGAAGGACAACTTGAATGCGCATATGAATGCCTTTTTGTAGTATTTATTATTTATTAAAATACAGTCATATAACTATTTGATCATAAATTGTTTCTTTAAAAGAAATAGACATATATCAAAATTAATTTTAAACTAAGATCTATATTTAAAAATAATTTTATTTTTATTATATCTCTTATAATTAACCGGGAATCATGTTGTTAAATACGTACACGTGATTATTCAACGGACAGAAATTATGCTGCTTAAATATTTATCACTTTTATACTGAACAGAACAGAAATTTTTAGACATAACTTGAACCGTTATGCAGTTCATCGTAATATAACATACAGAGTGCATTACAATAGCAATGCGAGAGTGTACACATCAATTCATTTAAACATAAACAAACCTATGTAATATTATATTAAATGATAATAACTTCAATTAAAATATGATATAAAATATTGATGATCAATTTATGTTTAAAGTACCATATCTTAATTTAAATGCATATTTTATGAACAAAGCTAAATTTGTAATAACCTTTCTATTGTCAGAGTTTGAAGGTTCGATAAATCTGACATATTTGGACGAATGTAATAGTAACTTTTTAAGTACCATATCCTTAAATTTATTGAAGATTATAAATGTTACACCTGGCTAATCTTCATTTGATTGATCTCTCTCTCCTATATTTATTTTATTTATTTTTCACAGCCTGGTTCATTGATATATTGTACATCTTGTCACATAAATTGTTACGTGCTGAGTGAAAATAAAATTGTAAACTTGTAAGATTAAATTTTTATATTTTTAAAATACAGTGTTTTTTATATTTTTATATTAAAGCAGCTCCTTCACAGATGGTCATTGAATAAGAATCTGATTAATAATATTAAATACATGTATATGTGTATTACGCCCATCAATACCCATCTACAGACGCATGGTTACCCAATGCAACCATCTGTGATTGTAAAAGGAATTGTTGGTTTCTCCATCACAGGCATGTTTAGAATTATAAAACATATATTTAGATTTTCTTTTTTCATTTGCCGACACTTGACAAATGATATTACTCTTCGCGCATGCGATCACTTCACAGGCTGAACTGGTGAAGACGCCATGCTGCGGAACGTAACTACGACATACCGCTATCACCAGCTGCTTCAGGGATACCGTATTCTAAAATTAACCGATTCCCCAATGTGGCGTTACTCGTGCAATGCGACATACACTTGCCGAGTTTATTTGTCAGGAAACAAAGACCTGAACAACATTACCGAGTAAGAGTAGAAAACAAAGTTGTTGTTTTTTTGTTGTTGTTTTTTACCGATCATCTGTGATCGAGCTGCTTAAAAATGATATCGTTATATAAACACTACACTGCATATGAGTATAGGAATACAAAACAAACTTTTTTTAATATATATATATATATATATTTCCATCAAAATTATTCACTGACTGTTGATATAGTGTGGACTTACATGTTATCCTAACCAAATGAACATGACATCTATCATCAATTACAGTATTCTTTATGTTTGTGTGTTTCTTTGAGCCGAACATGCTGATGTGATTAAGAATTAACTGAGCTATTGATTTAGAAAGACTTGAACTAAGTCTAAAGATATAAATGTTGCCATGATAATAATAAGATTTCCAAGACCTTAAAAAATGTAGGTCGTAAATTTGATTTTGTGCTTTTCAAAAAAAATAATTTTAATTAATTCTATTTAGAAATATAATGAGTCATATTTCAGCAACAGATTGGTGTATGTTTTATGACATTCATTTTTACTCATAAGGAACATACGAATTTAATGGAGGGGGTTCAACTTATGAAAAATCAAAAAAAATGATCTGCAGGTATCCATGAAATGACATGATGATGACAATATTTAGGAATGAGAAATAAAGGGAAAAAATAAAGGAACATTATATGAGATTTTACTGAATTAAAAATCTCTTAAGTTGCTGAGTTAATACGATATGCGTATAGTTCAAACAACTGACATTGGCTCATTACACTTAATTAAGGGTGTATTTCACAATAGCGCCATTTTCCTATATAGACAAAGATGGAAAATCAAAACTAGCGAACAGAATTTTTTTAAACTTGGCACGATAAAGGAGAATCATACTAGAAACAAATTTTTGAGATAAAAAAATGGGGGTCTCCGTGCTACTTTTGAGTTATCTGGCCCTGAAAGAGAGTTTTTAGCTTTTTTCTATTATTTTCAGAGGTAGATAAATCAATATTATTGGCTAGCAACACATCATTTAATTTCAACTCGATGTTTGCTACTATATCCCCTATCACTGTGTAAAAGTTGTAGAAATTCTATGTAACAGTTTTATACTTTAGCTGCAAATGCGAATATATTAAAAAAAAATATTTTTTTTTTTTTTTCAAGAAAAACACAGTATGGCTATTTGTTGAATCATTGTGAGAAATCGATTGGATGGAATTGTTTTAAAATTTGCATAATGACTAAGACTGGAACAACTAACAATAATGTGAAATAAAGAATCGATAGGCTTAATTTTGAATGATCTGCCCTTGGAAATGACAGAAAAGAGCAAATAAACCACTCATATTCAGGGGCAGATAACTCAAAAAGAAGCATGGAGACCCCCATTTTCATCCCATAAATTTGTTTCTAGTGTGATTCTCTATAATCATGCCAAGTTTAAAACAATCTGTTCGCTAGTTTGATTTTCCTTCTTTGTCTATACAGTAAAATGGCGCTATTGTGAAATACGCCATTATAGACAATAAATAAGCTTAGAGAATATATTCACCCTCACTATAAACTCCACATCCGTATATCTTTCATTTAAAATATAAATCTAGGAAGAAGTGGTGGGATGATAATTGAAGGACACAAATAATAAATAGCAAGCCTTGTTCTAACTTAACAGTGTCAAAAATATAAATATATGAAGATGTATACACATGTATAATGGTTTAACTGTAACCCTTATATCTCAAAATTATAAAAAAAATCAGTATATAACATGTTGTCAATCAACGCCGACATTTTGTTTTGTTATGAATAAAACTCCCTGGTAGCATGTTGCATACATACTTTGTTAATTGATAATAAACAGTTTTCTGACTATACTGGAAAAGATGTTTTAAAGAAAAAAATATGAAATTAATCTTCCGGCCAAGAGGTAGTTTGATGAGCTTAGATGTACCCCTATGACTGCCTCGTCTGATTTCTGTGCTGATGATCTGGCCATTCCTGCACATTGTGATCCAACCACTTAATGCTCCATATGTAAGTCCATGTACAAGGATTCATTTTATCTCTATGGCTTTCTTTGTTTCGTAAGAACTTTTAATATTTTTGAAATTATAAAGATTTATGTGAATGGGATTACTTTGAAGGTTTGCAATTAAAACTTCTTTAGTTAAACAAGAGGGCTAAGATGGCCCTGAAACACTCACCTGAGACATATTGCCTTTATTGCCTTTCATAACAGAGTTAAACTGAATGCAAAATCCGAGCAGAAGTATAACAAAATAATCGTAATTACACACAAAAAAAAACTTTACCTGTGGCCCAAAATTTGATGGTCATAGCTATAAAATCATGTGACCCTTAGGGTGAGACAAATTTTGACCCCAGAGCCATGATCTGAAAACTTTGTTCAGGTCCACAAAGCCATGTTACATAACAAAGAGCTAAACATATGTTCTTGTTCCTTTCTGACAAAATCTTTTAAAGACTCTCCAGTATGTCTATGTGACAAATCAAGTGACCCCTGGAGCAAGCCTATGTTGACCCCAGGGCCATGGTTTGAACAAACTTGATAAATGTCCATTGAGCCATGTTACATACCAAATATCTAAACTCCAGGTCTTTTAGTTTGTGACAAGAAGATTTTCTTTTATAGTTTTTCCTATTTAAGTCTATGTAAAATCAAGAGGCCCCTGGGACGGGGCCAATTTTGACCCCAGGGGTCATGATGTGAATAAACTTGGTAGATGTCCATATGGCCATGTTACACACCAAATATCTAAACTCGGGCAGGCTTTGTGGTTTCTGACAATATAAGTCCATGTAAAATCAAATGGCCCCTGGGGCGGGCAAATTTTGAACCCCAGGGCCATGAATTGAACAAACTTGGTAGATATCAATAAGGCCATGTTACACACCAAATATCTAAATTCCTGGCATTGTGATTTCTTACAAGAAGATTTTTCTAGAGTTTCCTAATAAAGCTCATGTTAATCAAGTGACCCCTGGAGTGGGGCCAATTTTAACCTAAGGGCCATGCTTTGAACAAATCTCGTGGAGGTGAACTAGGCCATGTTACACACCAAATATCTAAACTCCAGGCCTTGTAGTTCCTGACAAGACTTTTCTAGTTTTTCCTATAAAGTATTTCTAAAATCAAGTGACCCCTTGGGCGGGGCAAATTTTGAACAAGAGCTAAACTTGAACAAACTTGGTAGATGTCTATATGGCCATGTTAGACACCAAATATCTAATATCCAGGCCTTGTGGTTCTGACAAGATTTTTTTAGTTTTTCTTATTTAAGTCTATGCAAAATCAAGTGACCCCTTGGGGCGGTGCTTATTTCACCCCAACATCATGATTTGAACAAACTTGGTAGAGGTCAATAAGACAATGCCACACACTAAATAGCTTAGCTCTAGGCCTTTAAGCTTCGGATAAGATTTTTAAAGATTTCACTTTAATTATCTATTTTTAGCTCTAGTGACCCAGATATACAATGGACCGGAACCATAAATTTGAAAAACTTTGGTAGAGCTTCATACAAGGAACATCACTGGCAAATTTGGCCCAGTGGTTTCAGGTCGTTTAAAGAAAATTGTTGACACAGGACGCACGCACGGACGACGGACAAAAGGCGATCACAATAGCTCACCACGAGCACGTGCTCAGGTGAGCTAAAAAAGGGCATTTTAAAACAATTAACACTTGTCCACCTAGAAAATAAATCATGTAAGTTTTGGACTGTAGCAATCGTGCAGGTTTTATGTAAACTTGAAACAACTTTCATATTTCTAAAACGACGACAAGTCAGCTTACCCATCTCCCAGTACCATTTGCTGGTTTTCCAAGAATGGTTTAATGTGGAGTCATTCTTTCCTTGAAATTCATCGAAAAGATAATTCCACTTTTCAAATCGTTAAGAGTGCCATTCATGACTATTACATTAAATGGTTATTTTTCTAGCGACTGTGGAAACCTTTGCTACTTGTACAGTATTTTAATGCTGTTCGGTATTTGTTGTTTTTTTTCTCATTATTTTCTGTGTCTGTTTTCTTAACTCCGTAGCAGTGCTCTATAAACTGAGAGGTATCAAACTTGTTTTCACAAGTGTTTGGATTTTTATTTTTATTATCAGATAGTATTAACTCTTTCTAAAATGCTTGTATAATGGAATTACAGTGGGTTAGGAGTAACAAAAAACACTGCAGATCAGAAGCAACTTTAATGAAACAATTCTCATGGATCATTCGATAGAAAGGTACAATTTTCACCAATAGCATATTTTATCAATTTTACATACATTAAACAAAATATGGCTAATATAGGTGAACATATCAATACGAAATAAATTTGCTCACAGTCTTTGTAAATTGAAATGATGATTTTCTTATGAGAATTCATTTTATTATTAATATATGTCACTTAATTATTGAACGTGCATTACCATCACCATGGGGTTAAGTATAGACCAAGAACAATAACCAGTCTGGATCTGCGTCAGCGCACAGCATATCTTCATCCATTACATCAAATCGGCCTTAAATACAAGCAACCTATCATCCACTTCACGGCGTTTGAATCGTGTCATATGGTAATTGTCCGAGTTACAAAGTGCATAGGCACTCAGAGAATTGTTTGTAAGCATCCAGTGTTTCAGACATATTTCTGTAACATACATATGAACCGGTTTTTTAGACGGCAGCTTGCTGCCGTCTTTAGTAGCTACAAACGCTTACCAGGAATCGCTGACCTTGCTAATTTGCATATTTTCCATGACAAGTTTAACTGTACCTCTCCATGCTTAGTGCGGATCCACGCAATGTGATTATGCACTTACGAATACGAATGGAATATGTTTCGCAGACCTTTTATTCATAACTAACTGCTATTCATGTGCTGTTGTTTGTAAACGTGTTATTTTGCTCTGTAAACATCCATTTTAAGTGTGAACAATATATCCGTGACACTTATAAATCAGAACAGCAAACCATTTTACATACTTGAAGATCTACTCCTGTAAAAAGAAAAAAAGTAGCGCTTCGAATGTCTGTAATTAAAGTAGTTCACACGTACTTTTGCATGAAAGTGAGTTAGGTTTCTCCCAGAGCATTTTTTAAATTTGAAATAGAAACAAACATTCAAGTATCTAAAACATCAAGTATCTTGTCAAGTTTTACACTTAAGTAACAGTAGATAGTGTATATAAATTGTCAAATTGACCTACTTCTGAAATTCATAGTCAGGTTCATGACCCTAATTATGGATTGTTTTGTAACAGAGTGCGAATTCGATTGTCTTACAACTGACTATAGTTGCAGGAGAGTGTGTGGAGTTTTTGCGTCATGTGGCTTTTGCCCCCATTATATCAATAATTAAGAATCACAGCTTTTTTCCTGTTAATCCGGCTGCCGTCTCTCAGCGCATTAAGCGCTTTGATTCTTACATTACTACGTACTGTATGGTGACCTATACATATCGATGTATACAGTGGATTAGTTGGGAGTGCCATGACTTTATCCTCAAGCGACTGCAGTAAATAATTTTACTACCTTTTACATGTGGTTTCCCCTAGCCAAAAACTGACATTTTTTTCCCCAGAATAACTTTTTATTTTCCCATTGAAATAGCTTTTTTTCTCTTGTGTTATTCTTATAATTTAAACTTTCTATGACATATACATGTACCACCTAAAATTTGGTAATTCTTTTGTTAATTATAACATTTTTAATATCTTATGATTTCCCTTTTTAGCTCACCTGAGCACGTGTGCTCAGGATGAGCTTTTAGGATCGATGAATGTCCGTCGTCCGTCCGTCCGTCCGTCCGTCCGTCCACAATTTGTTCGTTTGCACTCTAGCATCTTCATTTTATGAGCAATTATCTTCAAACTTTAAAACAATGTTTATAACCATAAAATCTCGGCCAAGTTCGATTATGGCTGATATCGGAACATTAGGTCAGGAGTAATGCCCCTTTTAAAATTAAAAAAAGCCAGATTACACATTGTTTGCACTCTAGCATCTTCATTTCATGAGCAATTATCTTCAAACTTTATATCAATGTTTATTACCATAAAATCACGGCCAAGTTCGATTATGGCTGATATCGTACCATTAGGTCAGGAGTTATGCCCCTTTTAAAATTCAAAAAATCCAGATTTCACATTGTTTGCACTCTAGCATCTTCATTTCATGAGCAATTATCTTCAAACTTATACAATGTTTATACCATAAAATCGCCAAGTTCGATTATGGCTGATATCTACTTTGGTCAGGAGTAACGCCCCTTTTAAAATTAAAAAAAGCCAGATTTCACATTGTTTGCACTCTAGCATCTTCATTTCTTTAGCAATTGCATTCAAACTCAATGACATTATTTATAACCAAAAAATCTCAGCCAAGTTCAATTTTGGCTGATATCGGACCATTAGGTCAGGAGTTACACCCCTTATATTATTTAAAAAAGTCAGATTGCACTTTGTTTGCACTCTAGCATCTTTATTTTTAGGTCATTGTCTTTAAATTTTATAACAATGTTTA
Organism: Solen grandis; assembly: GCA_021229015.1. Classification (NCBI taxonomy): domain Eukaryota; kingdom Metazoa; phylum Mollusca; class Bivalvia; order Adapedonta; family Solenidae; genus Solen; species Solen grandis. The sequence goes on from CM037789.1 coordinate 41,991,297, forward strand.
TAACCATCAAATTTTGGCTAAGTTGGATTATGGCTGAAATTGGACCCTTAGGTCAGGAGTTTCGCCCCTTTTAAAATTGAAAAAAAGCCAGATTTCACTTTGTTTGCCCTCTAGCATCTTTATTTCTTAAGCAATTGCCTTCAAACCTTAAGACATTGTTTATGACCAGAATATCTTGGCCAAATTTGATGATGGCTTTAATCAATTTATTATGTCTGGAGTTATGCCCCTTTAAATGTTGAAAATTGCAAGGTTTCACTCTGTTTGAACTTCAATATTTTATTTTTTAGCACTCATTGTCAGTTAAAAAAAGGGGAAAAACTAGTAAGATATTATTTTTTTCTAATATTACACCCTATTATCACATTTATTTATTAATGTACGAAACAATTTTCAGGAAACGTATGCTTAAGCATTTTCTCTCTAACAGTTGAATTCAGGTGAGCGAATTTAGGGCCATCATGGCCCTCTTGTTAATATATATAGCACTTATTTTCCCACTAAGAAAGTCAGATGTTGTAAAAATATCTAAAGAACAAGGGGGCAAATGTGGCCCTGAATTGCTCACCTGAGAAACATTGCCCTCAATGCCAATTATTGTATTATGAGTCATTAATTTGAGAATACCAAACTAATACAATAAATTACCATGCAAATTAAGGCAAGCGAATCAAGCTAAATAAAACCCACAAATATAACTGTACCACAGCACTAACCAAGCTTTGAAAGAGTCATGAGGCCTAATAAGGTCTATGTAAAATCAAGTGACACATGGGGGGCCAATTTATGACCACCAGGCATATTTGATCAAATTGGTTAAGGTTCACACAATGTAAACCCCATTCTATAACTCTAGGCTTTGAGTTCTGAAAGAGATTTCTGTTTTTCCTATACAGTCTATATAAAATCAATGACCCCTTTGGGGCGCCAATTTTGACCACAGGGCATAATTTGATCAAATTGGTAAATGTAATAGGCATGTTACACACCAGAATATCTAAATCTAGTGCTTAGTGGTTCGTGACAGGGAATTTTTCCTGTCTTTTTGAACAAATCTATGTAAAGTAAGTGACCTGGTCACACCAAATATTAAAACTCCAGGCCTTGTTGACTACTTGACAAGAGGTGTAATAGGTCATGTTACACACCAAGTCTATGTAAAATCAAGTGACTCAAAGGGCGGGGCCAATTTTGACCCCAGGGCCATGATTTGAACAAACTATGTAGAGGTGTAATAGGCCATGTTACACACCAAATATCTAAACTCCAGGCCTTGTGGTTTCTGACAAGAGGAGTTTTCTAGTTTTTCCTAAATACGTCTCTGTAAAATCAAATGACCACTGGGGCAGGGCTAATTTTGACCCCATGGTCATGATTTGAACAAACTTGGTAAAGGTCCATCAGACAATGCCACACACCAAATATCTAAGCTCAAGGCCTTACAGTTTTCGAGAAGATTTTTAAAGATTTCACTTTAAAATCTAATTTTAGCTCCTGTGACCCAGATATGCAACGGACTGGGACCATTTGAACAACTTTGGTAGAGCTTCATGCAAGGAACATCACAGGCAATTTTCATCAAATTTTGCCTAGTGGTTTAGGAGCAGATGTTGTTTAAAGAAAATTGTTGACGCCGGACGGACGCCGGACACCGGACAAAATGTGATCACAATAGCTCACCATGAGCACTGCATAAAGATGATTAAATGCATTCAATGATTTTTTATCACATGTTACCATACGAGGACACATAACTATGTAAAGTATTGGGGGGGGGGGGGGGGACTGCAAAAATGTCATCCACACTTTTAACTTATAGCTGCAATACGTTTGTATGTGCCAAGTTTCCTTAACACTTTCCCTTATAGAGGACACCATTAAAAGACCTATGCCAACAGCATAAAACCAGATCAGCCTGTGAGTAACTCGCAGGCTGATCAGGTTTTATGCTGTTCGCTGCTCCTCAGTGGTCTGAAAATGAGGATTTTGTAATTAAATTTGGTAAGGTTTAACTGTGGTTTTCTGCAAATCAGGCTTAATGTGGTTACTACTGAGTGCGTCAAAATGAGTCTATATGAGGGAAAGGGTTAATATATCTAAATAAACTGTAGGAGCAGTTTGCATCATAATCTGCCTTATTGTCATATATACGCGTTGACAAATTTAAATGAAAATAAAACTATCACTAAAGGTCAATAATTCCCTGTATTCCGCTATGATACTAAAGAAGCCTTGCAATAAATTCCATTTGAAAATAAGCAAAGGAATACCCATATTTTAAGTTTCAGGTTAATCCATTTGATAGTTTTCAAGTTCTCTTTTAAATAAAATCCATTATATATAAACAATTTGTGGAAGTTTAAAAATGCAAGTTTCTGACTATAACAAAATGAACAATAACCTGGTTAATATACATGTTAAAACCGAGTAAATGATCTCATTATATTATTCTACAAAACTTAACTCAATATAAATGAAAAATGAAGAAGAAAAAATAATCCTTTAATAACTGTAGGTCTGTCAGAACAATATTAGCCCTAATCGAACTCCACAAAGATACTGTTGTCATTAACATTGTGTATAAGTTTAATTATGATTGCTTCATAATATTGCAGATGCTAGACTGTGAACAAAGTAAAAATCTGGAAATTTTGATAAATCAAGGGCCATAACTTCTGACCCAATTGGCCTATAACAGCCATAATTTATAGGAACTGAAGACTCTGACGATAACAAACAAGAGGGCCATGATGGCACTATATTGCTCACCTGAGTACCACTGCTCTAAAGGCAACCTTAATTATTTTGGACCATAACTTCCATACAAGGCATAATAATCCTTGGTTTATTAACATTATGTATACATCTGATCAAGATTGCTCTATAAATATGGAAACAAGTTAAATATGACATTTTTTATACTTTACGGGCCATAATTAGAGATAGTGGTCCAATACCAAGTTAGCCTTGATCGCAAGATAATAGTCATTAACATTACCATCAGATTTGTGTAAGTTTACTTTTTAAATAACCCCTAGGAAACTGAATTTTCAAGAGATCAGCTTTGTTTGAGCAGTTTTTGTAGAGGTTAGTGATGTGACCATTTTTGTTAAAGGAAATTTAATTCTCAAAAATGGTTTTATTAATTTCGTTGCCATGACAACCGAAGTTCTAAATGGATCAATTTTATTTTAGCATCATTTGTAGAAAGTTACCCAAGGAACATCTTTGCCAAAAAGTCTAAAATTTGACCTGCAGTTTTGGATAACAAGTCCCTATAGTTTTATTAAATACATATAAGGCAAATTAGCCCCACCCACGGCAGCCATGTTTTTTATGGATCGGAATAATTTTAGCAATCTTTTTTTATCATTTATTTCTTCATGATATTTACATGGTTAAACATTCATATATGTATATAGATATATATGGTATAAAACATACATAAATTCATACTATCATGTTGATAAATATCATTGTCTTTTTGTTGTTTGTCTCCCCTTGTGTTTTTATAGACGATTTAAATTATATTAAAAATAAAGATTAAATAAAGAAACAAAAAAGAAAGGGATAAAGATGGAAAAAGAAGAAGAAACGCGAACACTCTGGCCAAATCACATACGTTAATTATGTAGAATATTTTAATATTCCAAAAAATTAATCCAGGTATCTCTAAATGTTTGGATTCTATCGTTATTAAGTGCAATTTGTTTTTCTAGAATTAATCTGTGTTCGAAATAACGGATAAAATGATTAAATATTGGTTGTTTTTGTTTATATTTCATACTAAATATGAAATACTTCACTAAAATAATTATGTAGTTTATGCAGACGCCTTGGTTATTTTTTAGTTGTAGACCAAACAGAATAACTTGCATGGTTAGTTGTATCGGTATTTGTTTTTGTTTCATGTAATTTGCAACTTCAAACCAGAGTTTTGTCACATGGTTTTAGCAATCTTGGTAGAGAGTTATCCAAGGAACATCTGTACTTAATTATTTTGAAGACTGGCCAGTAGTTGTGAAGATGATTTTTAAAGTTTTCATATTTTTTTCTTTCTATTGCCATGGCAACCAGAGTTCTACATGGATCAAGTTTATTTTAGCAACTTTTGTACACCAAACGATCATCCCCGACAAGTTTAATTAAATTCTGCAGAGCGGTTTCAGAGGAGGTGTTTAAAGTTTTCAAAATATACGTATAAGGAAATTTAGCCACGCTCCTCATGCCATGTCTTCTTACGGATCGGAATTTTTTTTAGCATTATCCAAGAAACATTTGTTCTAAAACATTTTGAAATCTGGCCAGTAGTTTTGAAGAAGATGGTTTTTAAAGTTTTCATCATTTTTTTTTCTTTCTTCTGCCAAGGCAACCAGTGTTCTACATGGATCAAGTTTATTTAGCAACTTCTGTGAAGGTTCACCCAAGGATCATACCTGCCAAGTTTAATCAAATTCTGTCCAGCAGTTTCAGAGAAGATATCATTTAAAATTTTCAAAATATACATATAAGGAAAATTAGCCACGCTCCTAGCGGCCATGTTTTTTTTACGTATCGGAATAATTTTAGCAACCTTAGTAGAGGGTTACCCAAGGAACATCTGTACTAAAACATTTTAAAATCTGGCCTGTAGTTTTGAAGATGATTTTTAAAGTTTTTTTTTTTTTCTTCTTTCCTTTGCCAATGCAACCAGAGTTCTATATGGATCAAGTTTATTTTAGCAACTTTTGTTAAGGTTAATCCAAGGATAATCCTTGCCAAGTTTAATCCAATTCTGTCCAGAGGTTTCAGAGATGTCGTTTAAAGAAAATTGTTGACGACGGTTGACACACGACACACAACGACAGATGCAGAGTGATCCTAATAGCTCACTTTAAAACCGTTTAAACATCATAAACTTATTCATTATAGCTTAACAAAATAAAAATGAAAATCTGTAAAAATACTTTAAAAAGTAGGTATTCAACTGATCCTCAATAAGATGCCCTCGCTTCACATGAGTTATCTGACTGTGAAACACATCTGTGCATGAGTGTTGTGTACTGTATTGAATACATGTACCAAAACTTTGGCATTTCTTCATACACATCATGAGAGGCAGGGGACACTTGTACTAGAGGAGGCGTTCATTAATAAAGGAAATTATGGTTACACAAAAACCTACACCAAATATACTATATATACATATGTATAGAATGCTGAAAAAGTAATGTACATCTCAGTGAACAAACCCACAATCATCTAATATTACCAATGTAACAAGTTCATTGAAGCAACTCCAAGCTTTTTTCGATAACAATGTTGTACAATTACATATTTCACTTTTAATAATGTGTTCATCATACACATTTTTTTCTTTTTTAACCAATTCACACTAGTGTTGATACGTTATCTTATTTACAAAATTATCTTATCTCAAACAAATGCAGATACAAAATTTGCCATTGACTGACCACATTCACTCTTCACATATGTGCTCACTTCACAGGCAGAAAAAAAAATAATAACACTTTACAAATTATGAAAGGAAAAATTATCATTCTTAGGCACTGCACACTCATCCTCAATGAGATCTATCAACCTATGAAGTATATAGTTGATATCTCAAATACTTTTTGACAAAAATTAAGCCTGGAAAATAACAAAGGGCAATGACACAAAAATAATGATAGAAATAGTTATCATTCTTGTGCACTGCACTTCTCCTCAATGAGATCTATCCACCTATGAAGTATTAAGTCAATATCTCAAATACTTTTTGACTTATGCTCCAGATAAAAATTAAGCCTGGAAAATAAAAAAGAGCAGTAACTCAAAAATATTAAAAGGTAGAGTTATCATTCTTGTGCACTGCACTCCTCCTCAATGAGATCTATCAACCTATGAAGTTTCAAGTTGATATCTCAAATACTTATTGACTTATGCTCCAGACAAAAATTTATCCTGAAAAATAACAAAGGACAATAACTAAAAAAATATGAAAGATAGAGTTATCATTCTTGTACACTGAACTCCTCCTTAATGATATCTATCCACCTATGAAGTATCAAGTTGATATCTCAAATATTTTTTGACTTATGCTCCGGACAAAAATTAAGCCTAAAAAATGATAAGTAGAGTTACCATTCTTGTGCACTGCACTTCTCAATAAGATCTATCCACCTATGAAATATAAAGTTGATATCTTGAATAATTTTTTAGTTATGCTCCGGACAAAAAATGTGAGACGGAAGAACGGATAGATGGACAGAGACTATTACCATATCCCCCGCTGAAAGATGGCGGGGGATATGGTAATAGCCTCTGTCCATCTGTCCGTCCACAAATAATATGATACAATACTAATTTGTATTATCATGTCACAACTTGGAACCATCCTTATATGATGAACATCAATCCTGACTGCTTTGCCAGTACTTGTTTTATGACTTGATATGTCGCAGAAATGGACGTAAGTGACTAGTATCCAATCACACAGAAGGTTCTCTTACTAATAGGACTCCAAGATCAATGTACCTTTCCAATATTTACAGATATATTTCAATAGATATAAAATATTGATCAATAGCTACCATAGAGTACCACATTATTGATGACTGGCCTAGTATAAACAATAACACATGGATTTGTTTGTGATACTATTTCTGAGAAGTTGTTAGCCATGGATGGAATATAACACCCTAACAAGGATAAATGAAGGACTTTCATTTTTCATCAAAGGGACAATAATTGGAAACGTCCATAGAACCGGCCCTTGAGAGAAAACTTAAGTTTTCTGTAAACTGACATATCAATAGATACGTTGTTAATCATCTCTTATATAAAATTTAATATGTGACATGTGAACTTACTCGTTTTACCAAAAATGCTGATATATATAAAGCATAGTCCATATCCCTTCAACGTTCATGTTCTCAAATACAAAATATTGAATAATTCCGAAAACAAAACATTTAACTACATAATATTATGTATTTTCTTCCTAAGCATCTGTACTCATAACATGTAACTTAGTTGTATTTTTCCTTATACAAGTGAACATATCTATTCCAAGTATATGCTCGTTTACAATAATCAAAGCTACAAAATCATTGTATCTTTCAGTTAACTGTCACGAACAACTGAGAATGATGAAGTATATAATGCAATTGCATTTTACAAATGATGATTTATGATGATCTATAATAACCCGTCAACATTTAACACGATTTTTGTAACGTTATTCACGGAATTAAAGCCATGGTCTTTTCGTCAACATTTAACACAATTTCTGTAATGCTTTTCATGGGATAGCCATTCTTTTTGCCAAAATGCTTCTAAAAATTTAATCATCGTTTACTGTTTAACACTGAATAATTACCAAGGAAACGATAAATGTGATCGATCGTTCTAGAACAATAGCCCATTGGTTGGGTATACTTTATACAGTTTGCAAGCTGCTACAAGAGAGCAATACTTTAAAATTTTTAGCCATCAAATGATATACATGTAGAATGTACGGAAGATGGTGCTTAGCTATACATGCAAATCATAGAGTAGTAATTCCTATTCAGTACAAACGTTATTTATCCCTTTCCCTCATATAGACTCATTTTGACGCATTCAATAGGCACCACATAAAGCCTGATCTGCAGAAAACCACTGTTAAATCTTACCAAATTTAATTATAAAGTCCTCATTTCCAGACCACTGAGGAGCAGCAAACAGCATAAAACCTGATCAGCCTGCGAGTAATTCGCAGGCTGATCTGGTTTTATGTTGTTCGCATAGGTCTTTTCATGGTTTCCTCTATGAGGGAAAGGGTTATACTAGTTTAAGCCCCAGTTCTATATAATTGAATAAGGAATGTGCTAATATAACAAAAATGGGTAACCTACATCATATAATATGTAAAAAGATTAAATAAAACACATTTTGCTGGTTAAAATCTTTAGAAACGTGTATTGACCCATCATTAAATTGTTATTATTTTTTCTTGTATCATTCTTAATGAAAGGTTAAAAGCTGCTTAACATAGTTTACAAAATGAACAATCAACACCAAAAATGTATTCTCTATACAACTTAATGTACATAAAATTATACTAGGAATGTTAAGCTAATCAAAGTATCAAAGAAAACAATGACTCTGTTTTGCTAAGCAAAACTCATTTGAAGTTTACATACCATGTTGTCATATAACAACAAAAAATGTTCACAAGGACTATTATTCTGTTAACTATGTAAAACAAGACATTAATAACCAAGTGATACATTCAACAAATGTTAAAATCGGTAAAGTTGAGTTTCGATTAATTTACAGAAAAACCGGACCGTAAAATAATTCTTATTAACCTTTCATATTTATAATTAACACACAAAAAACAACAACAACAACAAAAACATAATGATGTAAACTTCTGCAAGTATTTATAACCACACACTGTATTATTTATGTTAGACCGTGGCTTATTCCTAAGTTGATTTGTTGATTGCATCAAGACAAATCTAAGTGATGATTAGGAAAATGAAACACACACAGTTTAATTTGAACATGGTACATTAACAGAAATACAATTCAGAGCAATACACAAATAAGTAAAAATTAAAGCAAAACTATGAAATACAATTCAGAGCAGTACACAAATAAGTAAAAATTAATGCAAAACTATGACATCAAACTAAAATTAGTACAAGGGTCAAGATATCAAAGCATTCCAAAAAGAAATGTCAGTGACATTGGTGCTAACAAGTTGTGGTATATGTACGTTTTACAGTTCTCTACTCCTTACTAAAAATGTATTCCCCTTTAAAGAGTACAAAAACCATGACATGAGATTACATAGGTCATTATCATTATTAATAATTCATTTACCAAAATATATTCCAGAACTCTGCTCTGGTTCTGAGAAGGACCGTGTATCCAGTACATGTTATATATAAATAATGCACCAAACTGCTTTTTCAACACTGGTTTATTGGTACAATAGTATCAACACAGTTTACACTTTGTCCAGATAGAAAGGAGATAAATGAAACAAAGTACTTTTCAAGATAACATGAGCGTGTTTCAAAGCAAATAATGAAATATTTGAGCAAATTAAGTTTTAATTATACATATATACATTCATAATAAGTACTCATAGTAACACATGGGAAACTGTGGTCATACAGTAAAGGTATACAATAAACCAATGTTACTGCTAGGCATGTACTCTTGTTACTTAAATTTGTTTAACACCTATCTTGCCTGCTATATAAATCATCCAAATGAACTGTATGTTTCCTCATGATATCATCATTAATGTGTTAACTAAATATGGGAAAATATGTATTCATATTTAAAATAGTTATGAGCACTACAAAATGACTTTGTTCTCCAGTAAATATGTTAGGTACCTTGACAAAATATACATAGTTACATGCAATTAATAGCAGCTCAACAAAACACATTGCAGACTATATTACACCATTAACGTTAATGTGAGATGGTTCATACCTTGGGCACCAAATATTGTATTTGTTAAAATATGTTATACAGTAATATTGTGACCAATCCTTTATCTAGGCCAGATATGTATAAACGTTTGAGAAAGTTTAAATGAAACTGTCACTGTACATCCAATCCAGTAATTCCAGTTTAACTTATTGGCTGCAGGCATCTAAAGTCTTGTCTCCATTACATTTGGTGTGTGGTATCCAGCTGACTGCTAAAGAAAATTAAAAAAAAAAAACATTTTCAGCCTATGGAACAAAAGAAACACTACCATTTCAAACTTGATATTCAGCTTTCGATGAATTTTCCTTTCAGTGCCTGTTTAAATCTATACCAAAAATTTTTACAAACAAGAGGGGCATAGGGGCCCAAGTTGCTCAGCCTAAGTAAAACATACGTATCCCCAGGGGTTTTACCATGTGACATTCAATGGCAACAAGGTGCACGATTTATCATGACCAGTCATACCTCATGAAAACCTTTTTTCTCAAAAGAGATAGTTATTGTTTTATCAAATACATCTTGGACAGAGTGGTGATTATTTTGGTCAAATTAAAATAAATTCTGGTCGGCAGATTCAGAGAGGATGAATATTACAATTTTTTCCAGATATATTGTAATAAGACAACAAGTCCCTGCCTATTGGGTCTGATTTTACAGGGCCATTTTTTGTATTTGTAATCATGATGAGAGACCATGAGGAAATAATGCTAGCATTTTGGCAAAATTCTTCTTTATTTTTTCAATATTGGTTAAAGTTCCTCATAAGCTAACCATTTGAATTAAAACAATTCAAATTCATTTCTTTCCTGTACTTTCAAATACCCCTGCGCAATCACTCTACTAGGAGTCGTAATTTACTTTCTTACCAAATAGGATTGTTTTCTTGAAACAAGAGGGCCATGATGGCCCTATACTGCTCGCCTGAGAACCACTGTTCTAAAAGAGCAATCTTGGTAGCCATATATCATCTGTGCCAAAACATTTTAAAATCTGGCAGTAGTTTTGGAGCAGAAGTCTTTTAAAGTTTTCATTATATTAAGGAAAATTAGCCCTGCCCCTGACAGCCATGTTCTTTTTACAGGTCAGAATAATTTTAGCAATCATGGTAGAAGGTTACCCAAGGAACATCTGTACCAAAACATTTTGAAATCAAGAAAGTAGTTTTGAAGGAAATATTTTTTGAAATTTTCTTTTTTTTCTTTCCATTGCCATGGCAAAGTTCTACATGGATCAAGTTTATTTTATCAACTTTTGTGAAGGTTCATCCAAGGATCATCCCTGCCAAGTTTAATCAAATTCTGTCCAGTGGTTTAAGAAATGTCGTTTAAAGGTTTCACTATATACATATAAGGCAAATTAGCCCCGCCCCTGGCGGCAATATTTTTTTAACGGATCGGTATAATTTTAGCAATCTTGGTAGATAGTTACCCAAGGAACATCTGTACCAAAACATTTTGAAATCTGGACAGTAGTTTTGAAGATGATTTTTTAAAAGTTTCATTTTTTTTTTTTTCTGTTGCCATGACAACCAGAGTTCTAATGGATCAGGTTTATTTTAGCAACTTTTGTGAAGGTTCTTCTAAGGATCATCCCTGCCAAGTTTAATCAAATTCTGTCCAGTGGTTTCAGAGGAGATGCCGTTTAAAGTAAATTGTTGACGACGCACGACACACTACAGATGCAGGGTGATCACAAAAGCTCACTATGAGCACGTTGTGCTCAGGTAAGCTAAAAAAATCACAAAACTCAAAATCAGAGATTTATAATCAACTACTATGCTTAGACTCATTCATTTTATTAGGGAGAACATATATCTTTCTAGAAATTTTAGAAATGTGACAAGTATATTATAACTATATTTTGATTTCTACTTACCTTGCCATATGTTGACAGGATGGTACTTTTAAATATTTCAGCAGATGCCACATCATATGTAATACAAATAACTCGTTCCACCTTTACATTGTCATTTCGCTTGAAAAAATCACCAATCCCTTTTAGCATTGCTCTGCATATTGTTGGCACAGGAGTCGGCCTTGTCTGTTCATTATCTGAAATAATCAACCCAATGTACTAAAATTGTCATATTTCGAAGGTTCTGGACACAACTATAGCTGCTGCGACGATTATAAAGCAATTTTTATAGTGTATAATGTGAATTCTGATGTGCAAGGATCAGAGAATAATATGCAAAAGAAAGAAAAGAAATGCATAAATCTTAATTACTCTTTTTCATACAAGATACTTAATGGATGGTCTTTCCATAAATGTTTTAGACGTATTTGTGTAAAAAAGATATATTTTCCACTCAAGGGAGCAATTGACATTGTTTACAAATGTATTCTAATTCATTTACATGCTATCCTGGAGATATAATGGTCTGTTTAAGTTGTGTTGTATGCAATTTTGATCTACAACAGAAATGACACCCTTCTGAATTAAAGCATGAGGGCCAAGATGGCCCCGAAATTGCTCACCTGAGATATATTGCTTTCATTGCCTGCACTGCTAAAGAAATAAAGATGTTAGAGTGTAAAAACGGCAGTTATGTGTGATGTTCTGATATTTCAAGGACCAAAAATGTAGCTCTATCAGTCAAATATTAGACATAATCAAATATTAGACATAATCAAACTCAACTGGGATAATGTTGCCATTATTGTTGTGTATAAGTAAAATGATGAGTGCTTAATAATTGCAGATGTCAGTTCAAACAAAGCATTTATCTTGCATATTATAAAATTCAAGGCCCATAACTCCTTGCCTTAATAGTCAATATCAGCTATAATCGAACCTGATCGAGAGATTATGGTAATAAACATTGTCATATGATAAAATTTGAAGGTGATTCCTATTTAACTCTGTGTAAAACAAGTGACCCCTGGTGCGGGGTCATTTATCACCATAGGGCTATGATTTGTGGTGTGGCCAATAATATGTTATCAAATATTTTTTTTTTTCCTATATAACTCTTGTAAAACAAGTGACCCCTGGTGCGGGGTCATTTATCACCATAGGGCTATGATTTGTACAATCTTGGTAGTGGCCCATAAGATGATACTTCATACCAAATATCTAAGCTCTAGGCCTTATGCATTCATGGAAGAAGATTTTTTAAGATTTTCCTATATAACTCTATGTAAAACAAGTGACCCCTGGTGCGGGGTCATTTATCACCATATGGCTATGATTTGTACAATCTTGGTAGTGGCCCATAAGATGATGCTACATACCAAATATCTAAGCTCTAGGCCTTATGGATTCATAGTAGAAGATTTTTTAAGATTTTCCTATATAACTCTATGTAAAACAAGTGACCCCTGGTGCGGGGTCATTTATCACCATAGGGCTATGATTTGTACAATCTTGGTAGTGGCCCATAAGATGATGCTACATATCAAATATCTTAGCTCTAGGCCTTATGGATTCATAGAAGAAGATTTTTTAAGATTTTTCTATATAACTCTATGTAAAACAAGTGACCCCTGGTGCGGGGTCATTTATCATCATAGGGCTACGATTTGTACAATCTTGGTAGTGGCCCATAAGATGATGCTACATACCAAATACCTAAGCTCTAGGCCTTGCAGTTTTGCAGAAGAAGATTTTCAAAGTTTGCATTTTTAAAATCTATTTTTAGCTCCTGTGACCTAATTATGCAATGGACCAGAACCATTTATACAACTTTAGTAGAGCTTCATCCAAGGAACATTCCTGCAAAATATTTTTCAAATTGGCCAAGCCGTTTAGGAGGAGATGTTGTTTGAAGCAATTGTTGACGCCGGACGCACGGACGCATGCACGACGGACGCCGGACGCCGGACAAAAGGCGATCAGAAAAGCTCACCTTGAGCACGTTGTGCTCATGTGAGCTAAAAATATATGTCGGGTCTACCTAACCACCTTAATGTTGAATCATGTGTTTATCAATCAATATTAAAAGACAATGTATATATTTAATGACAATTTATATTTTAGTCTCATATGATTGAAACGTTTAAGAAAGAGCCTGCACTTGTTGGCAGATTTATTTTATATTATTCACACATAAACTAAGTGCAATAAAGGCAAAACTTCAAATACAAGATAAAGCTTAAAACCTATCCTTAAATCTAATAAATGTATTACCACTTTTTCCCACCAGAGGAAAAACAATGTCTTTACAGCCCAAATTATCAGCCTTCCTTAAAGTGTTCTGAACTGTATTAGTAACATCCTTCTCAAACTGCTGAGAATCACGGGTGTCATCCAGAGTCCAAAGTGGGGATACTGCATGCAGCACAAATTTGCAAGACATGTTTCCACCAGGAACAATTTCAACCACTTTTGTAACATCATAGTAATTTTCCTGCATTTGCTTCAGTTTCTTCCGGTACAAATCTCCTGCCTGCTTAAATACAGATTTTGCTGATGCGCCTGTGTCTGATAATGTCTGATCTACAGTACAAACAATAGCATCTGCTGTAAAATCTACGGTATTTCCAGTTAACACATGAACTATAAATCCTTCTAATATTTCTATATAGAAAGGCAAGAACGTTGCTTTGGCTGATGCTGCAATAGGAGGTGTTGGGGCCCGCTTCATTGTAGATGCCATAGTTTCTTCTGGTATATCTCTATTACCTGAATTCTGTTTGTTACCCTTTCCAAAGTGTGGCATCTTTTGTACTTGGTCTTTAAACACATCAATGACTGTTTGGACACGTTCAATATCTACATCCACAAAATGAACTTCTAACAATGACTTGTGTTTGCAAGATTGAAGTGCTCTGAAATATTCCTGCGCACAGTCTTGAATCAAAAATCCCCCTTCCCCTGAAACATAATGAGTAATTATCTAAAGTAAGCATATGGTACCATGGTCCAGTGAAGTTTTAACCTGACTTAAAAATTACAAGAGGGCCATGATGGCCCTAAATCACTCACCTGAACTCAACTGCTAGAGAGAAATAAATTAATAAATTATACAGTATTTAAATTTTATTAATTTTTAGTTCTGGTGGCCATCTTGGTAGGCAGACCTAAACGATTTTAGCTATTTTTGCTCAGTACCACCTAAGGATCATTCCTGTAAAATATCATCAAAATCTGCTCAGCGTTTTAGGAGGAGATGTCGCTTAAAGCAATAGTTGACGACACATGACGGATGCCGGATAAAGACTGATCACAATACCTCACCCGAGCACGAGCTAAAAATAAGAAATAATGATTTCATAAAGGCTAGAAGAAGGTGCATGTAAAAGGACAAAAACACAGAGACAAGTCAGTACATAAAATAGAAAATCAAAGCGCTGAAGGCACAAAAGTTGTGTGTGTCTCAAATGAAAGAGTGTTTGAAGAGCTGCAAGTCGATTACCAATAATTAAATTCACTTTGATAAAAAGAAATGCGGCATTCCTGTTCTCTCAGCGCTTTGATTTGCAGTACCTTATCTACAACAGACTCTATTTATAGATTGAAGTAATTATGCAAAATTTCATTTCAGATAGTAGATATACATGTTTCGGTCATTTTGAGTGTAAGAAATCTGAGGTCGATAGATTGATGTGATTATTAGTATGTTACAATGATTTGTTTTGGACTTCACATGGGTTATTGTAACAGCCTAAAATGACCGAACGCTGCACATTTACTATCAAATTTATTTGCGAGCCACCTTTGCATCGAAACAAACTATATTTGTGCGCTTGGTAAAGTGATCACGTGATAAAAACAGTTACATCGATCGATTGCAGTTACATCAGCATAGAAAAATAAGTTCTATATTTTTTTTCATGTCACAGGCGATTTTTATAGCCTGTAAGTATTCATTTTTGATACAGCATTGGTTTTCCAGCATTTTTGCTTAATTCTAGCATACTTATGTTGTAGAGATAAAACTGGTCGATTATATTTACACTGTTGAGAGGTTATTCGGTTTTAAATATAGGAGAACGTGGGTTGAAAACGCAGGGTCAGGAATCATACCATTCATTTTGTAAATGAAGGCCGCCATTTTGAGAAGAAATAGTTGTTTTTGTATATTTCTGTTTCTGTAGGAATTACATAATACCAAGATACATATATGAACACACTTCTAATTCTTCCACTTCATATGGTGTATGCAACTTAAAAATCCATTTTGAAAAACAAAGTCATAGCGAACTGAAAATCAAAGTGGAGAAGAATTTGCGAAACATTTGACAGGGTACGACGCAGTTGAAATTGCTGTATCCAGAATTTTCACCCTTAAACTGTATTAATACTCTTAATTTTGCTAAATATAAGTTACCAAATACTTTTTCACGTCATAAGACAAAGTCCCATTTGAAACAGAAAACTATTTTTCGACAAAACAATTATTTTTACAAAATGGTAAGATGCAGTTGCATTTAAATATGATACGACGCAGATATCTTTTTTTGTAACAGCCTTTTCAACGGGTTTCATTTCGACAATATGTGCATATTTTACCAGCCTTTTCAAACAATTTCTTGTCTTCTATGATAATTAGGGTACACACAGTGTACAATGTTCATTTTTTAGACACACTTCTTCTGTTTTACATAAACGTACATCGAATATATTCTAGCTATCCTGATTGGCTATAATGTTAGTTCTCATAAATCGCACCATTTCGTTTGATTAGAGACATTAAATCTGTGAAGTTGAACTATTTATTTTTCTTTTTCAACTCTATTTGCGTTTTCATAGTATTCAGAATAATGTCATGTATTATATTACAAAATATCACCCATTTTAGGTAAGTATCTTACAAGTAAATATTCATATACCATGGTTCACAAGGTTGCAATATCAAACAGCTACAGAGACTAAGTTTCAAGGGACACAAATCTTGTAAAAATCAATGGACCGGAAAATCGCCACTTCATGCACATCTACCCATTATAGTAATGACACTGACCAAGTTTTGAAAAGATTCATTCAGAAATGTTGGAGGAGTTGCGTTCACAAGATATGGACATACGAATGGACGGACAGACGGAGAAGATGACGCCAATATACGACCGCCTCCGGCGGCGTATAAAGAGCGTTTGCCTTTAAAACATCTGTCATTTATCAGTTATACTTATAGTAGTATACTATCTGTATACAGAGACGTTTGTGTTCACCAGTTTCATGCTTATTATTTCTTACTGTCTGACAATAGACTGTATACGTTTTTGTCAATAAACTCTTGAACTAGAACACAAGTACTGGAGTTCATACTTTCTTGGACAACTGAGATACATTTAATTGGTTTTGCTCTTGTAATTAAAAACATAATTTTTATTTTTGGAGTAGGTCTAAATCATAGTAAAATTATCGCTACATGTTTTGAATTATTGTTTTTGAATTATACGAAACCAGACGCTATAATCAAGTGCAACGTCTCCCATACTTAAATAGGAATTAAATTCTTCTTTTATAATTACAATTCATACGTATACATTGTATTTTATTATCTGACTAAGTTAATACCAAATAGTACACTTCAACAAGAGCACCGCATGCGGGTGCCAACGCTCCTCTGTTTTTGCCAAAGTTACATATTTTTGTTAAACATTTAAAAAAGTTGACCTTGAAAATCACAACTAAAACTGTAAGCCTTTAACTGCAAAGTTAAATGAAATACCATACTCTTTAAATTTGACCTTTGACCTTGAAGGATGACCTTGACCTATGCATGGAATAGAATGTATTCAACACAAAGATGTAAAATATGTAAACAAAAAATCATAATTGCTAATCCATAGAGTTTTTGATAATCAACACAAAATTTAAGAATTTTTTTTTTAATACACCTGCAAAATTTTTAAAAAATATTGAAAAATGACAATTTTTTTTTTAAAACCTGTCCAAAGTCATGGCAAAATAAGGTCAAAGGTCAAGGTCGATAGATAAAATATTGAGGAATATCTGAATAACCTTTGTCAAGATGAATATGCATACCAAATAAAAATAAACAAGAGGCCCATGATGGCCCTAAATCGCTCACCTGAGATAAATAGGTTGACCCAAGGAACATCTGTACCAATTTATTTTAAAATCTGGCCAGTAGTTTTGAAGAAGATGATTTTTAAAGTTTTCATATTTTTTTTCTTTTTGTTGCCATGGCAACAAGAGTTCTATATGGATCAAGTTTATTTTAGGAACTTTTGTGAAGGTTGACCCAAGGATCATTCCTGCCAAATTTAATCAAATTCTTTCCAGTGGTTTCAGAGGAAATGTTGATTAAAGTTTTCCCTATATACAGTGAAACCTCGTTAGTCCGGGCTCCATTATTCCGGAAACCTCGCCATCCGGACACTTTTCTCTTGGAACGGATTTCCACAACGTAAAAATGATTCAATAATACGGAAATTCGCGTTCCGGATCCGGACATCCATTTTGGGAACCAATCTTCCATTTGCTATTTAAAATGACTCGATAATCCGGGTACCAGTTCAGACTTGATTTCCCACCTACTATATTTAAGACATCATTCGGACTACTCTTTGCGCGTGACTGTTATAGAAGTGTCACCTGCAGATTGTTTACACATAGCCGCGAGCGCTTCACACTAATCAGTCCAGAGAACAGGGGGCAATTAAGGGCTGGTATAGCCGCAAGCTACATATATAACTAGCGAGTGAAGAAGGTAAAATTTATTCACAGCTGCAGGTGTATGCTGTAAAAAGAGACAGAAAGCCAACCATCCTTTAGATCGTCTTTTGTTCATATGTTTTGTTTTCAGTGCGTACATTTAATATTCATTTGTTTGTGACTGTTTTGGCTAAAATAATTAAATCCAATTCATTTTACTCACGAATGCAGAACAAGAAATGGGTCACAATTATGCTGTCACCCACTTAAGGTGTCTTTTTCTTCTCTTAAAGAATGCTGATGTCAAGGATGGATTTAAATAAAATTAAACCATCATTTGTAAACATCAATTTAAATACATAATCATATATAGTCCTAAGCATATAATTTTAAATATAATTATTATTAATGGAAAACAAACACACACACACACACACACACATACACACACACAGTGTACAATGAGAAAGTATGAAAGAAAGAAAGAAAAAAGAAGAAGATAGATATAGATTGATTCATTAATACGGAAAATTCATTAATCCGGAAATTTAAACAAGGACCAAAGTGTCCAGACTAATGAGGTTTCACTGTACATACAAGGCAAATAAGCCCCGCCCCTGGCGGCCATGTTTTTTACGGATCGGAAAAATTTTAGCAACTTTGGTAGAGGTTGACCCAAGGAACACCTGTACCAATTTATTTTAAAATCTGGCCAGTAGTTTTGAAGAAGATGATTTTTAAAGTTTTCATATTTTTTTTTCTTTTTATTGCCATGGCAACCAGAGTTCTTCATGGATCAAGTTTATTTTAACAACTTTTGTGGAGGTTGACCCAAGGATAATCCCTGCCTAGTTTAATCAAATTCTGTCCAGTGGTTTCAGAGGAGATGTTGTTTAAAGTTTTCCCTATATACAAATAAGGCAAATAAGCCCCGCCCCTGGCGGCCATGTTTTTTTACGGATCGGAATAATTTTAGCAACTTTGGTAGAGGTTGACCCAAGGAACATCTGTACCAATTTATTTTAAAATCTGGCCAGTAGTTTTGAAGAAGATGATTTTTAAATTTTTTTTTTTCTTCTTTTTGTTGCCATGGCAACCAGAGTTCTACATGGATCAAGTTCATTTTAGCAACTTTTGTGAAGGTTGACCCAAGGATCATCCTTGCCAAGTTTAATCAAATTCTGTCCAGTGGTTTCAGAGGAGATGTTATTTAAAGGTTTCTCTATATACATATAAGGCAAATAAGCCCCGCCCCTGGCGGCCATGTTTTTTTACGGATCGGAATAATTTTAGCAACTTTGGTAGAGGTTGACCCAAGGAACATCTGTACCAATTTATTTTGAAATCTGGCCAGTAGTTTTGAAGAAGATGATTTTTAAAGTTTTCAAATTATTTTTCTTTTTGTTGCCATGGCAACCAGAGTTCTTCATGGATCAACTTTATTTTAGCAACTTTTGTAGAACCTCACCCAAGGAACATTCCTGCCAAGTTTCATTAAATTCTGTCCAGTGGTTTCAGAGGAGATGTCGTTTAAAGCAAATTGTTGACGACGGACGACGCACGACACACGACGACGGACGCCGGACGAAGGGCGATCACAAAAGCTCACCTTGAGCACTTTGTGCTCAGGTGAGCTCAAAAGATGTATGTAAAATAGTAAAAAGTTAAGGCCAACATTAAAGTATTTTGTTAAACATTTCAAAAAAGGTCAAAGTTCAAAAGTCAAGGTCAAAAGTCAAAAAGTGTAACATTGATGGAAAGGGGTTGCTGCAAGGAATTCACATGTGAAATATTAGTGCTCTGTTGGTATTGGTTCTGAAATGACAGGCATTTTAAAGTTTTCAAAAGTGACAACAAAAATAGGTCAAAGGTCCTTTAGGTCGATTGATGGAATATTGAGGTATATCTGAATAGCCCTTGCGAAGATGACTACGCATACCAAAAGTAAAAGTTGTATGTCAAATAGTTTAGAAGTTATGGCCAACGTTAAAATTTTTTTGTTAAACATTTCAAATATAGGTCTAAGTTCAAGGGTCAAGGTCAAAAGTCCAAAAGTGTAACATTGATAGAAAGGTCTTGCCACAAGGAATTCACATGTGAAATATCAGTGCCCTGTTGGTTACAGTTCTGAAATGCATTTAAAAGTTTTCAAAAGTTACAGCAAAATTAGGCCAAAGGTCAAGGTCGATAGATGAAATGTGTGGGTATATCTGAAAACTCTTGCAAAGCTGAATATGCATCCCAAAAATAAAAGTTGCATGTCAAAAAGTAAAGAGGTGATGGCCAATATTAAAGTTTTTGTTAATCATTTCAAAAATAGGTCAAAGTTCAAAGGTCAAGTTTAAAAATCCAAAAGTGTAACATTGATGGAAAGGTCTTGCCACAAGGAATTCACATGTGAAATATCAGTGCTCTGTTGGTAACGAATCTGAATTCACAGGCATTTAAAAGTTTTCAAAAGTTACAGTAAAAACAGGTCAAAGATCAAGGTCAATAGGTAAAAAATTTGCATATGTCTGGATAGGCCTTGTTAAGATGAATAAGCATACCAAAAATGAAAGTTGTATATTGAATAGTAGAGAAGTTATGGCCAACGTTAAGATTCCGGACATCGACGATGATGGACGACAACACGGACGCTGGAGTTACGACAAAAGCTTGTATTTTTTTCTTCGAAAAATGCCCTTGATAGATAAAGTTACAGTCACCACCTTTTGCGACGTATAGTTTGAGCTGTAACGAACACCTGAACTCTTGAGAGATTGCGATATGTTGAAATTCAGACACAAATATTTTCCGGACCTTGTAACGCTAGATTCGTGGATCATTGACTTTTTAGTCTCCCAACATTTATTTGTTCTAATTCGCCCTTTTAAACCCAATTTTATCAATATTCATCATCAGCGCATCTATTTAGCATATCCGAAACAATGTACATCAGATAAAGCTAGTATTAAATAGTTTCTCATAATTTGGTTTTAAAACAGAACTTTCATATGTTGGACTTGTTTTCTATCATTTTTAAGGTAGTGGCACGCTAATGCATGAATTCTTAAATTCTGATTTCTTTGGTGTTTTTCTATTCTATACATTTAAAGAAAGCACAGAACCATAGGTTCTAAAAATTAATGATTTTTAGATTATCTAACCCACTATTGAAATGCTTTAGCAAATTGTGTGGGGTATATGGATAAAACTGCTGTGAAATCAGCAAATTTCCCATTTTTTTTCATGAATTGATTTTTCATATACCTAAGGCATATAGCAAATGGAAAACATAAAAGCAAACTTGATAAAATGTATATTTATATAGAAAGTCATCATAATACAGTTTGAAATTTTTTCTCCATTTATAAAATAGCAACAGTAAAATTCCTGGTTAAGTACATAAATTTTGTACAAATTTCTCAAGGCAAGCAGTTAAAAATATTCATATACTATACCAAACATAACAGTATGTTTTACCTGACCCCCTAAGCTCAAAAAAACACAGAATATCAGGTATTGACTGCGTTCTTCTTTTCAGATACAATGTGAGCATAAATGTGAAATAATAATCAGAATTATCATATCTAGTGCCTTTTTCCATTCAATGATTAATGTAAAATCATTGTATAGTGAAATAATGAGCAGATAAGGACATTATTTTGAAGAAAAATCCCACATTTTATATGTGAAGTTTTCTCAGAGACAAAATTCACAACTTTGTACTGAACATAAACATATGTACAACTACAGATTTATTTTCTTAATAAAGCACTTCATTTCCAAGTTATTTATTACTTGGTTTTAAGAATTAAATTTCTAAGCATTCAATAAAAAATATCTGAAGAGTTTTATTCAAAAACTATTTGACCAGGTACGTTCAATCTTAGTACGAAAGAAACACTGTTACAATTTTCCGCTTTACATGAAATTCATATACATTTATACGAACTTGTGTTACTGTAGTTATGGTTGATAAAGATACCTATTGCTTTTTATGGAAAACTTTTTGAAATACCATCAATTATCACAATTACGCATTTTGACAGTTCAAGGAGAAATGACGTCACCGGAAGTGATTCGAGAAGGTGTTTTTCTTCTCTTTTTCAAAAAAGGAACAATATTTTTACATTTGAATAGATGAATACCAATCAAAACTATTACGTTTGATTAACACTGATACAAGATAACATGAATTGAACTTTTAAATGAAAAAGAATCAAAATCCGAATCATGGCGTGTTTTGACGAAGAATATCGGAAGATGGGCGATATTTGCCATTTGCCATAATTTGTCGAGTCCATTAGAGTTCCTCTACCTTAAATATACAATTATTTGAATAGTAAATCATGGAATTAACAGTTCAGTATTGTGAGGATTCATGATGGTTTGCGTTACAACTGAATAAAAATTAAAATAAGTAGTTTCTCTATGCTTATTGTAATGTATCAACACTAGGACATAACTGTACCATTAACCCTTTCCCTCATATAGACTCATTTTGACGCACTTAATAGGTACCACATAAAGCCTGATCTGCAGAAAACCACAGTTAAACCTTACCAAATTTAATTACAAAATCCTCATTTCCAGACCACTGAGAAGCAGCAAACAGCATAAAACCTGATCAGCCTGCGAGTTACTCCCAGGCTGATCTGGTTTTATGTTGTTCGCATAGGTCTTTTCATGGTTTCCTCTATGAGGGAAAGGGTTAATAAGAAGATGTATGATTATGAAATCGATAGTGAGAATGATGTTCATGCATAATTGCAATAACAGGTATCTCGCAAACAATGCGTGTATCGTTTGTACCGTATCACAACATGTCACTTGCCTGGCAATACACAGCTCTAAGTATAGTAAAATCAGTACTTATTGCAAACCAAGGCATAACAAATACTAGATGTGGGTGTTCCTCGGAACACTTGTGTCGCCTGCATTTAAGCATGTTTGATGAAAGAATTGACTAGAAAATCGATCTTTTGACAAATTATTGATAAAGCATAATCTATTTTGTGAGGTACAAAATAACACCAAATCACACACACACACACACACACACACACACACATATATATATATTTTTTTTTTTGGGGGGGGGGGGGGGGGGGGGGGAAAAAAAAATATCAAACAGTGCAATATGTAATAATTTTCCCGAGCACTTTCGACTATACAGTCTTCATCAGAGGAGTGTCAGAATGACTATGAATTCAAAACATTAACTGTAAGAAAAATTATGACGTCATTAAGCACTTATGACGTTAATTATATATATGTTGCAAGTTTGTAGTCATCATTATCATTATTGAGTTATCATTCTTGTGTACTGCACTCAGACCAATGAGATCTATCTACTATAAATGTTTAAGGCAACACTTCAAATACTTTACAAGTTATGCACCACACAAGAATTAAATCCAAAAAAATAAACAAAGGGAAATAACTCCAAAAATACAACAGTTATCATTCTTGCACAATGCACTCCATGAGATCTTTCCACCTATGAAGTTTCAAAGCAATATCTCAAATACTTTTTATGTTATGCTCCTGACAAAAATAAAGACTGAGAATCAACAAAGGACAATAACTCAGGAGAAAAGAAAGTGAGAGTTATCATTTATGTGCACTGCACTCCACCTCAATGTGATCTATCCATGTTTTAAGTTTCAAGGTGATACCTCAAATACTTTTCGAGTTATGCTCCGGACAAGAAAGTGTGACGCCGACGACGCCGACGACGACGACGACGGACAAAGTGATCCCTATGTGTCTGCCATGCTATGCAGGCGACACAAAAATTATGATCCTCTTTTAATAGGCACTGCTGTTTTTGTTCGCTTGGCTAGCCCAGCAGTCATATTTGACCCGCCAAAGCTTCCCGTTTTGTACCACAGGGGCTGGAAGTTGCATGGGGCGAATCATTTCGTACTTACAGGTACCATTAAAAGAGGGAAGGGAGGACACTTTTGAATATCGCATTTTCAGCAAATAACAATTAGTAAAACAGTTCACATGCATTTGAAATGAGTAAAAATAAAGAATTGAGCCCTTTCCCGTTTTGTTTTTGTTGTTGTATTGGGGTTTACCGTCGCTGCGATACTATTTCAATCATATAGCGATGTCCAGCTAATTACAGGTGGAGGAAGACCCCGAGTACACAGAGGTACCCGGGTAGAACCACCGACCTACCGCAAGCCAGCTGGAAGGCTTCCTCACATGAAAAATCCGAAGTCCCTACCAGGATTCGAACCCTCAGCAGTGAGGGGCTGAGAGATTTGTAGTCCACGACTGTAACCGCTCGGCCACGGCGGCCCCATTTTGTTTTTGCTCTTATAAATAACTAAAAAGTGTTCTTAATGTCCAAATGGAGCTTGACAACAGCCGGGTCCGGCTACTTTCAGTTTCTTTTGCAGTGAATAAATTGTAAGCGCTCATTGGTGAATATATTCAAACTGAATATTGTGTAGGCAGGTATGACTTCCCTGTACCTGCTTGTTCGACATTGATTACATTGTGCCCATTTTCAATCGCATTGTTTATAATTTTCTGGACCTCCGTAACTCAATGGAGTTTTCAAGGAAAATGTCAGTTTCGTTTAGTTTACATTTTGATTGACCAATAAAAACTTACCTTTATATTCGCTACGAAAGAAACCGGAAATAGCCTTCCCCAGCTGTTGTAAGGGTCGATTGGAGCAATAAATTCACAATGTTATCGTTACAAGAGAAAAACTACCCCAATTACGTTTAGGATTTTCGAAATTTATGCATTTAAAACACAACCTGGTCCATTTTCAATATTGAATTTCGTTATAAACGCATTGTTCCAAATTTGGTCACAAAACAGTGCCCTTCCTTTCTTTTTTCTGGGCGGTATTAAGTACTGTATACATAAGTATGTCCAATTAAAATGGGTTTACACTTCCGTTGGCGCACGTGCAAATTGGTATTGCAGTCGAATGTAAAGCTGTGATTGTAATAATTTTAAGTGACTGATATGTTTCTATGTGATTGCTTGGGGAATCAAACACGTGATTTGTGTTTGTTATAAATAGTTTCCCGTGTGATTGACCATATTTAATAAGCTATTAGTCAGTAGATGTTTGTGCATGCAGTTCATGACCTACTTGTCACTTCAATCATAGCACATTTCACGTTCTGTATTGTGCTTGTAATTAGTTATTATATGATGTGTGGGATAAGTTATATTTAAAGTTATCTTTTAAATATGCAACCCTAATATGAAGAACGTTTGGTGCAGTTAAAGCAGTAGATTAGTGAACTGTCGACCTGTTTAGTGCTGTTTGTTTTATTTGTATTTATAACTAATTTTCATTTTATACAATAATCAGAAAAATATCAAAGACTTTTTTGTAATTAAATTGCATTATCTGCAAAAATGACGACATCATTAGCATACAAAATCAAAAATATTCTAAACATATTAACATCAACACCATAGAGTCTTTTTTGAAAGAATTCATCTTCAATGTCATTAAGAAACATGGAAAATAATAAAGGTGAAAGGCATCTCCCTGTCTTACACCTAAAGCACAAATAAAAGATTCACTTAATACAGTTTTATTTTCTTTTTTATTAAAACACTTCACCAGTGAAATAACTGTCTGATACATAGTCCGCATGATGTTCAAAATATGATCTCGAAGTGCAAGCCTAATCAACTTTCTCCATACATTGCTCCTAACTATATCATCAAACGATTTTGTAAAATCTATAAAATCACAAAAAAACTGTTTCCCTTATTAAGCATATGTGACAAAATACCATGAAAAATGAAAATTTTATCAACTGCCCCCATATTTGCCCTAATATTTTTCATCAATCCAATAAGAAAACGATATACTTATGATAGTTAGAAGTCTAAGTTTTGTTTTGGCTTTGGTATTATGCTTTAAAAAGTCTATTTATCTCAAATAACACACAACTAATTTTGGCATGGCAAACATGTTCTTAAAGATGTGCAATAAACAATAAAGAATTAAGTATAACTCCTTTGCAATAGCATATGAAAGGCAGTACTGTACAAAACTAGAACTGCTTTTGACATGGCGCAAATACTTCCTGCATGCCTCTTTGTCACAGGGACTTTAAAATGACGCGAATAAGAGTTACAGTTCTTTGGCACTGCACTTCCCTTCAATAAGATCTATCCACATATGAAGTTTCATCTTGAAACCTTTTATTCTTTTTGAGTTATGGTCAGGAAAAAAATTAAGTATGAAATTATACAAAAGGCAATATCTCCAAAATTATGCATCAGAGATTTATGGGTTTTGGTCACTGCACTTCCACTCAATAAGATCTATCCACATATAAAGTTTCATCTTGATACCTTTATCCTTTTTGAGTTACAGCCTAGACAAAAATTAAATAAGAAAAAAAAAAAGGAAGAGAGTTATGGTTCTTGTTTGAATTGAGATCTATCCACACATGAAGTGTCACCTTGATTTCTTTTATACTTTTAGAGTTATGTCCCGGACAAAAATTAAGTATTAAAATATACAAAGGGCAATGACTCCAAAATCAGGCACAAGAGAGTTATGGTTCTTGTTTGATGCACTCCCACTCATTGAGATCTATCCACACATGAAGTGTTACCTTGTTTTCTTTTATACTTTTAGAGTTATGTCCCGGACAAAAATTAAGTATTAAAATTTACAAAACGCAATAACTCCGAAATTACGCAACAGAGAGTTATGGTTCTTAGTCACTGCACTCTCCCTTAATAAGATCTATTCACATATGAAATTTCATCTTGATATCTTTTATACTTTTTGAGTTACAGCCCAAACAAAAATTAAGTTGGAAAATATACAAAGGGCAATAACTCTAAAACTAGGCAACAGAGAGTTATGTTTCTTCATCACTTCACTCCCCCTTAATGAGATGTCTACATATGAAATGTCACCTTGATACCTTTCATACTTTGAGTTACAGCCCAGACAAAAAAAAAACCGACAGACAGCCAGATGGACAAGCTGCATCCAGTATATCCCCCCTTATAACTTTGTTATGTGGGGGGTATAACTAAATAATGTTACATTCAAACGACAGATTGATATAATTTTAACTCATAACCTTAAATGCATAAAAAATATATGATTAAAATAAAGCAAAATTAGAGTTATACTAAATGTATTTAATACCCTTATCACAGTGCACTGACACAACAATATAAAATATACTGAAATTCTCAAATGCTCGAACAACTAAAAGACGTGTCCTTAATAATAATTAGTCTTCTGTTAATGAATAAATATACATGTAAAACGTTCCATTGTTGTTCCAATAATGGGCCTGGTGTAATCATCGGATCCGCCAATCCAATATGTAATATAGGAGGACAAATATACAATGGTAATGATCCATCAAAAACTTTTTTATATTTAAAGTCACTTTAAACAAGAGGGCAAAGATGGCCCTGTATCGCTCACCTAAGTAAGATTGCTGTGTTTGGCATGATGACAAAAAATGTAGCATCTAAAGTATTTTTCTAACATTTGACTAGACCTAGATTTTGATCCTACCTGAATTTGCACTCATTTGGGTATTCATGCAGTCATCATTCTTATCAAGTTTAATGAAGACTGGGACAAAAATGTAGGCCTCTAGAGTGTTCACACGATTTTTTTAAAATTTGCCCTGTGACCTACTTTTTGACCCCATGTGGCCCAGTTTTTCCTTTTTGGTTGGAAAAACATCCTGACCAGATTGGGCCAAAACTGTGGCCTCTAGTAATTGTTCATGACGGATGACGTACAACTGACAAAAAGCGGTCAAAAAAGCTCACCCTGAGCACAAGTGCTCAGGTGAGCTAAAAAAATACAATTAACATGTTGAAGGAGAGCGGGTGAGCTGAATACATATTTTTTGTCATTTTAATTCAATAAATTCCCTTAAAATGAATGTTAAAAACAGCGGATCAGGACATGGCATGACAAACGTTTTAATCAACAGTATGTTTTTAAGATTACACATATTTCTTTTCAGATATATGACATATTTTGTTTTAGTATATAATTATATATATAATATTTTTGTTAAATATTCTAAGCTGATATATATTTAATCAAATAAATATTTTAAATCAATATATATATATATATAACTTTGTGTATGAAAATTTCATTGTTTAGTCCATACATTTTCTTTTATTGAATAAATATTTTTGACACAGAATATTGCAAAGTTTGTCATGCCATACTCGGACCCAACATAATGACTATGAAGGAATAGCACACATGGATTATGGATAAGATTATAACGTTTTATTCATTACCCTTCATATAAAAAGGTAGGACATGTTAAAGATAGAGAAGTTACAGATGGATTCGTAACTCGTATGTATTTGTCCTTATGAATATAACATTGGATCCGGATCCGGCAGATCCGCCGATTACAGCTGGCCCTGGGAATGATTTAGTTGTGAAAGAACAGCTGATAAAAAGAAGGAAGATTTACGTTATGTGCTTCACTCGCTGAAAAGGTGGTTACATAAAAATCACACGTTACACTTACCTGCACTTATAAATGGAACTGCTATGGAATGCAGGTTCAATTCTTCCGCTTTGTTGAAACAATTAGCTATGGTTTCCTGAAGCAGCTTAAGTGCGGTCAAAATGTCTCCCTGATATGACTTTGGACCACAAGCATGTAAAACATATTCATATCTTAGTTTACCAGCAGTAGTTTCAACACAGTCTGATATTTTCAGCTTTCTGTTTATCATTATCTCTGCACATGCAGTTTTGAAATTTTCACCTGCCTCATCTGCGATTACCTTTGCCACACCCATTGAATGTGTTAACTTAACATTTGCAGCACTAACAATGGCATCAACTTTTAGTTTAATAATACTTTCGCTGTAAACACACACCTTCAGTCCATTTATTTCACAAGAATATGGATCTGCTTTATCAAGAACAACCCAAGTTTCATCTTCTGGATGTATATCTTCTCTTGTTGAGCCTTTTATTTGGTCTTCTCTTCTGTCACTTTCATTATCGCCTGCATTATCTTCGGTATTTTCATCCAAAATTTCATGGAAGTTGTTTTCCAAATACTGTTCTATGTTATACAAGTCTTCTATAGAACCACCTACTATTAATAGCTCATTTACTTCTTTGAACTGTACTCCACAATTTCTTCTTAGAGATTTTTTGAAGTCCTCATATGAATCTTTTTTCTTGAGATGCTCAACAACTTTTGGTTCAATCTCAGAAACTACTTCACCCAGCTCCTGTCAGAAATACAATACTAATTCAGTCATTTATCATGGCATTATTAAATAGTATTTACTAATGTGTCTATAGGACACGAATGTCCCTGTCATTTGGTTTTATAATTTAACAAATTTAAAGAAGAACAATAGTTAGCTGTATCGATCACAACTTTTTTAATATATGAACAAACTGAAATCAAACAATACAGATGGGACAAGGTTTAAAAGTGAACTGAGTGCTGCGACCTTAACCTTAAAGCTAGCGACCTGGTTCTTGTTCGCCAAACAACGTCTTGTCCTAAGGATCACTTGTGCCAACTTATTTGAAAAAGGACCAATCAAGACCAAAGTTACAGCTGGGACAAAATTTTAAGGTCAACTGAGTGCTGTGACCTTGATCTTCAAACTAGTGACCTGGTTCTTGTTCGCCAAACAGCGTCTTGTCCTAAGGATCACTTGTGCCAACTTATTTGGAAAAAGGACCAATCAAGACCAAAGTTACAGCTGGGACAATATTTTAAGGTCAACTGAGTGCTGTGACCTTGACCTTCAAGCTAGCAACCTTGTTCGTGTTACAACACATCGTCTTGTTCTAAGGATCACTTGTGCAAAGTTATTTTAACACACACACACACACACACACACACACACACACATGGACAGGTGTAACACTATGTGCCCATCATCATTTCATGGCGGGGGTATAAAAATGTCACAACTCCACCAATATATAGTGGATGGTAACCGAAATTGTATTTTGATATCGTAATAATAATTATAACTATTGAGTCCATCTAAATTTATTGATCTGAAACAAAAAACGATTCATGGACGCACGCACGCTAAAACTCACAAACAGATAGGCGTAACTCTTTAACTCTTAATTCCCCTTCACCATTTACGATATTTCAAGGCAAAGGTTTTCGGCTAAATGATCTCTGCGATGAAAGTTCATATATATATATATATATATATATATATATATATATAGAGAGAGAGAGAGAGAGAGAGAGAGAGCGAGAGCGAGAGAGATTGGTACTGTATCTATCTATTGTTAGGAAAAGAACTCAACCTTAGCTGGCAAACAAGGTAATCAAGTTCATTCATGACAATGTGCACCAAATGACATTGTTATTTTCTGAAGACTGAATGATTCTTCTACAAAATGGTTTGCTATACATGTAGAGCATACAAATTATTCATAGAAAATGGCTCAACGACTTTTAAAAACATTGTCATCTTAGAGGTTGGACAGTTTATGAACATATTGCTGAACGTCAAGTGTTGCAACAAACCATGAGTGACCAAATACGATATAATAAACAACAAAAGGTTAGCAGAAAATAGTTTATGAATACTGAACAAGAGGGCCATGCTAGCCCTAGATTGCTAACAAGAGTATATAAGCTTATTTAAAGCAATTCAAATCACTTTATATTACTACTTCCAGCAGGACCTAGATTCAACTTTCAGATACAAAGAATTCTTAAGTTAGTCAATCATCTGGAAGCCTCGTTTTTCATGGGATCTACTTTATTTTAGCAAATATGGTAGACAGACAAAGTTACAAAATGAAAATAAATTCTGGCCTTTGGCTTCATAAATGAAGAATTTTGTATATACAGTCGACATTGTATTAAGAGACTGGTCAAGGGACTGCCAAAAAGTAGTCACTAAATGAATAAATGAAATGGTCTCTTAATAGATATACAAACAAGTGATACATGTACAAACTGTAAGCAAAATTGTATCATAACGTTATATCATAGTACAACATGAATACGATGTAAACTACAAAATGTTTTATACCAATTAACATCAACATTATTATTTTTGTCTTTCAATTCTTTAGCTCTTATGTTAAATAATACCTTGGTCCATTGGCTGAGGCTTGCATTTGGTGTTCGGTGGAAAAACACAACATTTGAAATCAAATTCATGGATGCATTGGGACATTTTCAAGAATCAATATCATTTAGCAATGAGCTTTCCTTATGTCTCTGTCTTACATTATTCCCAAAACCCTCAATAAATTTATTTCCAGTGTGCGCCCTGGTCGCATATCATAAAGCACAATGTACATAGGTATAGGTAAGAATAGTTAATGGTACAGATTGCATCCGGAAATATTAATTTACCTTATTCCCAAATATTGTTTTACCAAAATCCGAAGCATTCGACATTTGGAGGACGATTTTACCTTTGTTGTGTTTTGTATAAACTGTTGAAAGGGAACCGGGAACTCTATTGACCAATAGCAATTTAGAGTTTGGTTGCACATGGTGAAGTTAAGTTGCACATAGTGCAGTCATGCTTGGTCAAAACAAATTGGTTTCAGGTGAGCACTTTTGATCAGGACAATTATTTGTTTGTTCAGATGTGTTATAGATGAATAATACACAAGCGTACTCGATAATAAGCAACTTGCAAAAATGTACATAGGGAATCAAACATGGTTGCTCAAAAAAGTTGATTTCGCGCATAATCTTACGTGCTGGGACTTGGATTATGTGGTCGCTGGTCGCATAATAAACTAGAACTGCCATTGTCATGGCAAAAATAACTCCAACATGCCGCTTTGTCACACAGATTTTAAAATGAGGGTTACAGTTCTTGGACATTGCACTTTAATGAGTTCTATCCACATATGAAGTTTCATCTTGAAACCTTTTGTCCTTTTTGAAATATGGTCCAGACAAAAATTAAGTATGAAATTTTACAAAGGGCAATAACTCAAAATATATGCAACAGATAGCTATGGTTCTTGTTCACTGCACTCCCCCTCAATGAGATCTCTCCTCATATGAAGTTTCATCTTGATATCTTTTATACTTTTTGAGTTACGCAACAGAGAGTTATGGATCTTGGTCGCTGCAGTTCCCTTAAATGAGATCTATAAATGTATATAGTTTCATCTTGATAACTTTTTATACTTTTTGAGTTACGGCCTGGACAAAAAATAAGTTAAAAAATTTACAAAAGGCAATAACTCCAAAATTATGCAACAGATAGTTATGGTTCTTGTTCACTGCACTCCCCCTCATTGAGATCTCTCCTTATATGAAGTTTCATCTTGATATCTTTTATACTTTTTGAGTTATGGTCCGGACAAAAAACAAGAGGGCCATGATGGCCCTGAATCGCTCACCTGAGTACCATTGCTTCAACTGATGTCAAGGTTTTTAAACAGACAAGGATTCTGATATAACTTAATCTAAAACATTTTACCCCTGACAATACTACACACCAAATATCTAAGCAATGGGCCATATGGTTTCAGAGAAGACTTGGGCGCAGGGTCATT
>CM037789.1:42023968-42073968 GCA_021229015.1 Solen grandis
TCAACACCGCTGGACACCATGCTCTGACATGTTTTTGTAAGTTACTAATGTCTGAAAACATAGAACCGCAGTCGTCGCAAGAAATCATGATGTTTTGCAAAGTTTCGACTGGAACAGTATCCTGTCTCTGTATATCGTTTGGTGGTTCCATTCTACAATCTGTTTCCCTTATAAATTCCATCACATTTGTGCGCATGCGCAGTGAAGCTGGTGTAAGTGGCTTTAAATCTACGAGTAAATAGCCATAGGGATGACTAACAGCCTTTTCAAAAGGTCTTAACAGTTCTTGGGGGTTACTGGGGTACATTTGTCGGGCAAGGGTCATAACCTGTTGTCTGTCTATAGGGTTGTTAAATAATACCAGATAATGGCAATTTCGTCTCTGGGTAGGATCCTTGCTGAAATACAGGTTTTGGTTGATAGCGATGACAGACAGATTTCTATGGTGGCTACCTTCCGTGAATAAATCGGTCACTCGTTGGTCTTTCACCGCTTCCGTAGCCATGTCATCTAATATGATCACATTTCTGACTCTAGGGTCCAAAAACTCGTCTTTTTCCAGATTAAAAGGTACTCCTTTTTTGAATTCTACTTCCGGAAAAACGTTTCTTTGTATTTCGTCATATAACGGTTGCCATCTCTTGTATAACCAGATAATACGTTGTGGAGCGGGAAGTTTTTCATAAGCCCTCTGTAGTAGCTGTGATACGAAGTAAGTTTTACCACAAGAGGTCGGTCCGCTGACCATACACGTAAAGGGATGTTGAAAAACAAATTCCTGTCCATTAGTTAATGTTGAAGGAGGTATTTCCCTAACTTTCTTTTGTGTCTTTACTCCCTGAAATATCGAACCTCCCCCTTGAGGAGGAGAAAGAGGAAGAATTCCTCCTCCCTGAGGAGGAGGAGGAGGAGAAGGAGTCAATTCCGGAGGAGGAGGAGGAGGAGTCAATTCCGGAGGAGGAGGCCTTTCATTGACTGTCTTTTCATTTCCATGTTTAAATGCACAATGTCTTAACATATTGTCCCTTCTTGTGAATACTTGTTCACACTCTAAACACTTTGTAGAAAACATATTTTATGAACTGAAAAAAGGAGGCACTTCCCCTTATAAGCTTTTATAAGTCCCAAGACTTTGATCATGCTTGTTCTTATATAAAACAGGCTTCACACATCTCTAGATCCAGCATTGAAAATCCCTCGTCGTAGTTCATGACATTGTCCATCTTATAGGACAAGATTTTCGTATGTTTTTTTCTACCCTCGAAGTTCAAACTAATGAAGATAGAGTCATTTTTACATAGAATGACGTCATTTCCGGATTTTTGTTTATCATGGACTTCCGGTTAGAAGTTTAAAGTAAAGATTTCACTTATAGCTTTTCATAGCTATAAAAATGATTCAAATCGGATAACAACTAAGGGAGATAGAGTCATTTTTTACATGTGTTGACGTCATTTCCGGTTTTTATTCATCATGGACTTCCGGTTAAGAGTGTTCAAAGTAAAGATCTCACTTTGAGCTTTCCATTGCTATGAAAATGATTCAAATCGGATAACAACTAAGGGAGATATTACCTTTTAACATTGTACCTTTAAAAAAGTGGGTGGGGGAAATCAATGAAATCGATAATTGACAATAATTCGATTGAAAATAAAAACAACAGATTTATTTTGAAGCTTCTTACTATTTGTTTGTTCAAATGACTAAATATTAGTGAACAAAAGGAAAATATTGATTTTTTGTATGATATAACAAAAATCGATAAATAATCGGATCAATCATGTATTTAGAATTGATTTGCACTAAAACAATATAAAAAAAAATGAGTTCTAAAAATTCAAAATAACAATATTTGTATTTACTAAATGTTAGAGCAGAAAAAAAGAAAATATTGGATTTTTGTATATATAATCAATAATGAATCCATATCAGATCAATCATGTGTTTAGACTTAATTTGCACTTAAACAATGTCAATCAATTGATTTCTGAAATCAAAATAACAAAATTCGTTCAATGTTTTATACTTATATTCGAATGGTATATAATTTGGTAAACTGAAAGAGGTAATGACTTTTTAATTAGCTTTTCTGCTGCAAGGTCACAGCTGTTAAGAGTATACCGATTACACACACACATGTGTTTTAAGTTAACGAAGCCCAAAACATAATCTTTTTCACGCACAGAGTACACAGGTTTTTTTTCTATGTATGCTCTCTTAGAGTGATCAGTTGGAATTTTTTGTGTGCAGGAAATTTCTAAAGACTAATGGATATACATGTCATTCACTTTTTGGAAATTCTGTTGTGTGATATAAAAAAATGGATACTGAGGAAAAAAGGTAGGTGATTTATATATTAAAAAGATTACCTTACTCGGCATGTCCATTTCATTTCCAGAACGCTTTCACATTTGTTTGAAAGTGTGCGTGTGTGTGTGTGTGTGTGTGTATACGCCTCATAGGTTCATGGAGTAAAATTGATTGCTGGTTGTTGTGCAATGTCATGCCTATTCATGGAATGAAACATGTTATTGGTTATGTCTATACTTGTTCAATCGATATAAAATGAAGACATGGCATTGGTCGGTTCAAATTGTAAACCAGTTATCTCTGGTTTACTCTAGTTGTATACTGGAAATACATTTCCAAGAATAATTACCGGAAATACTTTGACTTAAAATGGTATATCACGTGTGTGTGTGTGTGTGTGAGAGAGAGAGAGAGAGAGGGAATATAACATGAAAATGTTACATGTATACATGTACGTGTTCATGTACTTCATTAAATTTGATACTTTAAGTATGAGAATGTGCTTATATAATTATATACAAACTCTACAGAAATTAAGAGAGAGAGAGAGAGAGAGAGAAAGAATTTAACAAATGGAATGTGTTACTCCAGATTCAAAGTAAAATGTATCCATGCATGGTAGATAAGATGTTTTTTCTTTCTGTTGCTATATAGGTCACAGTGTATGTGATTATGAAATGTACTGGTGCCTGCTTTAAATGATTTCAATATTCGCAAAGAAGTCATTATGTTGAAATAACGTGTGCAGACATGTTCAAAAATTGTGTTCCACACACGTCTGAATTCTGAGGATTTGATCTTTATTTCCTTTTCATGTTGAAATAACCACAGGGGTTTGGCACGAAAGGGGGGGGGGGTGCATAAAATCACTATATATAATACAAGGGATACAACTTCCGATTGATCTAAACCCATACCTTCATCAGGAAAAAGCCAACAACTCAGCCATTTATGAAGGTTTCTTTGAATACTTTGCACCTATCGCAAGCGTATACATTTATGTAACCAAAAGTCACCACTTTTTTACCCATGCGAACTCAGGTATTCAACAATGAAACTCGCAATGCGAAACTAACCCCCGTTTTCCAAAATCTCGACACGCGTTCGTACAGGGTCGCTCACTCGGTCTACCAGTGTAAACAAGCGTTTCTGCGGCAAGACAATGTAAACCGATGCAATGATTCCATAAAACATATTAATTACTCACATCAGCATGCAGAAACTTTCCTCGGCACAAAAGAAATTCAGTAGAAATCGTCAATTTCAACCGTTGACCTACTTTTACTTCCATTTAGCCATTATGCAAATTACGTGCGGTAAATACCGGAAATATAGCTTTATTCCGTTTTATGCCTATGAGTTAACGGGCAGATCGGGAACCAGGAAGTTGTTTGTTTACCTCCACAACCAATCGCATTCAGCGTAGCATTACTGGTCACGTAATTTGCATAAAGGCTAAAATGGAAGTGAAAGTAGGCCAGCGGTTGAAATTTGCGATTTCTGCTGAATTTCCTTTGTACCGAGGGAAGTTTCTGCATGCCGATGTGAGTAATCAATATGTTTTATGGAATAATTGCATCGGTTTATATTGTCTTGTCGCAGAAACGCTTGTTTACACTGGTAGACCGAGTGAGCGACCCTGTACGAACGCGTGTCGAGATTTTGGAAAACAGGGGTTAGTTTCGCATTGCGGGTTTCGTTGTTGAATACTTGAGTTCGCATGGGTGAAAAAGTGGTGATTTTTGGTTACATAAATGTATACGCTTGCGATAGGTGCAAAGTATTCAAAGATACCTTCATAAATGGTGGTTGTTGGCTTTTTCCGGGGTTTGATCAATCGGAATTGTATCCCTTTTTTGGAAATAACGTGTACAGACATGTTAAAAAATTGTGTTGAAATAATGTGTACAGACATGTTCAAAAAGTGTGTTCCACACACGTCTGAATTCTGAAAATTTGATCTTTATTTCCGTTTTGTGTTGAAATAACGTGTACAGACATGTTAAAAAATTGTGTTGAAATAATGTGTACAGACATGTTCAAAAAGTGTGTTCCACACACGTCTGAATTCTGATAATTTGATCTTTATTTCCGTTTTGTGTTGAAGTAACGTGTACAGGCATGTTCAAAAAATGCGTTCCAATATTGACTTTATTTTTAAACATAACGTCATCGCTCTCTATTCTGATTGGTTGTTGATCAAAATCATGGTTATTTTTAGATAAAAACTGGTTAATTCTGGTTTATTCTAGTTGTACAGTGCTAAATACATTTCTAAATATAGTTTCCGGAAGTATTATGACCATAAACGGCAGATCACGCATAAGACATGAGTGTTGAGTTCATTTTATAACAGGAGCTGTTCACATCGTAAGTAATGTCGTTATTATTTTTTTTTTCTAAATATTATTTGATATAGTTTTATATATTGTATGTTTATTGTATGATGATCATATGTTGATCATTGTTTTAAGACTTTGTATAGTCCCCGTCTAAGTCTGAGGACCTGACCCTCAATGTCCGTGATTAAGCCTTATGACTGAATATACAAGTCAGCTCTGTATATTATTGGGACTATCAATACCTCTGTTGTATCTCATGTTCTTTGGTGTTTACCATGTGTCTCCGCCTAAGGACTTGACCCTCAATCTCCTTAGCCCTAGGTCAAATGTACAACTCTGTACATTGATGTCTAACTATAGATCATGATGTCATTCTAAATATAGATCATGATGCCATTCTAAATATAGATCATGATGTCATGCTAGAAAACCAATATGGCCGCCGCACATGCGCAAATAATCTGATGACGTCACTCCTGCGCATGCGCAGTCTTTGACGCCAAACCGGCGACCTTACTACTTTTACGGAAGCCATTTTGCTTTCAGAAATAACAGCATGACAGTTATTCAGACATTCCTTTAATCTCGCGAATGATTTCTTCATTGTGCAATTTTCCTCGCCCTCCTCTAAACTAACACAAACCGCAATATTGCTAGACTGAAACTTGAATAGAAAGTCAAAAACATTTGGCCACCAGTGTTGAAAATCAATTAAGCTACTGACGTACGTTACATTAAGACTTCCTTTGTTTCTTGTATCATGTTGGTCACATTGAACAATAATCCGTATCTTGTTCTGATCCCCTTTTACAGCTGGCAATGCGGATGTCCACGGACCAACCATATGTTCTAATGACATTGTTGAATCTTGCAAAAGAAATATCACCTTCTTACAATTGATTGTTGACTTTTCATTGTTCGTATCAAATATAGATCTTCTACTGATGAAAAAATTCATGTTCAATGACTTGAAGGCATCTACCATCTGATTCGAGAAACGCTTAATGTGATCATCATCATCAGACACAATGAGTACATCGTGCTTCCTTGTAATGTCTTCAACATGCATTATTATATCCAATTAATTTGCGGAAAGCTTCCTCGTCTGCCAAGCTCTGACGAACAGTCTGTACCATCGATTATATATACACGTTAATGAAGCAAGCTATTGTGTATTTTAAATGTAAACATATCCTGTCGCGTTAAATTCATTTCAGTGCTATTGGTTTTTCAAATAAAGTATAAAACTTTGTGTTTGGACCATAAACCGCTATCAGACGAGACATAAAAAACCCCTTTGCTTGGCGATCGATCAGTATATAAGGGTAGTTACAGGACTGGTTGGCCCGGTGTTAGGATAATGTGACTGGATGTAGTATCATGCCACATGTCTATATGTCTATTGTGATATTGCAGTGTTGCAGCACTACATGTGTCTCTAGACAAAGTCTCTACATGACTGAAATGTTTTCAGTGGGACGTAAAACCCAGCAAAATAAACAAACACGATTACACTGCATGAATTTATGGTTTGAGACCTGAATTGCAAAATGTATCGGACATGTGTTTGTCATTAACAGAATTGTGGAATAAGGAATAATAAAAAAAAAGAAAAGAAAATTAAAACAACAACAAAAAACAAAAACAAAAAACAACAACAAAAAACGAAAAGACCAGATGCATCTTTTCCGTGACCACTAGGAAAAACGACATGTCAGAATTAATGTTTATATTCAACAGGTTTTCATGTAAAACTACACGACTTGCGGTTATAGATCTAATGACAACTGGATGGTCAAACTATTTTCAAAAGTTATATATTGAAACTATTTAAATTTAGTCATTAATCAACACAGATCTATACTCGCACATATACATTCTTGTCACGTGCAAAAAAATTTATCGTAGCATTAAAAATACACGTAAAATGCATGGCTAAACCTTTCATTTTCAATATACGTTTACATGTATAATCGATTCTATTATTTGTTGTCATATACTCATCGCCGTGCTTCGATGGTAACATACCCGATTGCGTATCCGAAGATTATTGGTACGAACCCCGTTGGTAGTAAGGATTTTTCACGACCCTCCCAGGCGCAAAGTACTGGTCCAACCCAGGAACCGCCGAGAGGGATTAGCATAAGTTGTAAGAACTTGTTTCCCAATCGATGTAGATCTAAAACAAATTTATTTGTTTTACGTCGACTGGGAGACAAATTCTTGCAACAATACTTATAATTTAAATGGCTGACGAAACATTAGAAGTAGTAAACGATTATAAATACTTAGGATTAAATAAAATAATATAAAAAAAACACGAAAATTAAAACACACAAACACTCAAGAATACACTTCGACGAATTTCTAATTGACCACTATATAAAATTTGATAATATGCGACATATTTAACCATTAAATCTATAGTTTGTTAATTTTTGTATTGTAGTCTCCGATCTCACGATTTACAGAAAGAAAACACGTATTTATGTACAAAATCATCCATGCAGAATTGTTGGTGCCGAAGTAGCCCATGTGCTCGCAAAAAGCATTGTTTCTTTAACAGTATGTGTGCTCAAAATTGATTCAATACCTATCACATTTCACTATCAAATTATCGTTAACTTGTCGGATAATCTGCCTTTGATGAGTGACATCATATATTGCTTCATTTTCCCTCAATTTCAATTCAATTTCAATTCAATTTCAATGATGTTTTTCTGAGCGAGGCATGTTTTCTTTTTTCGGTTAGATGCACCCGCGATCTGTCCGTGTTCGTGTTCACGGACACGGACGCGGACACGGAGCGGACGTATGGAATCTTTGGTGAGCAAAATATCGCTGACACGGACGCGGAAATGGACGCGGACACGGTTCTCGCATTACAGAACTATGGAATACCGGCCTAATTCGTGACCGCGATATGGTAACAAAATGGCGTTATTCGGCCTGTTTTTCTACTTCATAGCCTCACAAATCGCGACATGACGTTAGATTATGTCACGCAATTTGAAGCACACAAGTTATGCTTACAAGTAATAAACAACGTACGAACATTCCAATAATCTGCCAATAATAAGTCCGGATTTAAATCCGATCGAGCACGCATGGGACCTATTGCTTGTCCAGCCGCTGCAACCAAACCTTAAGGAACTCAAGCGTTTTATTCACCTATTAGACGTGGGCAGCCATTCCACAACAGTATCTTCAAAGAAAAAATATATCTACGAGAAAAAGGTGCATTGCTGTCATGGACATACATGTACAAAGTACTGAAATGAAAAAAATGAGATTTGATTGAATCTTGCAGTTTTTTTTAAGGGTGTCGATGTTAATCCTCTCTGTTAAGTTTGTTTCCGTGATCAAATTTCAATGGAATTTTGTGTTAATATTAGGAATAATTGTATTTTATATTTTGGTTATTTGTATTTTTCTCCACATAATTATCCTAAAATATGATAAATACTGGGTGGCCAAATTAGAAATTCGTTTAAGTGTACTACATGTTAACCTATAGCTCATTGCAAAAATGTGCGTGTCGGAGCGGCTAAGATATCAAAATGGTGAAACAAATGTAAACTTGTAGCTTAACGCCTAACATAATCTGAATTTAGAAAATACTTTTCTCGTTAAAATTGTCCCACGCAACAACGCGACGGAGCGACAACTCGTTTTTTGTTTTTTTTTGTTTTTTTTGTTGTTTTTTTTATTCGTTTTATTGTTGTAGTTATTATTATTATTATTTTGGACAAAAACTTGTCTCGAGAGGTTTTGCAAATTCTCACTGTCTCGTGTTGAGTAGATAGATTTAAATTTTCCGATGCGAGATTTAAGATGAT
This sequence comes from Solen grandis, assembly GCA_021229015.1. Taxonomy (NCBI): domain Eukaryota; kingdom Metazoa; phylum Mollusca; class Bivalvia; order Adapedonta; family Solenidae; genus Solen; species Solen grandis. The sequence goes on from CM037789.1 coordinate 42,032,460, forward strand.
ATTTACCATTAGCGGCCTAAAAACCTCGCGAGGATTATTAAACATCGCATGTAAAATGTCTTTTGATCAGTTACGTGTTGGAGAGGCGAGGTTTAAAGTGGCCCGAACTAGACACCGTAGACACAAGCAAAGAAAGAAAATGATTGAGATAGTTTTTAGCCATGCCTTGTAACCATAATGGCAATGATGACAATCCACCCAGTGTACACTGTGAAGCAAACTAATACTGAGTAGACCTACGTTCTGATCAGTCTTTTGTTTCATATCACGTAGGACCATTCCTAGTACCCTGGAACAAAACCAATTTTAAATTCTAAAGGAATCCAGTTTAATTCCGCAATAGATCAATGTCCCTCTTTAATAATGTCGGGGGGGGGGGGGGGTGTGAATATATATTATCTGGTTTTATATTCCTGTCTCAATTATACATCTAATGAACAAATGAAGGTATCGTGTTTCCCCCGATCTATTTTTAGCTCACCTGAGCACGTAGTGCATGATCAATGGTTGTCTGTCATCCGTCGGCGTCCATCGTCCTCTGATACCACTGGGCCAAAATGGATGAAAATTGCCTATGATGTTCCTTGCATGAAGCTCTTGCATGAACCGCAAGGCCTAGAGTTTAGGTAGTTGGTGTATGGCATTGTCTTATGGACCTTTACTAAGGTTGTTCAAATCATGACCCTGGGGTCAATATTGGCCACGCCCTAGGTGTCACTTGATTTTATTTAGACTTGTTTATGAAAAAACAGAAAAAAAAATCTTCAGAAACCACAAGGTCTGGAGTTTACTTCATTGGAACGTAACATGGCATAGTAGACCTCTACCAAATTTATTCAAATCATGGCCCTGGGGTCAAAATTAGCCCCGCCCTAGGGGTCACTTGTTTATTTAGAAAAAAAAAAAATAGAAAAATCTTCTTGTCAGAAACCACAAGACCTAGAGTTTAGATATTTGGTATGTAACATGTCCTAAAGAACCTCTACTAAGTTGTTCAGATCATGGCACTGGGGTCAAAATTGACCCCGCCCTTGAGATCACTAGTATAGGAAAACCCTCAATGGATCTTCTTTTCAGAAACTACAAAACCTGGAGTTAAGATGTTTACCAGTGGACCGCAACCAAATCTGTTCAAATCATGGCCCTGGTGTCAAAATTGACCCTATCCTATGGGTCTCTTGATTTTATATAGACTTATTAGAGCTACCAGACCTTTAAAATTTGGATGGAAGATACAGTTTTTGTGTGGTAGATGATCTTGCTGTACTTCTGCATAGATTATGTATTCAGTATGACTCATAATACTAAAACTGGCTATGAAGACAATATTTCTCAGGTGAGCTTGTCTGCTAACAAATGCACCCCAGAGAGTTGAGCATTTAATTTTTTATCAAGCACATTGAAATAAGGTAACACTGCAGTATCATCAACGTGAAATATAAGCATTCATGGTCCATGAAGTATAAAACCCGAATTTTTTGTTATTGATAGTTTCGGTTTATGTCCCACCAACAGTGGTTCAGTCATTTGGGACAAAGGACTGGCTACACGAGGTATACAGTGTGTAAGCTGTCTTACTGCAGTATCACATTTGCGGTTAACCGACAGTACGAGGGTTGTTATTTAGGATCGTAGACTTTCCCCATCCAAAATTAATCCAATATTAAATGTGATATTATAAAGAAGTAAAGTCGTCTTGTTTCTTGTATGCTTCATTTTCTAAGGAAATCCGCAAATCATGCACAAGAATGGATGAATAATGACCGGGGTCAATATCTTACACATATCAACGGAGGGGGGTCATTATTTCTGAAGAATAATGACCAGCGTCAATATTTTATACATATCACTGAAGGGCAGGGGGGTCACAATTTCTTAAGAATAATGACCAGCGTCAATATTTGATACATATCAAGGGGGGAAGTGGGGTCACAATTGAATAATGACTGGGGTCAATATCTGATACATATCATCGAGAGGGGTCAATAATGACCAGGGTCAATATCTGATACATATCATCGAGAGGGGTCAATAATGACTTGGGTCAATATCTGATACATATCATCGAGGGGGGGGGGGTCACATTTCTGAAGAATAATGACCAGGGTCAATATCTGATACATATCATCGAGAGGGGTCAATAATGACTGGGGTCAATATCTGATACATATCATCGAGGGGGGTCACATTTCTGAAGAATAATGACCAGGGTCAATATCTGATCATATATTGGGGGACAAAAAAAATATTTCCGGGGGGAAAAGGAATCGAGGGCATCTCATTTTTGAATGAAAAAGACAATTTTTGAAAGATAATGGGGCAGGTGATGGTGTGGTCCACATTTTCTGAAGAATTATAACCCAAGTCAAATTTGAGATATATCATCAATGGGGTTGGCGGGGTCAAAATTTCCGAAGAATAATGACCGGGGTCAATATCTGATACATATCATTGAGGGGGGGGGGGGTCACATTTTCTGAAGAATAGTGACCAGGGTCAATATCTTACACATATCATTGAGGGGTGGGGGTCACAATTTCTGAAGAATAATGACCAGCGTCAATATTTTATACATATCATCGAGAGGGGTCACATTTCTGAAGAATAATGACCAGAGTCAATATCTGATAGTCATCAGGGGGGGGGGGGGATTCTTAAAGAATACTGACCAGGGTCAATATCTTATACATATCATCAAGGGGGTCACAATTCTTGAAGATTAATGACCAAATCTTAAATCTTTTTAGAGCTAACTATTTTAATGTGACATCTATGTTAGACCTTTTTAATACTGTTTCTGTTGATACACTGATCACTTTTATTAACCCTTTCCCTCATATAGACTCATTTTGACGCACTCAATAGGTATCACATAAAGCCTGATCTGCAGAAAACCACAGTTAAACCTTACCAAATTTAATTACAAAATCCTCATTTCCAGACTACTGAGGAGCAGCGAACAGCATAAAACCTGATCAGCCTGCGAGTTACTTGCAGGCTGATCTGGTTTTATGCTGTTCGCATAGGTCTTTTCATGGTATCCTCTACGAGGGAAAGGGTTAAAGACATTGGTATATATAACAAGCTATATAACAAGCTTTGATTTTACATACGTGACACATTAAACGTGTTTACTCTCCAGCTGTGCGGGAATTATTTGTGAATAATTTTGTGACTTATCATATATTGTAACCTTTTTAGACACCATATGACATCTTTCGACTGTTGAGGTGTCTTTAATTCAATATTCTATTCTATACTTGAACACAGGAGTTTGAATTTCTATCAATAAACAAGTATAATATAGTAAAGATAAGCCCAATATATGGTAAGAAAAACACAAGGTTGTATTTTATTTTTATTATGCAGTATATGGGACTCATTTTTTTTATTATATTACATAATTATTTATTGATGGAACTTCAAACTCTTGTGGTTGGGCCAAGTGTGAAAATCTGTCCTTTTTAGCTCGACTATTCGAAGAATAAGGAGGGCTATTCGACTTACCCGAGCGTTGGCATCGCCGTAACGGTTAAGTTTTTCGTACTACCCCACTTAATTGCTGAACCCCTTAAGGTATTGTTTTGAAATTTGGAATACTTATATATGACCACCTCCCCAGCATGTAGGCAAGAGATGATAACTCTGTCATGAATTTTGACCAAATTATGCCCCTTTTTCGACTTAGAAAATTGATTTACTTTTCCGTACCACCTCACTTTTTCACTGAACCCCTTAAGGTATTATTTTGAACTTGGAATTCTTGTATATGACCACTACCCTAACCCGTAGGCAAGAGGGGATACTCTGTCATGGATTTTGTTCAAATTTTGCATAACAAATATATTTTGGTTAAATATTTTAAATTTCTAACCCTGAATCAAACACTTTTTTGTTCTTTTTTTTTGTTCCTAAAAATGAGAAGATTGAACAGTACTCACTCTGGGGTCAGGCCCCACCCTCTCAATTTTTAATTATGACCTTATATCTTAAAACAAAAGGGCCATGATGGCCCTGAAACGCTCACCTGAGTACCATTGCTACAACTGATTACAAGGTTTTTAAACAGACAAGAATTCTGATATAACTCAATCTTAAACATTTTAGCCCTGACAATACTACACACCAAATATATAAACACTGGGCCTTATGGTTTCAGAGGAGAAGACTTAGTGCGGGGTCATTTATCTCCAAAGGGCCACCATTTTGAAAATCTTGATAATGAACCATTAGATGATGCTACATACCAAAAATCTAAGCTATAGGCCTTATGGATTCATAGTAGAAGATTTTTTTTAAAGATTTTCCTATATAACTCTATGTAAAACAAGTGACCCCTGGTGCGGGGGCATTTATCACCATAAGGTCATGATTTGTACAATCTTGGTAATGAACTATAAGATGATGCTACATGCCAAATATCTAATCTCTAGGCCTTATGGATTCATAGAAGAAGATTTTTAAAGATTTTCGTATATAACTCTATGTTAAACAAGTGACCCCTGGTGCGGGGGCATTTATCACCATAGGGTCATGATTTGTACAATCTTAGTAATGAACCATTAGATGATGCTACATACCAAATATCTAATCTCTAGGCCTTATGGATTCATAGAAGAAGATTTTTAAAGATTTTCCTATATAACTCTATGTAAAACAAGTGACCCCTGGTGCTGGGGCATTTATCACCGTAGGGCTATGATTTGAACAATCTTGGTAATGAACCATTTGATGATGCTACATACCAAATATCTAAGCTCTAGGCCTTATTTAGAAGAAGATTTTTAAAGATTTTCCTATATAACTCTATGTAAAACAAGTGACCCCTGGTGCGGGGGCATTTATCACCGTAGGGCTATGATTTGTACAAATCTTGGTAATGGCCCATAAGATGATGCTACATACCAAATATCTAAGCTCTAGGCCTTGCAGTTTTGCAGAAGAAGATTTTCAAAGTTTGCATTTTTAAAATCTATTTTTAGCTCCTGTGACCTAATTGTGCAATGGACCAGAACCATTTATACAACTTTAGTAGAGCTTCATCCAAGGAACATTCCTGCAAAATATTTTTCTAATTGGCCAAGCCGTTTAGGAGGAGATGTTGTTTGAAGCAATTGTTGACGCCGGACGCACGGACGCACGCACGGACGACGGACAAAAGGCGATCAGAAAAGCTCACCTTGAGCACGTTGTGCTCAGGTAAGCTAAAAACTGTTCAGATCCCCACCCCTAAACCATGTATATTCTTGTTCCTCATGATGAGATGGATTAAATGGTACTTCTTTAATGTTCACATGGGTCACCAAGGGATCAGGCCCCGACCCTGAATTCTATTTATGACTTTATATCTCAAAAAATGTTCAGATCCCCACCCCTAAACCATATGTATTCTTGTTCCTCATGATGCGCCAGATTGAGTGATACTACTTTGGTGCCCCCAAGGTCACCCAGGGGTCAAGCCCCACCCCTTCAATTTTACTTATGATCTATATCTCAAAAACTGTTCAGATCCCCACCCATAAATTATATATATTCTTATTCCTCATGATCAGATGGACTGAATGATGCTGTATGATTGTCTAAAGAGAATCTTGTTTGGGAGACTTAGTTTCAGTTCACTCTTACAATTATTACTTGTTTCACTGAACCCATTGATGTTTTTCTTTGAAACTTGGTATACTTGAGTATCACTATCACCACTGCCTTTGGTCAAGAGGTGATTACTCTTGTTATGGATTTTGACAAATTTATGCCCCTTTTCAACTTAAAATCTTGATCATTTTTTCGTATCACCCGAGTTTTTCTCTGAACCCTTAAAGGTGTTGCTTTGAATGCTTATGACCTCTTCCTTCCATATGTAGGGAAGAGTACATAACTCTTTCATGGATTTTGACTAAATAATGTCCCTTTTCTGACTTAGAATCTCAGTTTAGTTATTTTTAGACTTGCTCACTTTTTCACTGAACCCTTTGAGATAATGCTTAAAACTTGGAATACATGTTTATATCCTTTGTTTACTTTTTGATAATACAATGATTCTTATTTTGCCTTTAACTGTAATATTTTTCTATACTGACAAGCATTAGAATAGTTGAGCGTGCTTTCTTACGGACAGCTCTTGTTTACATTTCAAGGGCCATGCCTCTAGACTTACTGGTTCAATATCACTCATAATCAAACCTGGCGAGTTTATGATAACTGATACTTTTAGTGAAGTTTGCTTTCTAAATACTGAAGCTAGGGTGTAAACAAAGTGAAATCTTTTTTTTTTTTTTTGATAATTGAAAGGTTACAACTCCGAAACTAATTGTTCCATATCAGCCAAAATCAAACTTGATGTAATGGCCATTAACATGGCTATCAAGTTTGAAAAGATAAGAAATTAATATACTTGACATAGTGATATCCGGCATTCATTTTTTTTTATATTTAAAGGCTCATTACTCATGGCCTATTTGGCAGATATCAGCCATAATTATGTCTCCGCTTATATTTGTAATTATGGGGGGAGACATATCGTTTTTGTCAGAGTTGTCTGTCTGTCGGTCACACTTTTTTCCAAGAGCATAACTCAAAAAGTATAAAAGCTATTAACTTTACAGGCAGATAGATATCATGGAGGAGAAATGCAGTGCATAAGAACTGTTACTCTGCAAATCATATTTTCTAAGTTATTTCCCTTTGTTAAATTTCATACTTAATTTTTGTCCAGAGCATTACTCATGCACTATGCCACATATAACCTTGAAACATCATAGGTGGATAGACCTCATAAAGGAGAAGTGCAGTGCACAAGAACCTTGACTCTGCATATCATATTTTGCTTTTTGCCCTTTGTTATATACTAAATATTTGTCCAGAGCATTACTTATGCACTATGAGACATAAAACCTTGAATCTTCATAGGTGGATAGACCTCATGAAGGAAAAGTGCAGTACAGAAGAACCTGAACCTTAGCTCTGCATATAATATTTTGAAGTTATTGCCCTTTATATCATTTCATACTAATTATTTTAGAATGCATACTTCGGTGAGCAATATCCATTTCCAACAGTTTCTTCTTTTTCCCCCTTTTCACAAATTCTTGACTGCAAGATAACTCATGTTCTACTTATGGTGTTGAAACAAAATTTCAACTATGGAGAGGAAGTGTCATACTCAAGTTCCATAACTCTGGGCAGAGCTTGATAAATATTGTCAGCCCTTTAACTATTTACTGCATGAATACTGATGATGTAATTTAAGACTCATTGAATATTAAACAACATGAATTTAACATCAAGATTTGCCATGACATTGAATCAGCCATGTATTCAATTACTGAAAACATCTGCAAACTGAAATCATGGTAGATCTACTTTTTCAAAGCAAACTAGAACTATCACTGAAGGTGATTCATACCCCCACCCCCATCTTTGACACAGGATGTATTCACATGACACATATTAAACGAATGTTCACACATAGGATTTGGGCTTATAAGCATACCAAAAAAAAATATTATCACTAAAGGTGATCAATACCCACACCGGAAGTCTGTCATGTGTAGGAATACAGTTTCAAAAGTTTGCGTGAGTGAAATACTACATGTATGTAAGGTTTAAAGTTAGTGTGAGCAATGGTTCAAAAGTTTTGGACAATGCTAAAAAGTTTTGACAGACAGACAGAGAGACACACATACAGACACACAGAAGAAAACAATTTGCCCCCAAGATCTGTAGCTGAGGAGAATAAAAATGCAGTCTAATTATGGTTCACATCCATATTTATTGTTTGCAAAAACCTGTCTTTATAAATTTACATTGTGGTTTTCTTATGCACTGCACTCCCTCTCATCAAGATCAATCTACATATGAAGTTTCATCAACCTAGCTACTTTAGTATTGGAGTTATGCTCCGGACAAAATCAAAAGATTAAAAATGACAAAGGGCAATAACTCCTTTCAAAATACATGCAGAGTTATGGTTCTTGTGCACTGCACTTCCTCTCATCAAGATCAATCTACACATGAAGTTTCATCAACCTAGCTACTTTAGTATTGGAGTTGGCCCAAAATCAAAAGATTAAAAATGACAAAGGGCAATAACTCCTTTCAAAATACATGCAGAGTTATGGTTCTTAGGCACTGCACTTCCTCTCATGAAGGTCTATCTACATATGAGGTCTATCTACATATGAAGTTTGATCAACATAAGTATAGTAGTTTTGGAGAAATGCTCCGGACAAAATCAAAAGACAAAAATTAACAAAGGGGAATAACTCCTTTAAAAAACATGTAGAGTTATGGTTCTTATGCACTGCACTTCCTCTCATCAAGATCAATCTACATATGAAGTTTCATCAACCTAGCTACTTTAGTATTGGAGTTATGCTCCGGACAAAATCAAAAGATTAAAAATGACAAAGGGCAATAACTCCTTTCAAAATACATGCAGAGTTATGGTTCTTGTGCACTGCACTTCCTCTCATCAAGATCAATCTACATATGAAGTTTCATCAACCTAGCTACTTTAGTATTGGAGTTATGCTCCGGACAAAATCAAAAGATTAAAAATGACAAAGGGCAATAACTCCTTTCAAAATACATGCAGAGTTATGGTTCTTATGCACTGCACTTCCTCTCATCAAGGTCTATCTACCTATGAAGATTCATCAACATAGGTACAGTAGTTTTGGAGAAATGCTCCGGACAAATATTTGTAGACCAACCGCCGGACCGACCGACCGACAGGGTGACTCCTATATACCCCCCCAAATTTCATTTGTGGGGGTATAATAAAGTAGACACTGATGAGAGGGCTCTTGTACATGCCACTGTGTGCCTCAGTATATGTGTGTGTGAAGGGAGGTGAGGGGAGATATCAGTTTTCTGTGAAAACAAATCTCTAGTTGAACTTGGTTCCAAGATTATGGGCATGAGTTTGAAAGTCTGGCATTTTTTATATTTAAAGAGCCGTAACTCCTAAGTGGCTAAGAACTTGGCCAAGAGATTATGGTCATTAACATTATCCTTGAGCTTAAGAAATGAGTGTAAACAAAGTAAAATCCAACATTTTTTTATAATTAAAGGGCCAGACCTAATTGGATAATATCAGCCATAACGGAACTTGGCCAAGAGATTACGGCTATAAAAATTGTCATGAAGTTTGAACATGATTGCTTAAAAACAAAAATGTGTAAACAAACTAATTGTACACGACAGACGGATGACAGACGTTCAATGATCTTAATAAATCATCTTGAGCACATATGCTCAGGGGCTAATTTTACTAAACTTCATACATACAATTTTTATACTAAACAATTTAAAATTCACTCTTATTCAATATTTCGGAAAAGTCTGCCTTTCTCAAGAAAAAAAAACATGAATTTTTTAGAAAGTTCTAATAGCAGTAACAAAATGGTGACTATTCAAATGTCTGTTATGTAGAACTTGCTAAAAAATCATGTTTTTTTCTTGAGATAGGCAAACATTTGCCGAAATATTGAATAAGAGTAAATTTAATTGTTTATTGTATTATTTCCCTCTGGAAAATTAACATATTTATATTATACAAATTTTATCTTAGTCGCAAGTATGTTGTTCTGCATAGTGTCTAATGATTTTTATCAAGAAACTTGAATCATTTCATTGCATTATACAAACACTACTCCTTTTGTAGAGAACAATCAGAGTAAAAATACTACTTTATGGTTATGATTTTTTTCGTGTAAGAAGTTAAGTGAAAAAGGTCCCAACTGAGCTGAAAAGGATTAAGAACACTCACAAAACTCCATTATATACTCCAGATATTTGAGAATACTATTTGACTATTTAAGTTTACTGCCACTTCCACAGTATTTTGGTCATATTGGGATGTCCAGCTAATTACACGTGGAGGAAGACCCCAAATGCAAGGAGGCATCCGGGTAGAACCACCTACCTACTGCAAGCCAGCTGGAAGGCTTCCTCACATGAAAATCCAAATGACCCTGCCAGGATTCAAACCCACATGGTGAGGGGCTGAGTGAATGTTAAAGTCGGAAACTTTACCCTCTTGGTCACGGAGGCCCATTTGAGAATACAGCCACAGGAGAACTCAAGAAAAACAAAAGATTGCAGCTGAAACTATTCACTGTTTTATTACTATCCTCTTGGTTAAAAAAAATCATTTATAACATCTTTAATACAAAACACACACAAAATAAAAGGAAGTGGAGAACACTGTTATGTGTTGCTCCCATCTGGCCTGTCATTAGATAAGTCTTCAGAACTGTTTGGCTTCTGTTTGGAGACAGTGCCATCTTGGTGAATAGCAAAGTCAAAGTCAGACCGAGTGTTGAGCAGCTTGTCTATCTCACTGTCAATGTCTTCCTCAGAAATAAACTGGTCTATATTTTCCTGTAAGAAGCAGAACATGAACAAGAACGTGTAAAGCCCCTGATTAACCTTTTCTACAGCCATAGCATTTTGGTCATACAGTCTTGTTAAGGTAATTCTTATACCAGTATAGAAATTTGAATCTATAAATTTCAAGGTGGAGCATCTTATAAAACTGGTTTTGTAATAATATGTCAACGACAGGGTAATGAAGACCCTGGAATGCTTACCTTTGACTAATTAGCTTAAAGCAGATTTCTTTTTCAATTAAGGAGATGAATAATTTGAACAATCTTAAAAAATATTCTTCAAGTGGTTATGGACGGAATATAAAAGATCTCACCCAGTACATACAATTATAAAGAAACTATGTCTGCCACTTGGTGAAAATAATTTGAAACATCAATATTAAGATTCAATTCAAGGAATGTTTGTGCAAAAACAGTATCAAATTTGGCTGGTAGATTTGAACGAGTTTTCACAATTTATTTATATAATATTACTAAATTATATTTCAGGAAGAGAAGTCTGGCCCTGATTTTATCGTGACCTAAAGAAAATGAATTGGTCAAAGGTGGCACAAGGGACATCATTCTGTGCCAATTTATTCTTAAATACAGCCAGTAGTGGTTCTTTAGTACAGACGTTTTAAAATTTTCACAATTTACATTCCTGAATACACATACATGTATAAGCCAGTAGTTTAAGACCAAAGGATTTTGAATTTTCAATATATACTGTATAAGAAAAACTTGCTCTACCCTTTGTGGCCACATGTTTTTAAAAGATCAGAATATTTTGTATAATATTCATCCCCCCCCCCATTTTTGTTACGACAACATCCAGGTTTCAGCATGGAGTCAAATTCTTAGTCCAAATTTTGAAAGGAAATAACAACAAAAATTCTATAAGTTTTTAAAAATTGCCTATTAAAATGGTTTACGAGATGATTAAAGAATTGTTGATGATAATGACAGACAAAACAGATGACCATCCATAATGGTTGCCTGGTAACATTAGTTCACCTTGAGCAAATTGCACTTAGGTGAACTGAAAAATACAGCTTTCAATCCCCCCCCCCCCCCCCACTTTTTTCCCCGGAAATAAAAAAAAGAACTGATTATCACCCATCCTGCAATTTTATCAATTAAATGGTCGTAACTCTGGAATGTCTGGGACATTCTGACTGGTTTCAAACTCTATTGAGATACTGTGCCAATACACATTGTGACAAAGTTTGGTAAAGATAGATTCATGTTTGTCAAGGTACGAGAGCATTGTTAATTTTGCAAATTTTCATCAATTCAAGGGCATTAACTCTGAAGTGTTGGAGACATTTTTGGCTGGTTATTGAACTTGGTTGAAATATCATTCCTATTCACAATGTGACTGTGTTTGGATGAGAATGACTCATGTTGGTTAGAGTTAGAGAGCAGTCTCTGTTACTTAAGCAACTTTTCATCATTCAAGGGCCATAACTCTGGATTGCATGGGAAATATTAGCTAGTTATAAAACTTGGCCGAGATATTGTGCCCATATACATTGTGACCAAGATTGGTAAAGATCCTTTCACAACTCTTTGAGTTAGACAGCAGACAACATCAGTGAACACCACCCACACATGCAGGTGAATCCATAATACATTTTGCATTCGAACATATATTTATTTTTACACTGATATTTACATGTACTATTTTTACATCATATCCAAAGGTTCAAGTCCTCCAAGATTTATCAGCTGTATAATGTTCTTGCTTTCTAAGTACATCTTAAACTGACATTCACAAAGATTTATTTTTGTTCTTAAGAAACTGAAAGGCATAATTGAAAGTCCTATACATTTGACTTGACTAGACTGTTACTTACCATTTCCTTCAGCACCTGCTGCTTGGCCTTCATTTTCATCTCCTGTCTCTCCTGCTTCTCACGTTCCTCTTCCTTCAGTGCCAGTATCTCATCTAGCTCCTCTACCTTTTTCCAGCCCTCCTCCCTATCAACGTAACAGGCATCAAATACATGTAATCTTTACTTTGTTGGGTTTAACATCCTCCCAACAGTATTTCAGTCATTTGGAGACACATTAAGCCAAACAAGCCTCAAACTACCCTTATATACTTAGCGCCTAGCAAGGGAGATATTCCATTACTATTTTTATGGTTTGACATTTCAAGGATGGGGATTGAACCCATGACATCCTGATTCCCAGGCCATCGGGTCAGTCCTCAATTAATCCTCTACCACCCTGATTATACCATTTAACATGCGTTGGACAACTGTAAAGTCTTACCATACTGACAGCATTCAAACTCTTGATTACATTTTGCTGTGTTCCCTTTGTATAAAGGAATTGAGGAGTAGCAAACGAAAAATCATTCTCTAAAGTAACTCATAAGTAATTTTTAATCTTTTGATACATAGCACCTTTAATACAAATGAGACAAAGTCTTGTGACCTACATTCATGTTATTTCTGAATATCAATATAATAATATACAACAACCAGTAGTACTCTCTAACAGTATTACATAAAGGAAAGGCGAATGTAATACAAGCATTCTGAAAGTATTGCATAGGCAATACTAAGCCAATTACCGGCAAATATTAATATTACTACATGTACCCTGCCCTTCTTCATGCTGCAATCAAGACAATTATTTGATCAATACTTTTCATGAAATCAGTATACCGGAACAACACTCAAACTTGATCTGTAACTCATGGTGGTAGACTTGAAAAGCAAACATTAGATCAATATCTGCAAGAGTTTAGAAAAAAAGCCAGAAAATATGAGTGTGATGGACAGAAGGACTGACAGACAGACGGAGTGCAAACCCATTGTCCCTTTTGATGATGCAGGTAGGGGACTAAAAAGACTAGGGTGATCACTCACTATGAGCAAGTTGTGCTCAGCTGAGCTAAAAATGGTAATTTCATAATTGGAAAAATATAGACAGAGATAGAACCCTATAGAAGCTTCCAATATGAAAGTAAGTCAAATGGCAGTGTCAATATGTATCCTTTTTTCCTCCTGAGCATAACCTGGGGTGTATAATTTCTTTTAGGTCACTCATCCTGTAGGATGAGTAGGAGAAAAATCTAACTCGTCCTTAAACAAAGCTCGTCCTAAAGTAATTTTAATTTTTGCTTCCCGTAAAGTTGTATAAAGCTTTTGATATTTTGCAGAAACACCGCAAAACAATTTTTTTTCTTTAACCACAGAAAGCCAGAAAACCAATGATCCAGGGCTTTTCTTGTGCGTTTTGTTTTATTGTAAGCGATTTGTTGCTTCCTATATTTTAACTCTTGCTTTTTTGTATTTTCGTCTCTGCTGCCAAGAAGCGTCTTCATTGACAACTGTTTCCACATTTTGACCGCCAGAAACAAAACATATTTGCAGTCCCTGACTGTGCTGCAAACTAACAAAAAACGTATTGAAAAACCACCGTAGAATATTGTAAACCAGTCTGTGCTAGCACCTCTTACGAATCTTTCTAAACAAGAGGGCCATAGAGGCCCTAAATAGCTCACCTGAGTATAGAGTTATCCAAGGAACATCTCTACTAAAACATTTTGAAATCTGGCCAGTAGTTTTGAAGGAGATGAGTTTTAAAATATTCATAATTCATTTCTTTTAGTTACCATGGCAACCAGAATTCTACATGGATCAAGTTTAATATAGCAACTTTTGTGAAAGTTCACCCAAGGATCATCCCTGACAAGTTTAATCAAATTCTGTCCAACATATTCAGAGATGTCGTCGTTTTACGGTTTGACTATATACATATTAGGCAAATTAGCCCGCCCCTAAAGGCCATGTTCTTTTTCGGATCTAAATAATTTTAGCACTCTTGGTAGATACTTACCCAAGGAACATCTGTACCAAAACATTGTGAAAACTGGCTGGTAGTTTTGAAGAAGATGATTTTTAAAGTTATCATAATTTTTTTCTTTCTATTGCCATGGCAACCAGAATTCTACATGGATCAAGTTCATTTTAGCAACTTTTGTGAAGGTATACCCCAAGGATCATCCCTGCCAAGTTAAATCAAATTCTGTCCAGCAGTTTCAGAGGAGATGTCATTTAAATTTTTCACTATATACATATAAGGCAAATTTGCCCCGACCCTGGCGGCCATGTTTTTTTACCGATTGGTATAATTTTAGCAATCTTGGTAATGGGTTACCCAAGGAACATCTGTAATAAAACATTTTGAAATCTGGCCAGTTGTTTTGAAGAAGATGATTTTTAAAGATTTCATGAATTTTCTTTTTTTCCGGAATGATCTGTTCTAAAACATTTTGAAAGCTGGCTGGTAGTTTTGAAGGAGATTGTAAACAAGAGGCCCATGATGGCCCTAAATCGCTCACCTGAGATAAATAGGTTGACCCAAGGAACATCTGTACCAATTTATTTTAAAATCTGGCCAGTAGTTTTGAAGAAGATGATTTTTAAAGTTTTCATATTTTTTTTCTTTTTGTTGCCATGGCAACCAGAGTTCTATATGGATCAAGTTTATTTTAGCAACTTTTGTGAAGGTTGACCCATGGATCATTCCTGCCAAATTTAATCAAATTCTGTCCAGTGGTTTCAGAGGAAATGTTGATTAAAGTTTTCCCTATATACATATAAGGCAAATAAGCCCCGCCCCTGGCGGCAATGTTTTTTACGGATCGGATATATTTTAGCAACTTTGGTAGAGGTTGACCCAAGAAACATCTGTACCAATTTATTTTAAAATCTGGCCAGTAGTTTTGAAGAAGATGATTTTTAAAGTTTTCATTTTTTTTCTCTTTTTGTTGCCATGGCAACCAGAGTTCTACATGGATCAAGTTTATTTTAGCAACTTTTGTGAAGGTTGACCCAAGGATCATCCCTGCCAAGTTTAATCAAATTCTGTCCAGTGGTTTCAGAGGAGATGTTGTTTAAAGGTTTCTCTTTATACATATAAGGCAAATAAGCCCCGCCCCTGGCGGCCATGTTTTTTTACGGATCGGAATAATTTTAGCAACTTTGGTAGAGGTTGACCCAAGGAACATCTGTACCAATTTATTTTAAAATCTGGCCAGTAGTTTTGAAGAAGATGATTTTTAAAGTTTTCATTTTTTTCCTTTTTGTTGCCATGGCAACCAGAGTTCTACATGGATCAAGGTTATTTTAGCAACTTTTGTGAAGGTTGACCCAAGGATCATCCCTGCCAAGTTTAATCAAATTCTGTCCAGTGGTTTCAGAGGAGATGTTGTTTAAAGGTTTCTCTTTATACATATAAGGCAAATAAGCCCCGCCCCTGGCGGCCATGTTTTTTTACGGATCGGAATAATTTTAGCAACTTTGGTAGAGGTTGACCCAAGGAACATCTGTACCAATTTATTTTAAAATCTGGCCAGTAGTTTTGAAGAAGATGATTTTTAAAGTTTTCATTTTTTTTTCCTTTTTGTTGCCATGGCAACCAGAGTTCTACATGGATCAAGTTTATTTTAGCAACTTTTGTGAAGGTTGACCCAAGGATCATCCCTGCCAAGTTTAATCAAATTCTGTCCAGTGGTTTCAGAGGAGATGTTGTTTAAAGGTTTCTCTATATACATATAAGGCAAATAAGCCCCGCCCCTGGCGGCCATGTTTTTTTACGGATCGGAATAATTTTAGCAACTTTGGTAGAGGTTGACCCAAGGAACATCTGTACCAATTTATTTTAAAATCTGGCCAGTAGTTTTGAAGAAGATGATTTTTAAAGTTTTCATTTTTTTTCCTTTTTGTTGCCATGGCAACCAGAGTTCTACATGGATCAAGGTTATTTTAGCAACTTTTGTGAAGGTTGACCCAAGGATCATCCCTGCCAAGTTTAATCAAATTCTGTCCAGTGGTTTCAGAGGAGATGTTGTTTAAAGGTTTCTCTATATACATTAAGGCAAATAAGCCCGCCCCTGGCGGCCATGTTTTTTTACGGATCGGAATAATTTTAGCAACTTTGGTAGAGGTTGACCCAAGGAACATCTGTACCAAATTATTTTGAAATCTGGCCAGTAGTTTTGAAGGAGATGATTTTTAAAGTTTTCAAATTATTTTTCTTTTTGTTGCCATGGCAACCAGAGTTCTTCATGGATCAACTTTATTTTAGCAACTTTTGTAGAGCCTTACCCAAGGAACATTCCTGCCAAGTTTCATTAAATTCTGTCCAGTGGTTTCAGAGGAGATGTCGTTTAAAGCAAATTGTTGACGACGGACGACGCACGACGACGGACGCCGGACGAAGGGCGATCACAAAAGCTCACCTTGAGCACTTTGTGCTCAGGTGAGCTAAAAATGAGCGTCGCTATGGTGATATTTTGTCAAAATTAGCTCCCCTGGTCAAGTAAAGAGCATTATGATCTTGATTAACCATCGTAACAATATGAAATCATTTTTCACTGAAACATTTCTTTCTTGGCTGCGAAAAGTTACTAATCCAGTCGGACGAGTGTCCAGGGAAAGTATGCTTGTCCGACCTCGAAATTCACTCGTAAATACAACCGGACAAGTGGACTTTTACAGCCCTGATAACTCTTGCAAAAAAAACTGAACTGGATAATCGCTGCTTTATGCACTTCTAACTGTTATAGTAATGACATGGATCAAGATCCAAGTTGCGTTCACAAGTTAATATGCTATAAAGACCAAGGCATAATTATTGCAAAATTCACTGAAACAGAAAATCCCTGCTTCATGCACATCTTCCCATTATATTTGTGACATTGACTTAGTTTTATAAAGATCCATTAAGAAACTTAGGGGGAGTTGTGCTCACAAGGCTGCAAAATCAATAAACTACATAGATTAAGTTTCAAGGGACATAAATCTTTCAAAAATCAATGAACCAGAAAATTCTTGCTTCATGCACATCTACTAATTATAGTAATAACACTGACCAAGTTTCATAAAAATCCATTCAGAAACTAAGGAGGGGTTGCATTCACAAAGCTAGGAGTTGCATTCATAAATCTGCAATATCAATCAGCTAAGGAGACTAAGTTTCAAGGGACCTGACTTTTGCAAAAATCAATGAACTGGAAAATTGCTGCTTCATGTACATTTTCCCATTATAGTAATGACAATGACCAAGTTTTGAAAAGATATAGTCAGAAATGTTGGAGGAATTGCGTTCACATGGCTGCAATATCAATCAGCTACAGAGACTAAATTTCAATGGACGTAAGTTTTGCAAAAATCAATGAACTGGAAAATAGCCGCTTCATGCACATCTACCTATTATTGTAATGACATTGACATTTCAAGTTTCATACAGATCCATTCAGAAACTTGAAAGCAGTTGCGTTCACAAGAAATGTGAACGTACGGATGGAAGTACGGACAAACAGATGGATAAGATGATGCAAATATACAACCGTCTCTGGCAGCGTTTAAAAATGGTAGAGGACCATGAGATGACCATTTCTGCTGAATGAAATTAAATTGTAAGCATTTATTTAAGATGAGAAGTTGTTTTTTATAAAATGAAATCATGGCAACCAGAGTTCTGCATGGATCAAGTTTATTTTAGCTAATTTTGTGAAGAGCCATCATTCATGTCAAGTTTCATCAATTTCCACAAAGAGGTTTCAGAGGCCATATCTTTTATAGCAAATTGTTGACGACAATCAATGGGTGATCACAAAAGGTCATCTTGAGCATGTTTGTGCTGTGTAAGTCTCTTCCTTGTAGGTCTAGTCTTTCTCACCAAATCATTACATCTATTAGTAGGTAACTGCCAAAAAATGTAAATTACTTTCATTATTTTTATTGGAATTAATTTGTTTCGGTATTCTCCAATGGCTATGTTGACATGAAAACTAACTTTTTGTACTGCAAGTTGAAATAAAATAAATAGTGCTAACAGAACAGCATATTTAGCAAAAATATTTTATTTTGCCAGAATCAAAGAAAGTGCCTAAGCTTTATATGTTCATTCTTTCTACTGTTTTTGTTTATTTTTGTTGTTTTTTAAATTCCTTTCTCAGACCTTAACCTGTAATTACAAAACTCCCTAACCTTTGCTTAATTTTCAAATCTCAAAGACCATGTACAAAATTCCCTGACCTTGAGAAAAAAATCTTGTCCCTGACAGTGGGAACCCTGCATTGGATTGAACTTAGGTTACATTGGTGAATAGCCAGTCTGCTAACCACCATGCTATCCAGGCACTCAAGAATTACAAGAATGGTGCTCCAATCTTCAAACAAGAGCACCGCATGTGGGTGCCACACTTGTCTGTTTTGCCAACTTTAAATATTTAGATTAAAAGTTGTCCTTGAAAATCACAATTAAAATTGTATGCCTTTACAAGTCATGCAAAGCCATACCCTTTAAATTTGACCTTTGACCATGAAGGATGACCTTGACCTATGCATGGAATAGAATGTATACAACACAAAGATGTAAATTTGAAGACAAAAAATTACAATGGCTAAACCATTTAGTTATTGACAATCAACACAAAACTGTAGGATCTGAAGATTTAAAAAAGAAAAAAATGCTCTAACTTTTTATCTGTGAAGTGATTACCCAAATCACACCTGCACAGGTTCATATGATGACAAATCAGTACACAAAGTTTTAAAAAAAATCCCTGAAAAATGACAGAGAAATATATATATTAAAACTTGTCATAAGTTATGGTAAAATAAGGTCAAAGTTGACAGATTAAAATATTTAAGTAAATCTGAACAGGCCTTGTCAAGATGAAAATGCATACCCCCCCCCCCCCCCACCAAAAAAAAAAAAATATTAAAAGAAAATTGTATGTCAAATAGTAAAAAAAAACCAAAGATCAAAGTTCAAAGGTCAAGGTCAAAAGTCCAAATGTGTAACATTAAAGGAAAGGTCTTGCCAAAGGGAATTCACATGTGAAATATCAGTGCCCTGTTGGTAACACTTCTGAAATGACAGGCATTTTAAAGTTTTCAAAAGTTACAGCAGATATAAGTCAAAGGTCAAGGTCAATAGGTGAAATATTAATATATGTCTGGATAGGCCTTGTCAAGATGAAAATGCATACCAAAAATAAAAGTTGTATATTGAATAGTAGAGAAGTTATTGCCAACATTAAGATTCCGGACGATGACGACAATGTGGACACCGAAGTTACGACAATAGCTCATATTTTTTTCTTCAAAATCTAAAAACAGACAAGCTAAAAATCATGCTGGAGAGATAGGTTTAAGTTATATCACCTTTTCTAAACTTTAGAATGCAATAAATATAGGTACAAATTATAGATTTATCAAAGTGGGTTGGTCACCAGGACTGGGCGTGGTGAATCTGTCCAACCCAAAACATACCAGTCAGATAGTTTAAGAAAATAATCTATACAGAGGAACAGATAAGCTGCATATTTTACACAAATAAAATGGACCAATACGCTAAACATTTCAATTCTATGCCATTCTTTACCATTTACGCATGAAAAAATGGCTTCACCCTATTCTTTTTCTTCCTTGTGTATTGAATTCCATTTCTGCTGATGTTTTAACAAACTTTAACTTATAATATATATATATATTATTTTTTTTTCGTTTTCTTTTTTTCTTTTCATAAAAAAAAAAAGAAAAGATTATTGTTTTATTTTTAATAATGCCACATGTGTCTCGTGAATTAGGCCTTGTCATCTTTACCTTCTGGCTAGAAAAACAAAATGTCAATTCAAAGTAGAAAATCAAGTTCTAGGAAATTATCCCTTACAAGTAACCAAATTACCATTCTCAGGTATTGTAGATTAAGCCACCTTTTTAAGGTAAGAAAAAGTTTCACTCAAACTCAAAAAGTTAAAATATTTGCAGTAAAAAGTACTCATAAGAAACAGGTTTCACTCAAATAGTACAAAAACAGGGAGTTATTACTCAATTGATACCATTTCTTTATCTGTTTCTCTGAACCTTTCTTCAACTTCAATGCATTACTCTACAACGCCTCAATGCATTACTCTACAACGCCTCAGTTGGGCATATACTGAAGAGGGTTAAAAACTGTGTCAGGGAGGGTGCGGAATGAATCCCAACAGTTAAAATAGCAAAGAGCTAAACAGGTATGTACACTGTACAGTATTTCACCTACAAATTTAGGCCCTGGGCATTGTAAGAGACTGGACAGATGACTTAAAGTTGTCCAGGCTTGGAGTTGCCACAACTGCTGTGGGAAACGTTTTAAATTATTAATACCATAATCTTGTGGAATGGACTTTACACCACTTTTTACACATGATTGTTGGTACATGTAACATAAATGAATACTCTGACACAATGCTATGATAAATGTAATGTACAAGTTTTGAACATATCTTTTCAGAAAACCATACATACCTTAACCTTGCTGATTCCATGTTCCATTTTTCATTTTGAAACTGCATGAAGATAAAGCGCTCTGCAAATGGTGCCTCCATTGTATCAGTTTGTCTTTTTTCATCCAGTTTTTGATTATATAAAATTAAGTAGCGTCTGCAACAGAGAACAAAATATATTCATATTGCACAACTTCAACTTTTAAAGACTGAAATAATCATGTCTTTGTGAATTTATGTCCTTTAAACATTTTCAAAATGTCTCTAATTTGAGCAAGATTTGTGGATAAATAAATGTTCAGATCCTTGCAACCATTACAAAGTTGCTTTAAGGGTAGCTGCTATACCTTTTTGTGATGATATTTATAGTTTTATACTAATCAATTCAGTGCAGTAATTTAAATTTTATACCATCAATAGGGTTGCTACAGTTTATTCATTTCATGTGTCGCTGAACTTCACAGAAGTAAAATATCAATCTATTACTCCAATGATGATAATTTATTTATAAATCTTATTTCTGCCTTGTAGGATCTGTGTATAAAACTGTCATTTCGTTGTTGTTTTTTAATTACAAGTAAGAAATACGAAAAACAAACCCATTTTACTTTATCCTTATATTCAAGCATTTGAGCATGAAATCGAGAAAACAAATCACAAATCCATTTTTGTTTTTCAATTTAAAACAGGAAAAACAAAAAAAAGAACCCTTTTCCATATGAAACAAGCACTATGTTCGAAGGATGACATGCCCCAAGGGGTGGCATTAGACCTTGGGGGTGAATGTCAAGGTCATCAGGTGGGTAGAAATTATCAGGGTGCATGCACCTGTGAAGATTGGAGGCTGTAAGTGGAAAGATTTCCGTGTTATGGTCAAGGTTGAAGGTTGTGACAAACAGATAAACAAGTTGACCAAAAACAATATGCCCCAATCTGTCAATCGGGGGCATAAAAACAAAAACAACAACAACAAACAAGAGGGCCATGATGGCCCTATATCGCTCACCTGAGTATCATTGCAACCTTAAGTATTATGGACCATAATTCCCAAAACAAGGCATAATAATCCTTGGTTTATTAACATTATGTACATATATCTGATCAAGATTACTTAATAAATGTGGATGCTAAAATATGAACAAAGTTAAATGTGACATTTTATATACGTTAGCACCATAATTGGAGATAGTGGTCCAATACAAAGTCAGCCTTGATCGCAAGATAATAGTCATTAACATTACAATCAGGTTTGTGTAAGTTTACTTTCTAAATAATTCCTAGGAAGCTATATTTTCAAGAGATCAGCTTTGTTTGAGCAGTTTAGTAGAGGGTAATGATATCATCATTTTTGTTTAATGAAATTAAATACTTACCAACATATTTAGAGGAGAAGATTTACATAAAAAACAAAACAAAAACAACAAATAATAATGAAAAAAAACAACAAAAGTAATATTCATTTGGTTGCCATGGCAACCAAAGTTCTACATGGAGAACATGTCTCTATAAATTTCACTATATACATATAAGGCAACTTAGCCCTGCCCAAGGCAGCCATGTTTTTTATGGATTGGAATAGTTTTATCTTGGAAGATAGTTACCCAAAAAACATCTGTACTAAAACATTTTGAAATCTGGCCAGTAGTTTTGAAGAAGATGATTTTTCATATTTTTTTTCTTTTTATTGCCATGTCAACCAGAGTTCTACATGGATCAAGTTTATTTTAGCAACTTTTGTAAAGGTTTACCCAAGGATCATCCCTGCCAAGTTTAATCAAATTCTGTCCAGTGGTTTCAGAGGAGATGTCTTTAAAGTTTTCACTATATATATATATATATATATATATATATATATATATATATATATAAGGAATTAGCCTTGCCTATATATATATATATATATATATATATATATAATATATATATATATATATATATATATATATATATATATATATATATATATATATATATATATAAGGTTACTAAAACATTTTGAAATCTGGCTAGAGTTTATTAAGGCCCCCCTGGGGCCATGTTTTTTTTACTAATTGGAATAATCTTAGCGATCTTGGTAGAAGATTACCCAAGGAACATCTGTACTAAAACATTTTGAAATCTGGCTAGAGTTTATTTTAGCAACTTTTGAGAAGGTTCACACAAGGATTATCCCTGCCAAGTTTAATCACATTCTGTCCAGCGGTTTCAGAAGAGATGTCGTTTAAAGCAAATTGTTGGCGACGGACAAGCTTACCTTGAGCACGTTGGTCTCAGGTGAGCTAAAAAACCTATTAGTCCCTCTCATGCATGAAAGTGTGTGTAATTATGGTAAACCTTCTAAGACCTTTAAGATATAAAATTTGCAAGATACTGATTAGTTATACAGACCTACTTTGAAATAATCCAGTGTCATGAAATTAGGAGAGGCTTTTGAGATATAAAGACAACAACATATTGGGATGAATTGAAACTTCTAGCTTTGTTGTTGTTTGTTTATCTTTGCATATAGTTCCTTGTTAAATAATAACAAGTAAGGCTATTGCAAAGTAATCATATTCACCTGCTGGCATTTCAGATTTTCATGTAGGCAGAGATAAGGTGCTGGTAGAAATAGTGACTAGGCATGTTGGCTATGCAGCAATTTCCAGCCAGGTAGTTATAGTGAAGGCAAAAACCATGACAAATCCAAGTTCATGAGTGGGCTGCTCAACCAGCTGCATGAAGCTACTGTTTGAAGCTTTCTTTTGGACTAAAGTTGTATAGGTTCTGTTTGTTTGTTTGTTGGGTTTAACGTTCCACCAACAATATTTCAGTCATGTGGAGACGATGCCTATTTGAGACAGATATAGTGCTGTCACACTGCAGTATCACGCCGTAGACATGCTGCATGACACTACACCCATTCACATTATCCTGACACCGGGCCAACCAGTCCCGTAACTACCCTTATATGCTGAACGCCAAGTATGGGTGTATAGGTTCTGTATAATAGTATGGAATTGGAAAAAAACAAAAACATTCAAGAGAAAAAACAATTTTATATATTTTCTAAGTAAAAAGGGACTCAATTTTGTTAATATAAAGGAAAGAGATATGGAACGTAATTGTGTAAACTAACAATAACACCAATCAAGTTTGTATAAAGTCTAAATTAAATGCATCTGTAAGTTCCAGAAATATTCAAGGAAATGTTGATGTTTGGAAAATGTTCAATGTGAAAATGGGTGATAACTTTGTGAAATCAAATGTCAGAGTAATTGGACATGAACTGGTCTTTTGAGCATCAAAACAAAGCAAGTTTAATATGGATAAATGTAGGGCTTCAAATATATTGCAATTTTTGAAACATTTCAAGCTTATTTGTTGCCACAGCAACCACTTAACACAAGGATAAAATAAAATGATGTGCAGAATCTCCATATTGTCCTCTATTCATGTTCTAAGTTTCCTGAAAATATTTTAAGTACTTTTTGAATCACAGGATCCAGTTTTTGCAGACACTGACGGACAGAGGGCAAACCAGTCTAATAATAGAACAAGAGGGTCAAGATGGCACTGATCGCTCACCTGAGAAATATTGCCTTCATTGCCTTTTATAACACAGTTGTGTGTGTAAAAACGACAAATTTGAGAGATGTTTTGATATTTTAACCCTTTCCCTCATATAGACTCATTTTGACGCACTCAATAGGTACCACATAAGCCTGATCTGCAGAAAACCAGTTAAACCTTACCAAATTTAATTATAAAGTCTTCATTTCCAGACCACTGAGGAGCAGCGAACAGCATAAAACCTGATCAGCCTGCTCGCATAGGTCTTTTCATGGTTTCCTCTATGAGGAAAGGGTTAAGGGCCTAAAAAGGAGCTCTATTGGTCAAATATCAGCCATAATCGAACTCAACTGAGAAACTGTTGCCATATTCAAATTATCATTCAGATTGTGTACAAGTTGTGCACTTTTTGAATTATTGTAGGATGATGATATTTACTGATGCTAAAGTGTAAATAATGTAAAAATAATAATTCCTAATTCAAAGCCAATAACTCCTGACCGAATTGGCCTATAACAGCCAATATCAAACTTGGCTGAGAGATTAAAGCTATAAACATTGTCATGTAATTTGAAGATGATTGCTAAGGAATGAAGATGCTAGAGTGCAAACAAAGTGAAATCTGGCAATTTTTTTATATTAAATGACCATGACTCCTCACCTTATGGGTCAATATCAGCCATAATCGAACATGGTTGAGATATGGCTGATAAACATTGTTATGAAGTTTGAAGGTGACTGTGTAAGTGACTGTGTAAGAAATGAAGATGCTAGAGTGTAAACATATTGCAATCAGGCATTTTTTTTATATTAAAAGGGCCGTAACTCCTAACCTAATTGCCTGATATCTGCCATAATCAAACATAGCAAAGACTTTATGACAACTAAAGTTTGAAGTTGATTGCTTGAAAAATGAAACAAGAGGGCCATGATGGCCCTGAATTGCTCACCTGAGAAACATTGCCCTCAAAGTCAATTATTGTATTATGAGTCATAGTGAATACATAATCTATAAAGAAGCAGGGATTTTCTTAAGAGGACGCCCACTTGGTTAAAATTACTGGGGGCAAGTCATTTTTCAAAGAAGATAGCCCGGCGGGCAAGTTTATTTATGTAAATGAAATCTTTCAGTTTTTTTTTATTTTCTATAGTATATCAGGGGTAAAATGCTTGCAAATTGTCTTTGATACATATCAACTAAAATCCACCTCACTATTACACATATTTAGTTTTAAATATTAACAAACACCAACTAACTTCATGATTGGGCAACCTGTTTTCACTGGGGGCTAGTAGATGTTCAAATTAACTTGCCCCCTCCCCTGGACAAGTGAAAGACGAATCCTTAAGTAAACCCCTGTAGGAGTACAGCAAGATCACTAAATTCAACACAAAAACTGTACCTGCCATCCAAACTTTGGAGGTCATTGCTCTAATAAGTCTATATAATATCAAGTGACCCCTTGGATGGAACCAGTTTTGACCCCAGGGCCATGATTTGATCAAAATTGGTAGATGTTCACTAGGCCATGTTAACTCACCAAATATCTAAACTCTAGACCTTGTGGTTTCTGATAAGACCATTTTTCTAGTTTTTTTTCCACAATAAGTATGTAAAATCAACTAACCCCTGGGCCATGATTTGAACAAACTTGATTGAGGTCTACTAGGCCATGTTACACACCAAATATCTAAACTCCAGGACTTGTGGTTTCTAACAAGAAGATTTTTCTACTTTTTCTTATATAAGTCTATGTAAATCAAGTGACCCCTGGGGCAGGGCCAATTTTGACCCCAGGGTCATGATGTGAACAAACTTGGTAATGATCCATAAGACAATGTCACACAACAAATATCTTAACTCCAGGCCTTGTGGTTTCTGACAAGAAGATTTTTCTAATTTTCCAAAATAAGTCTATGTAAAATCAAGTGACCCTGGGGCAGGGCCAGATTTGGCCCCAGGGCCATGACTTGAACAAACTTTGTTGATGTCTATAAGACCATGTTACACATCAAATAAGTAAACTCCAGACCTTGTGGTTTCCAGGGCCTTTTTACATTTCTTTTCAATAGCCGGTTACTGGCTACTTCCCCAAAATATCCTCCAAAATTCCCCTTCCTCATAAAAAAATCCCATTTCAATCGTATTAAGAATAATGGTAAAAAAAATCAACAACAAATGAATTTTCTTTTTGTGAATTACCTAAGCAGTCTGACTGGTTATCAATATTGCTCACGTGGATATATGCTGGACCGAGAAAAAATCGATAAGCAGTCTACAACACAACCTTCACCTGTGTATTTCATAGTAAGGGCAGTTTTGATAGTTGACACTTTGGTGTTGAAGGGTTGAGCAGGTTTTCAGCAAATTACACTGATTGTGTGGGTGAGTGAAGGATACCCTCAGATATCATTATTATTTAATTGCTGGTAGAATCAAAAGACAGTCGTTAGTTAAGTTGTTACAGCTCTGATTTATGATCTAGTCAAACTTTTTTGGCAAATGAAAGCGAGTGATACAAACTAAATTATCGACTATGATACGGTATTTTTTTATCACGCCATCTTTCCCAATCTCATTTAAGTGACAAAAAGAAAATTGCGTTTATTTCCCCTCAAAAAGGGCTAGGGCACCTTCCCCAAAACTGGAAAAAAGGCCCTGGTTTCTGACAAGAAGTTTTTCCTAAACAAGACTATATAACAAGAGGGCCATGATGGCCCTGAATCGCTCACCTGAGTACCATTGCTTCAACTGATGTCAAGGTTTTTAAACAGACAAGGATTCTGATATAACTTAATCTAAAACATTTTACCCCTGACAATACTACACACCAAATACCTAAGCAATGGGCCATATGGTTTCAGAGAAGACTTGGGCGCAGGGTCATTTATCACCGTAGGGCCAAGACTTTGAAAATCTTTGTAATGAACCATTAGATGCTACTACATACCAAAAATCTTAGCTCTAGGCCTTATTGATTCATAGAAGAAGATTTTTTAAGATTTTCTTATTTAACTCTATGTAAAACAAGTGACCCCTGGTGTGGGGTCATTTATCACCATTGGGCTATGATTTGTACAATCTTGGTAGTGGCCCATGAGATGATGCTACATACCAAATATCTAAGCTCTAGGCCTTATGGATTCATAGAAGAAGATTTTTTAAGATTTTCCTATATAACTCTATGTAAAACAAGTGACCCCTGGTGCGGGGTCATTTATCACCATAGGGCTATGATTTGTACAATCTTGGTAGTGGCCCATAAGATGATGCTTCATACCAAATATCTAAGCTCTAGGCCTAATGCATTCATGGAAGAAGATTTTTTAAGATTTTCCTATATAACTCTATGTAAAACAAGTGACCCCTGGTGCGGGGTCATTTATCACCATAGGGCTATGATTTGTACAATCTTGGTAGTGGCCCATAAGATGATGCTACATACCAAATATCTAAGCTCTAGGCCTTATGGATTCATAGAAGAAGATTTTTTAAGATTTTCCTATATAACTCTATGTAAAACAAGTGACCCCTGGTGCGGGGTCATTTATCACCATAGGGCTATGATTTGTACAATCTTGGTAGTGGCCCATAAGATGATGCTTCATACCAAATATCTAAGCTCTAGGCCTTATGCATTCATGGAAGAAGATTTTTTAAGATTTTCCTATATAACTCTATGTAAAACAAGTGACCCCTGGTGCGGGGTCATTTATCACCATAGGGCTATGATTTGTACAATCTTGGTAGTGGCCCATAAGATGATGCTACATACCAAAAATCAAAGGTTAGGCCTTGTGGATTCATAGAAGAAGATTTTTTAAGATTTTTCTATATAACTCTATGTAAAACAAGTGACCCCTGGTGTGGGGTCATTTATCACCATAGGGCTATGATTTGTACAATCTTGGTAGTGGCCCATAAGATGATGCTACATACCAAAAATCAAAAGGTTAGGCCTTGTGGTTTCGGAGAAGAAGATTTTTTCAAGTTTTTCCTATATTAGCCTATGTGAAATCAAGTGACCCCTGGGGCGGGGCCAATTTTGACCCCAGGGTCATAATTTGTACAATCCTGGTAGAGAGTCATAAGATCATGCTACATACTAACAAGAGGGCAATGATGGCCCTGAATCGCTCACCTGAGTACCATTGCTTCAACTGATGTCAAGGTTTTTAAACAGACAAGGATTCTGATATAACTTAATCTAAAACATTTTACCCCTGACAATACTACACACCAAATACCTAAGCAATGGGCCATATGGTTTCAGAGAAGACATGGGCGCAGGGTCATTTATTACCGTAGGGCCAAGACTTTGAAAATCTTTGTAATGAACCATTAGATGCTACAACATACCAAAAATCTTAGCTCTAGGCCTTATTGATTCATAGAAGAAGATTTTTTATGATTTTCCTATTTAACTCTATGTAAAACAAGTGACCCCTGGTGTGGGGTCATTTATCACCATTGGGCTATGATTTGTACAATCTTGGTAGTGGCCCATAAGATGATGCTACATACCAAATATCTAAGCTCTAGGCCTTATGGATTCATAGAAGAAGATTTTTTAAGATTTTCCTATATAACTCTGTGTAAAACAAGTGACCCCTGGTGTGGGGTCATTTATCACCATAGGGCTATGATTTGTACAATCTTGGTAGTGGCCCATAAGATGATGCTTCATACCAAATATCTAAGCATTCTGGAAGAAGATTTTTTAAGATTTTCCTATATAACTCTATGTAAAACAAGTGACCCCTGGTGCGGGGTCATTTATCACCATAGGGCTATGATTTGTACAATCTTGGTAGTGGCCCATAAGATGATGCTTCATACCAAATATCTAAGCTCTAGGCCTTATGGATTCATGGAAGAAGATTTTTTAAGATTTTCCTATATAACTCTATGTAAAACAAGTGACCCCTGGTGCGGGGTCATTTATCACCATAGGGCTATGATTTGTACAATCTTGGTAGTGGCCCATAAGATGATGCTTCATACCAAATATCTAAGCTCTAGGCCTTATGCATTCATGGAAGAAGATTTTTTAAGATTTTCCTATATAAATCTATGTAAAACAAGTGACCCCTGGTGCGGGGTCATTTATCACCATAGGGCTATGATTTGTACAATCTTGGTAGTGGCCCATAAGATGATGCTACATACCAAAAATCAAAAGGTTAGGCCTTGTGGTTTCGGAGAAGAAGATTTTTTCAAGTTTTTCCTATATTAGCCTATGTGAAATCAAGTGACCCCTGGGGCGGGGCCAATTTTGACCCCAGGGTCATAATTTGTACAATCCTGGTAGAGAGTCATAAGATCATGCTACATACCAAAAATCAAAAGGCTAGGCCTTGTGGTTTCAGAGAAGAAGATTTTTTAAATTTTCATTTTTAAAATCTATTTTTAGCTCCTGTGACCTAATTATGCAATGGACCAGAACCATTTATACAACTTTAGTAGAGCTTCATCCAAGGAACATTCCTGCAAAATATTTTTCAAATTGGCCAAGCCGTTTAGGAGGAGATGTTGTTTGAAGCAATTGTTGACGCCGGACGCACGGACGCACGCACGCACGGACGACGGACGCCGGACGCCGGACAAAAGGCGATCAGAAAAGCTCACCTTGAGCACGTTGTGCTCATGTGAGCTAAAAACAAATGACCCCTGGGGTAGGGCAAATTTCGACCCCATGGTCATGATTTGAACAAATTTGGTATTAAGGTCTATAATACAATGCTACAGACCAAATATCTAAACTCTAGGCCTTGCGGTTTCTAAACAGAAGATTTTCAAAAGATTTCACTTGCAGAAATGCAACGGACCCAAAACATTTGAACAACTTTGGTAGAGCTTCATGCAAGGAACATCACAGGCAACTTTCATCAAATTTGGTCCAGTGCAACGTGCTCATGGTGAGTTAAAAAGTAGACCACAAACTTGACAACGCAACGGAATATTCCTACAGTAGGACTTGAATCCCTAATCTCTACTGAGATCTGCTCCGGTTATTTTTTTCGTATTGGCCTCCGATGTGGAGGCCAGAACGAAAAAAATAAACGGAGCGGTTAACCCCGCTAACTCTGAGATCCGCTCCGGTTATTTTTTTTCGTATTGGCCTCCACTGGATCTCTACCCAACCCTTATATAAAAGCTTCGGGAAATTTACACCGATACCCCTAACTCGTTTCGGCCGTTCAAATCGATTGTTTTCGGATGCACACCTAAAAATCCACGAATGTCTAGTAAGAAGACATATTTTTCTTTCCATTTCATACAACATCATTGTCTTAGCTTGCCGATTTCATGAAATACGGTGACGGAAAACACCAAACCACTCACCTCTTAGATTTAAACAGACATTTTGTAAATATTGATCACGTGACTAGTGGCGAAACAGTTTAAACTACAGCTCCGTTCAGTTACGACTGTTCAACAGCAAAAGGTAAATGCTCTTTGCCAATAAGTCGGCCCTGGCAAAGTCAAAGAAATTTTGCTGTATAAAACGATTTTTCAAAAGAAAGTTTATGTGAAATACGTTCTATTTACTTATAGATCGAGAAAACCACACACCGCTCTGTACCGCATAACCCGCGAATTGAACCTAACTGTAGTTGTCCAATCACGGATTAGTCACGTGATAACCATCGCATGTAAACAATATGGCGGTTTAAACGACGACTTTGGAGGTTTCGTGAGTCTGTAGCTGTAAAACTGGTGAAATCGGTAAGCTAAGGCAATGATGTTGAATGAAATGGAAAGAAAAATATGTCTTCTTACTAGACATGCGTGGATTTTTAGGTGTGCATCCGAAAACAATCGATTTGAACGGCCGAAACGAGTTAGGGGTATCGGTGTAAATTTCCCGAAGCTTTTATATAAGGGTTGGGTAGAGATCCAGCGGAGGCCAGAACGAAAAATATAACCGGAGCGGATCTCAGTAGAGATTAAATCCCCGCCTCCCTGAGGTAATTGGCTGGATCGCACATGAATTAAGTATGACATACCTTAATGATTTTATTTCAGTCCTGTAAACATTGGTCCATTTTCTCAGCTTTTCTATTTCGACCGGATCCTTTGGAGTTGGTTCCCTGACTTTGAAAATTTTACTAGGTGCTTTTGGAAGCCATCTCATCTTTCGAAAACGCACAAACTGAATACTTGCATTATGATTTGGCTTGAAAGTCTGACTTCCAATAACTGGTACGTTTGTCGCAAAGATTTTCAAAGCTGTCATATTCAATTAGTCTTTATAAATCAGGTAAAAAATGTTTATGACATGTGGTTATGAGACGATGGTAGCCATTTTGGTTAGTGTTCCTGAACATTTTAGTGACAAACGATCTGACTGGACATCACTGGGTTTTCCATAATATATTAGCGAATCAGATATAGCTTCACATTTTTCGACTGGTTCTCATCTGATGACATCCGATTGAGACGGGAAACAGACCATCTAAAAGTGGCAACAGTCTTCGTACCAAGCCGTATTGCACAATATTACAACCGCGTCGTACCCTTTTTCAGGAATGTCTAGATTTATGAGTTCTAGCAAGGCAAAAGCTTCAGCTGCTGTTTTTGGTGGTACGTTTTTAAACTTCGAACAACCGTTGTGAAATAATGTAAATAATTAGACGTTTCTCAAAGTTGTGTAAAACTAAAACCCAACAAATAAAGCTCAATCATTGATTATTTAAAATATAACGTATCAGGTAAATAATCAACAAATGATTGATCTCTGATCAAATATTAATGCTCTGTTAATATTGGAATCAGATATAGCTAGAAAATAAATCCATCTTTCAACTGATATTTATTTTATTTATCCTAAATATAAAGTTGCTGGAGGCCCCCCCCCCCCCCCCCCCCCCAAAAAAAAAATCAAAGATTTACTAACACTTTTTAAACAGAGATTGGCAGTTTTTGAAATAATGGGCTTTATTGCATCACAAGAGATAACAAGAGTGTGCCCAACTGTCACATGGGTACTGGTCATGAGTGAATCTTACAAAATAGCAAATGTTTTTAGTAAATCTAGTGATTTTATCTCAAGTGAGTTTAAATGAAGAAAAGAAGAGGACGGATGCATGATTAGAGTACTTTTTCTAGTTTCATTATAATTAAGTGAGATGGAAGGAAGGGGAGAGAGAAAGAAAGACAGGTAGATATGACTGTGCGTCATGAGAAGACGAGATACATGATGACCTTGTGTACATGCAGGATTAACCTGTGATTTTTGCGAGAGAGTCTTCTTGTTTTGTGACTGGTGTAAGTACAAGTAACACAAATCTTCAAAGGCAAAAGTGTAGAATGATTGCTTGCTGATTGATTCCCTTAATTGCGTCTCGCCGTGTGGTCGATCAACCTCACTCATGTTTGCATGTTTATGTCAAAAGATAACAATGCCCTGTGCCTGTCATAATGCTCCAGTTTGAGGGAATATAGATAGATAACCAACAGTTTTAACTCGAGACTAATATGCTTCTCAACTCTTTGTATTCCTAACGTTTAATTGGGACTAATACCTGGCCAACAAAATTAAGAACCCTTCACACATTTATTTCAGTGGCAGCATCCTTTTGCATGTATCAATACCTGA
Organism: Solen grandis; assembly: GCA_021229015.1. NCBI lineage: Eukaryota > Metazoa > Mollusca > Bivalvia > Adapedonta > Solenidae > Solen > Solen grandis. Next base: position 42,065,284 of record CM037789.1, read on the forward strand.
AAAGTCGACAGAAACGTCTCCAGTTCCGAAAGAGGAGAGAGAGAGAGATCTTTGTGGTCAACACAGCACAAGAGTGGGAGGATGTGTACCCCAGACTGAGTGAGCAGTGCAGCTCCATTAGGGTAATCTTTCTACTGTCAACTACAAGATACAAAAATCTTTATTTCAAGTTGATTTTCCATATATTGTTTGCAGGCCAATTTCCTAAAATCAGATGGCTGCCATTTTGGAATCACTGCGAGTAAGCTTGTTTTTCCAATATAACTCTTTATGTCGTACGGATCTTATTTGCTTGATTTACTGCAGGTAACTTTGTTACAGCTTTCATAAGTGTTAGCTCTCAACACTTCATTGACAGAGAAACTAAAAAGAACTAAAATAACAACAAAATTCAAGCGGTGACGATTAATTAGTCCATTTATAATTGTACATTTGTAATTACTTACCTGGCACTAGTAAATTGTAGTAGAGGTTTAAAAAAAATGGCACTTATACTATCTTGCCATAGAGCTAGCTTTTGTGGCGATGTGGTAGAGTGTCCGATTTGCATATCGAAGGTCTCGAGTTCGATTCCAGCTTGGGGCAGTAGGTTTTAACTTGGTTACATTTGGTGCCCAATGTGTGACTTATAATACTGATTGTTCAATGGAAAATAAAACAAAATGTGTGAAAGCCTCATCACTTTTATTTTTACATTATTATTCAATGCATGAAAATTAAAGATACTGGTAACCTTTATGATATAATTGCAATCAGACATAATTATACATAGAATGCTATGATGATGGTAACACCACGTTATGGTCAGTAGAATATATGGTTATGATAAACTGTTTACTTATTTCCTTTATCAAAGGTATCACTATTTATGATGAATGCAAGTCATTTTAATATGTTTAATAACACTTATCAAGTAAAAGCTCCTTTTATGTAGTGTCTCATGTATGAATTCAACAAAAAGTCTTAACAGAAATATCATTATAAGATTGTTTATGGTGATGACATTGGCAATTTGATTTCTCAGCTGGTTCAGGTAAGGATGGGAAAAAAGAATAGATAGTGTGTACCCCTACTTTTAGATTGTAAATTTGGGAATAGAGATGCGCATTATATATGGTCTTCTACGGTATTGTCTCTGCAACTAGACATCCTCTATGAACGAGGCTTTACATTAGGATAGTACAATCACCATACAAAGGAGCTATGCATATGGAGGTTTGTTTAAACTTCTTAATTTTACGTAATCTGGGAAACAATTTATACTCTATCCTCTTTACAGTTGCTGTGTTGAACCAGTACTTTACATCTGGTAGGGTAATGAAAAATCCTTTACCCCCAACAAGGTTTGAACCCACAACCTTCAATATCCACGGTCAGGTACATTAACACCGGACCATGGCACCCTTTTATGGAGGTTGATCCCATTATCTTTGTTGTTAGTCAATATGAGTGATATTAATTTGTTTGCGCTGTAGGTACATCTTTGCTTTCAAATTAATCTAAGCTGTATCAGTGGTCAGGGAATTGGACATTCATGTGCAATATCTTTCAGGATTTTTTTTTTAGTATTAATTATGACCCTTCTATTGTTTAGAAATGTAGTTTTTAAATTTATATGCTTTTATGTTTATTGAAAGTTGCACTATATTTATCTACAATTTTACAATCATTGATCAATATCTTTTATTTTAAATAATATGCAAATTTAACACAGGATAATGCAAAAAAACAGGTAGCAATTAAGTATTATGCTCAGCTACAAAGTTTGTTCAAATCATGGCCCTCATGGGGTCAAAATTGGCCCTGCTACAAGATCATGGGTTTAGATATTTGGTATGTAACATGGCCTTGTAGACCTGAACCAAGTTTTTAAATCATGGCCCTGGCATTAAAATTGGTCCCACGCTAGAGTTTACTTGTTTTTTTTTGACCACATGTAAACTTTTTTTTGTTGAATTTAGATTATATTGCTGCTCTTCTGCTTGGATTTTGTATTCAGTATGACTATGTTGTAAAAGGCAATGAAAGCAATATATTTCTCAGGTGAGCAATTCAGGGCCATCTTGGCCTTCTTGTTATATATGTTGCAGGCTGTATGTCTATATATATTGCTGGCTGTATGCTTATATATGTAGCAAGTTGTAAATGTTGCAGGCTATATTATATATTATATATATATGGCTGTATGTTTATATATGTAACAGGCTGTAATATATGCTATCTATGTTGTAGGTTGTATGTTTATATATATTGCTGGCTGTATGTTTATATATGTAACAGGCTGTAATATATGCTATCTATGTTGCAGACTGTATGTTTATGTATATTTCAGGCTGTTTGTTTGAAAATGTTGTAGGTTGTATGTTTATGTATGTTGCAGGCTGTATGTTTATATATTGTTACAGGCCGTCTGTATACTATTTATGTTGCCAACTGTATGTTTATGCAAGCTGCAGGTTGTATATTCATATTGCATACTGTATATTTATGTAAGTGACAGGCTGTATTTTCATTTTGCAGACTTAGATTTTTTATTTGTAGGCTATATATCCATATTGCAGACTGTATCTTTATGAAGTAAGGAAACTTAATTTTATATTCATAATGCAGACTAGATTTATATAAATTACAGGCTGTAAATTCATATTGCAGAGTGTATATTTATGTAAGCTACAGGCTGTATACTGCAGGCAGGTATACTGCACGGTTTATGCCCAACTGTCCCACTTTTTGATATTTTGTTTCCCAACTGTCCCACTCAAGATTTTTAGCACCTTGCTGGGTGTGTTTTGATAAGGGATTATAATCTATTTCAAACTACAACACATTAAAATGAATTGAAGTTGTATTATCTGATTTTGTTTCTGATTTTTTTTTTGATTTTGTATTTTAAGAGGTAAAATTTCATGTTTTAGTTATATTGTATTATTTCTTTCTAAAATGTGTTTATTAAGGTCCATTAATTAGGGTTACTAAATTAATTGTAATTTATAGTGTAAACATGCATTCCTTTGATCTCTGGCTTTAAAGCTTATGTGAATTGATAAAATAAAAAAAATTTAATTTTAAAATTCCCTGCTACTTTTTTCTTTAAATTGTGTTAATTGATTGGTCCAACTAAAGTCCATTTATCCTGTATATATTGCTAAGTGATTGGATTAAGAAATACAAACAAGTCCTTTGATCTAGCAGTTTACTACTTAAGGTAAACAATTTGATTTGAAGTAATTAACATTTTTGGTTATCAATTTATTGTGACTTTCAAACTGTGATATCTCATTAATGAACTGAACTGTATCAGATACAATATATTTACATTCTGATGTAAATGTCTTCATTTGATAGTAAAATTTCACTAAGTAACATCGTCTGAAATTATAAGCTAAAATGGCAAATGCACAAGTGAGTGTGCAGTTTGTCAAGAACCAACGTGGTGGTGATAGTCTGGTTTACAATGGATTCAGATACCAGGTCAAAAACCGAAAACCAACAAGGGTGTACTGGGTCTGTCATGTCCGAACCTGTTCTGCTAAAATCACAACAGCTGACAACATTCCAGTTTCTGTGACCAATACCCATAATCATGCAGCCGAACACATGGAACTGAAGCGCCATGAAATAAATCAACTCATGCGAAAGAGGGCACGCGAAGAAACCACGCCGATTCCGTCAATATATGAAGAAGTCATATCCAGTCTGAGAGACAGAGAATGGGACGAAGATGCAGAACAAGTCTGCAAAGGATTACCAACCTTCCCCTCCACCAAGTCATCTCTATACAGGGAAAGAGGTGCATTGAGACCGGGGATACCAAAGTCCAGGAGTGACATAGATTTGGATGGAAAATGGACTGAAACGCACACTGGTGAGCAGTTCCTACTGGTTGATGAGGCAGAGAATGACAACAGGATGCTGATTTTTGCTACAAGAACAAATCTCCAGCATCTGGCACAGAACCCAACCATATATGGAGACGGAACATTTTATGTGTGCCCAGACATATTCAGCCAGGTCTACACACTCCATGGATATATGATGGACACATGTATCCGTTAGTGTTTGCCCTTCTGCCTGGAAAAAGTGAAAGGATTTACTGCAGACTTTTTCAACATCTTCAACAGAAATGCAGGGAAATAGGAATGGAACTGGGACCAGACACACTCCTGATAGACTTTGAGGCAGCAACCAAGCAGGCAGCTCGCAGAGTGTTTCCAAATGTGAATGTGAAAGGGTGTTTTTTTCATTACACACAGTGTGTTTGGCGGAAGATACAGAAGCTTGGCTTAGTTGGACTGTATTCTGAGAATGAGGACTTTAAGAAACTAGGAAGAAGAGCTGCAGTTCTGCCTCTAGTCCCCATACAACATGTTGAAGATGTGTGGTTTGTCGCACTGACGGATGCTGAAAATGCAGAGATTCCAGTGGATGTTTCAAGGTTCACAGACTATGTCACTGAACATTGGGTTGAGGGAGACAAGGACAACTGGAACCATTTCGAGACAGAAGGACCAAGAACAACAAACAACTTGGAAGGCTGGCACAACAAACTAAAGAAAAGTATGAGACAGTCACATCCGAACATTTACAAGTTCTTGGAAACAATACAAAGGATTGAAGCTGCCAATGCTATCAAAATTCTTCAGCACAGTGCCGGAGGAGTGAGAGAAAAGAAGAGGAGGAAATACCGACAACTTGAACAGAGACTGTCTGCCCTGAAACACAAGTACATGGCTGAAGAAATCACTGTGATGGAGTATGCCGATTGTGCATCGCATTTGATTCGGTTTGACGAGTAACTCTGTATAGAACAGATCAGTAGGGTGGAATGTCACAGTTGTTTAAATGAAATGCTTGTTTTCAAATTAAAACAAAATACAATAAATTGTACCACATCCGAATATAGCCCTGTCTTTATTTGATTTGTTCATGACACATGAAATAAAAATAATAAATATATGAAAAAAATTTGTTTTTCATCCTAAAACTAATAAGTATTATAAATACTTTTATAAATAATTTTGCTAATAGCATATAACTTATTATAAATACTAATGCAATATATTACTAACCATAAATACTATTGCAAATTGCTCTTAATAATATAAGACAATAAGACAAATAATTGCACTGAAATATTCCATCCATTTAGGTAAAGACTATAGTCACTCATCCATGACAGTCTATTGTTATCCAATTAAGCATGATTCCCAACTGTCCCACCTTGATTTTTACTGTTTTATATAAAAGTGGGACAGTTGGGAAGACACCTACTGCACTGCAGGCTGAATGTATGTTGCAGGCTTTATATTCATATTGCAGACGGTAATGTTTATATTGCAGATTGTAAATTCATATTACAGGCTGTAGATTTATGTAAATTACAGGCTATATATTCATATTGCAGAGTGCATTTTTATGTAAGTTACAGGTTGTATATTATATCGCAGACTGCAGGCTGTATATTCATATTACAGGCTGTAGATTTGTGTATGTTGCAGTCTGTATATGTACGAGGGTTGTCCCAGAAGTTTGTGGACTTTTGCCGTAACTCTTACATTTTTCGGTAGATTTGCCTGGTTTTCATACAAAATACAGTTTAAACACAATAAAATTAAGTTTTGTCAAAATAATTTTGATACAATGTCATATGTCGTCAGCACACGTTTCCAAAGAAACCAATAAACTGGATATGGGCGCACGGGAAACTTTTGTTCTTTATAACAAGCGTGTTTCTATTACAAAATCATTTAGTTTCTCTCATCATATAAACGCGCAATTTCGTTTGTTGTTAGCGGGACGTTATGACGTTGTATTCTGTAAGTGGTTGATTTGTAACATTTTTGTGAGTGGAGAAACGGAAAAAACAACAAGAGTAGGACTACTGCGGGAAATCAAACATGACGTCAATTGGCGGTGTGAAATTAAGGGCAGTGATACAGTTTTGCGTGTCGCTGGATAAAACTCCCACACAGACGCATAAGATGATCCGGTCAGTCAAAACTGCAGTTGATCTTTAGTGTTTAAGTGGCACAAGTGATTTATAGTTGATAGAAGATGATAAATGTTGAGGTAGATCTGCAAGCATTAGGTCGACTGTGGTAAGTTAAGTTTAAGATTTGATAAATGAAGACAGGCGATTAACAGTACGGAATTTATCGTACAAGCTAGGAATATCAAAGAACACAGTGCACAGGATATTGAAAGAGGATTTACATATGGGTAAAGTTAGTGCAAGGTGGGTGCCAAAGCTGCCGTCTGCTGATAAAAAGGTTAAGCGTGTGTAAAGTTCTGAAGAGTTTCTGGAGCGTTATGAGACTGAAGGAGACGCATTTCTTGATTGCATCTTCATGCAGGATGTCAATCTGGAAGACATCATTTTGCACCAAAATAATGAACCACCCCACACAGCATCTACATGTATCACTCAGCTTGAGATCAATGCCCTTAGCTTCCAAAATTGACACATCCGCTGTACAGTCCGAGAAATATACTTTAACAGTGCAAATTAACATATACCAAGAGATCAAGAGAATCGTGTCATCAATTGACAGTCATTTCTATAGGGGCACATATGACAAATGGGTAATAGTCATGGGAAGTGCATAAGAACAGCTGGGGACTTTATTGAAAAGGTTTGATGAACAATTTGACATGAGGACAATTTTGAGGTCAAATGACAGTACAGCGTGCCATGTGACAGTGAGTGACCTTGTTAAAACTTATGTAAAAAATCAATTATAAAGTCTATCTTTACGAAATTTATCATAATGCTCAGGAAACATGAAAATTGTTAGTAAAGTGATAATTGCATCTCTAACTTAAAAATCGTTTGAGTTATAGATAAAGGCCATCATGAACTTCTGGGACAGCCCTCGTATATTGCAGGCTGTAAATTCATATTACAGGCTGTAGATTTATGTATGTTGCAGGCTGTATATTCATATTGCAGGCTGTAGATTTATGTATGTTGCAGGCTTTATTTTCATATTGCAGGCTGTAGATTTATGTATGTTGCAGGCTATATATTCATATTGCAGGCTGTAGATTTATGTATCTTGCAGGCTTTATTCATATTGCATGCTGCAGATTTATGTATGTTGCAGGCTTTATATTCATATTGCAGGCTGTAAATTCATATTACAGGCTGTAGATTTGTGTATGTTGCAGGCTGTATATTCATATTGCAGGCTGTAGATTTATGTATGTTGCAGGCTGTTTATTCATATTGCAGGCTGTAGATTTATGTATGTTGCAGGCTGTTTATTCATATTGCAGGCTATATATTTATGTATGTCACAGGCTGTTTATTCATATTGCAAACTATATATTTATGTATATTACAGGCTGTTTATTCATATTTTAGGCTGTAGATTTATGTATCTAATAGGCTGTATATTCATATTCCGGATATTTATGTAACTATGTTGCAGGCTGTATATTCATATTGCGGGCTATAAATTTATGTATGTTGCAGTCTGTATATTCATATTGCAGACTAGATTGTTAATGTTTTAGGCTGTGTATTCATATTCATGTATATAACAGTCTGCTCAACCAACATTCTATATCGGCTTGACATTGGTTTGATGTCGCTTGCTACATCGGCCCGATGTGTTTGAAATATTGGCTGCAAAGAGGGCCGCTGTCAGGTTTTATATCAGCCCACATCATGATGATGCCGGCAAGACATTGGCTCTATATCGGCTGAATGTCGTTTTCTATATCGGCTGCAAAGAGGGCCTCTGTCAGGCCGACATTGGGTTTATATATCGACCTGATATAATGATGATGTTGGGCCGTCGTCGACTGTGTATTGGCCGAATGTTGTTTGTTATTCATTTAAAATGCATCATGCATTTTCTGAACAGAATTTTGAAAATGCAATCAATATGTTTACAAATAAATTTAAAAATGCAATACTTATTGCAAATACTCTTATTAAGAGTGGATTACATTTCTATCGTGCAAAAATCAAGTATCTGTTTCACAAAAAGTTTTAAATTTCAATGATAATTTGCAAAATTACGTTACATTAATTGGGTGCAATAATTTAATGGTTTCCATATTTACATACCGGTAATTTAATTGTGACAACTAAATATGAATGTATAAAATATAACAGACACAACTTACTATCAATTTACTGTAAAATAAAAAAGTTTTCAAGTAATTTGATAACAGTATAATTCGTCTGTAATGTTTTATATACAAGTAGGCCCCATTTTATGCTGGAAATGAGGACAAGTTTAATTTTCAGGCCTTTACTCTGAGGCCGGATTTTCAAGAAAATTAAGACACATTTTAAGCGTTGAAACCTTATAAACTTTTATCAGTGCACAGTGATGAACATGTTTAAATAATATTTTATTTTATTTTACTATATTGAACTTGAAAGATGTGTCCATAAAAAATGGCATCGACCCAACATCAATCCGATATTGTTTAAATGAATATTGGGGGTATAAAGAAATTTAAAAAATCTCAGACCGGTCCGATGTAGGTCCGATGTGATAAGTCCAATATGTTAAAGCTTTTTTTGCACTTTATGTATGTTAGAACGATCAAATGATAAATAAATTTGACAATTACTTTTTAAAGAACATTTAACAAGACATTTACATGTTCTGTCCTATATCATTCCAACATTGGCCCTACGTAGGCCCGATATCGGCCCGAGATCGACAA
>CM037789.1:42074068-42124068 GCA_021229015.1 Solen grandis
TTTTTCATAGTATTCACAATACCTCCCATAATCTTGGTATTTATAAATATTTTTGCTAACGTTTCCAACTATATATATTAATTTTATTATGTTTTACATGTTACAATTGACAATTATTTAGCTACGTCCAATATCTTTTTTAAAGACATTTCTTGAATACTATATAGACATAGAAAAAAATTTAAACTAGCTCAGACAATTTTCTTAAACTTTACATGATTATAGAGAAAATCTATGGGGGAAAATAGGGGTTCCCATTCTACTTCTTGAGTTATCTTCCCCTAAAAGTGAGTTTTAAGCTCTTTTCTGTTATATTCTAGGGCAGATAACTCAAAATGAAGGTCTGGACATCCATACCTACTTCATTACGCATTATGGTTTGTTGCTTCATTCCCATTCATGGTGTAGAGTTTAAAAAAATTCTATCCAATAGAATTTTCACTATGTTTCGGCAAATAAATATACTGTGTTTTTCATGGGAAAAAAAAGAAGAATTAATATTTCTGTATAACCGCGAATGCGACTAAATAGTGTAAAATTTGTTGCATAGAATGTTTAATAATTTTACACAGTGGCAGAGAATAGAGTACCAAACATAGAGTTGAAATCAAATGAGATGTTGTAGCCATAATATTGAGTTATCTGCCCTTGAAAATGACATAAGAGTGAAAAAATTAATCACGTTCAAGGGCAGATAATTCAAAAAGTAGAATGGGAACATAAATTTGTTTCTACATCATGCAAAGCTTGAGAAAATTCTCTCCGTTTGATTTTATTTTCCTTTTTTGTCTATATAGGAAAAAACTGTTACGATAGGATACGCTTTGCCGCATCGACCTTAAACTTAAACACATTTAAAGAGATTATTCGTAGTTCTCTTAAATTAACAGTATTATATTAGATCTTATTACTTAGCATATTAGAATGAAGAACGATAACTCGGTTAGACTAGTAAAACGGCAGCGGCCCAAGAAATCGAACTTGCCGGTTTCATCATACTGCAGTGCTTTATCTAATACAAATTTACAAAATACCAGCATGCACTTTTATGTACATAAACTTTATACTGCGTTAACGACTCTCATTTATTCTGATAATTACATAATTAGAGCATCACAGCTTTCTACGCCACGGTGAAACTAAGTTTGGGTCTTTACTAATAAAGCAAATTCCCTACATGTGGGCTCGTCTGTAATTATAACGCTTAGTTTTTGCATAAATACTGAAAGATTGTGTACATAAATTATGCATCTTTGTACAAATCAGACCAGGAACAATTGCTTCGTAAATTGAAAAGAAAGATAAATATATAATCTAAAATAATGGTATAAATCGAACGCATATCATTTTATTGCGTGAACGGTGACAGTAAAATATGCATACATATATAACCAAAATAAACAAAATCCAACTGCAAATAACTGCATCGGTAAAAGGCCATTCCTGAATAAATTATTGCAGTACCCAGTCAAACTCTATTGATCATTCATTCAATCACTCATTTATTCGATCATCCAAACAAATAATCAATATTAACGTCTTTGATGTACCGGCTATGTGCATGTTATCTATATCTATATTAAAACTTGGTGTTTTAGGTCAGTAAACAAAACGGTGATTTATGCCATGCATAAATAAGGGTCTAACGAAGAAGCAGTAACTTATAAGAAGCCATTTCTGTTCTCTCGCCACATTTTATAGAGGCTTTATCACGCTATGTATCGGGCGTTTATTGATTTATATAAAAATATAAGACGGAACCATACTATTTTTCAATACACAAGAGGTGCTTGTGTTTTTATAGTTCTGGAAAATATCAAGGACCGCTTGTAAACACAACTTTTTTTTACTAAATTCACATTTAGAAAATGAAATAAAAAAAATGATGTATTTAACAAATGATTAACTCATAAATAAAGTATCCAATTTAAGAGGTACGGGTTTCAAAAACAGCTAAGGGTAAAAGTTTTCCTATGACGCAAGGAACTGGTTCAATCCAAGAATCTTTACGATAAATAAGTGCAGTTAAAATCAAGTGTAGTTTCAAATAAGGCTTGACATCCACCAAAAATATTTAGCTCTAAGTAATACATGTACCTGAATTCTTATAATAGGTAGAAACGCATTCCACCATTGCTATTTTATGAAATATTTAAGTACATGACAAAGTTGAAATCAATTACTAACAATATTAATAAGAAATGAAACCTTTGGGTATTTTTATTAGATAAACGAGAGTTGTGAAATTCGCCCTTAAGTATTTAAGTTTTACTTAGCAATAGGAATTGTGTTCAAAATATCATATTTAGTTAAAACTAATCTCTCTTCTTTGAATATAAAAGTAAAGAATGAGTCTGTTTTCAACATTCGAGGAGTGAATCGAAGGAATATGGGTTCTGAACCTCGCTTGGACAAATTTCTTGCATGACCTTAATGCACTTGTCTTACCCAGGAAATGTCGGAAATGGTATACATAAGGTGTTATAGATCTTACATTGTTAAACTTTTTATTATTTCACACTCACAGTGTTCACAAAAGAAAAAAAGAAAAATACAATTATTTATCATTACGATTTTTTTTTAATGAAATAACTGCCTAACATTACGAATAAATCACATATTTGAAATCATTTGATTTCTATCTTATTTCCTTTGATAGTTTGCTTTTTAGTTAAAAAGTACATGTATAGGCTCTTATCAGACAAATTGTATGCGAGTGCGTGCAGGCGAAAAACAAATTGTACAGGAATTAATTTAAACCAACAATCAATTGATCAATATGATGAAATTAATTAAGATATTTTAAGCGCTGAAATTCTCTCTAATGAAGAGAATTAAATGCATCCCATGTTTATCAATACACGTGAAAGAGGATTAAATCACGTGCTCATGACTTCCTGAAAGTTAACAAATGGAACTGAAAATTGAAGATTCTTCTATTGTATACATAACTTTAACAGTGTTCTTCTGCTCAAAAAGACCGATTTAAAGGATATCGGATTGTCGCCCCTGTGCAATTATTACACAGTCGTTGACTCACAGAAAGCTCAATCACATTGAAAACAATATTTAGTTTTCAATGGTTTCACATATTTTTTTCTCATATTAAGAGTTCTGAAGAGAAGCCGACGAATGAAACCTGATCAGTCGGCAATTTATTTTCCAGTTGGTCTAGTTTTTAGGATGATGATGGATTCCATTTGTCTAAAAATATAAGTGTTATTTGGAACACGTGTTTCACCTGCTGAAGCGTGACGGAAAAGGTGTGACAGCAAATGACACAAAAAAGTACGTCTGCGACCTAACAACTTCATTGAAAATAGTACTGGTGACTGTGTCTGTCGGTGGGACGTTAAAACCCAACAGACAAACACTTCCGAAGTGATAAACGGTACAATCAACACGCCTCTTGATGCAATTAACAACATTCACAGCTGGCAAGATATCTGAAATGTTGAACATACCGTTACTTGTAATTTCAGACATGTGAAACCGACATCGCTTTGAAAACAAATATTTAGTGAAGAAAAGCAATGTAAGACCTAATAAGAAGCGTTAACGTTCAGAGAAACTGTCGGTCCAAATTTAGGCAGGACGTCTAAAAAGGGATCGTTAAGCTTTTAAAATTGCCAAAATAGACTGTTGGCTCTGTTGACTGAATTTAAGCTTTTTTGAAACATTGTGGCATATGCGATTGTACGTGTGTAACCCTATTGGTAATTGGAGAAGAAAAAGGACATATTTCAATTCAACATCATCACCATCATTGTCATAATCATTCACTCAGTTTTATTAAAGAATAAATAGAAGAAGTGACTATAAATGAGAGTAATAAAATCATTGACATTGTATCCCTACATGTTATTACTCCTAGACAAACAGCGGTAGGAAAAGAAAAGAAAAACCTTTACGAGGATGAGAGAGTGAAGAGGACCTTATCGATTCATTTAAACTTATTCTAACACTCAAGAAGAAGGCATCTATAAAGTATATTATGGGTCTAGAGATTTAAGATGAAATTAGACAATACCAGACCAATCCTACAATTTCTCGCCGTGAGACAAACATTCTCAGGGGTAAAGTTTACAGATGTCTGGGTGTATCGTATTCCTGGGGAAAAACGAAACCATAATGGACATAAAGATCTCGCAGAGACTGGTCAGCGTTCACATGAGCGGAACACGCTAACGTAATCTCGGGGAGATAAGTTGATATCACAAGGGCTATTACAGAAGGTGATTTATATACACCCCACGAGACGCCGATAGAGCGTAGTTGACACCGCAAAGTCCAATGTAGAGTTTAATTTCAGAGTCCTCGTAAACAAATGCGAGCTTGACCCTACTTGTCTTAATCACATTCTGCTAGCTACCATTGTGTTTTTCAATAAATATGAAATATTCAAGTGAAGGTAACAAAAGGAGATTTGAAAAAGGATATTTGACATAGTGTGTTTTCCCGTAAAAAACGGAAGATAATTATTAAAAAAAGATATATTTAAAATTTCTTTCAAGGGTTTCTGGGAAGGACCTGTACTTGCGCATAAAAAATCTATGAATAAACATGTTTGTACAACAACTTCAGTTCAAATTCTGATTTGTGAATTCGATGTGACAACCAGTACCTACGGACAATGAATTTACTTTTGTTTGACTGTCTACAATGTTGTATAAACTCATAAAAATAACCATTGATATAAATATTTTCTTCCTTCAAATGATAAATGTACGTCTTACGTAGTAATTTGTGCCGAAATAGAATTTTCCAAGAAATAAATATGATTTTAACAGCCGTTTTCCCCCTAGAAAGTCTTATCACATTGTTCAAAATCACGGGCTTGAATAACTATTAACTTCTTTTCCTTTCTTTTCCAAAATCCCTCTCGTGTAAAGCATGATAAAAGCTTTTGTATCGATCTTTTTTTCCTAAGCTTATTAGTCATATTTTTGATCCAGGCCTCAGATATAAGGCTTGCTCGGGGAAATACTATGAATCCGCGCACATAATCACAGTCAGAATTGCGTTTCCCATCGGAAAAAGTTGATTTCATTCATAAATAAAGGCAGAACAATTTACTCGACGCTAATCAGAGCATTCTGAAGTGCATCTTTTATCTAAAAATAGTCATTCATGCTTCCAGTATCCATGGCATTGTGCAAATGTAAAGGAAATCCAGTATTATCATTTTTACAAGTTTTTGTGAAATCCAGTATTATCATTTTTACATGTTTTTGTGAAATTAGTTTTAACATATTTTACTCAATATCCATACATCATCAATACAACTTTGGGCGATTGGTGCAACATAACGCCGATAACAAATGGAATATGTTTTCCTATTTCTTGAATCTTCTAAGGACAATCACCATCACCACTAAACCTCTTAAATTCGACTGAAAATTCCACATTTTCATAACTATGGATTTTATGTCTTGGCCATTTTTTTGGTATCAAGAAAAAAAATCGAGACCATGACAAAATCCACGGCCAAGATACAAGTTTTATAAATGCTCAATTCTGAGGCAGCTGAATGTAAAACAAATACAGACTTTCATGTACATCAACTAATTTCAATACAATATACATAATTCCCCAACTATTGAATTCCACGGAGACTTCACTGACAGTAACAAAAACCCCGCCAGTTGACGATCCATCAGGACTGACAAATTTCCTATCTTTTATATCCTAAGGATTTCAATGCAATCCGAATTTAAATTAAATTCCCCGTTTGTTCAGTCAAGGAATTTCCTCAAGATGTTATTTAATGTGTTACGGGGATTTATCTCTGCGAGAGAGCGGATTGTTCCATGTATATGTGTAATCGAAAGCCTTAGCATATCAAATGCAATCCTCGAGAAGTAAGGTTTTTTTTACGCGAAATTGGTCTTTTATTCTTTGACAGGAGAATTCAATATTGAACTTCTTCTTAAGCTTTGGAGCATCAGATGACGGCATAATCATCAAAAGACAAAAAGAGTTTTCAGGAGAAAGCCGACAGTAAATCGCATTTTGTGCATAAAGATCCTGAATGTATGGCATAAAACAGGTATTTCTCCAATAAAATAAATCTACATATTAATTTCCGGATAATGTAAATAGAAAAACACCTCATATTTCACTTGCTACGTGCATCTATACTGAAAACAATAAATCGTGTGCTTTCCTCCCCGTTAGCTGTGATGTATTTATTATCCGATGTGCTGATTCACTGGCAAAATAAAACTTAAAATACATTTCCGCAGGTTTGTCCTCATTGTATTTTATTTCAAGCGTCGTAGTCAAATATATATTACATACTTACTGGAAATGCAGTAATAGATCACATTCTATTCTCAAAGAGGATTAAATTATTTATGTTCACTTAAATGAAAATGCGTCCTAGTAATCGAACAGAAAGATTTATGACTTTAGCCATCTTCCTAAATTTCATTTTTCAGAAAATAAAGGATCACACTATAAAGGTCCTGAAAGTTCCCAAGGTTCAAATTCATACACGGTTGTTGTTTCTTCCATGACTACAGGACTCGAGGTTGAATGAGGCGAATAAGACCGTATATAATTTTGGCCATATATTCATCTGGAAGTTTGATTCCATTATCGCAGTTCTTATCTTTCTCGCAACATTCGGACATGTTGTATTTGGCAGATAGTCGAAATTATCCGTTTGTGTACACGCCATTATGGGAAGAAACAAACAACAAAAATCAGAAATTTAATTGGTTGCTTATTCTGGTACTCTGTTTCGATTCTTGAAAGTTAAATTAAAACTTTTATTCAATTCCAGGGTATATGGCGCCAAGACCTTAATAAAATCATTGGAACGCTAAACCACAGATGCTTTGGTTAGACTGGGTCATAACAAATTGGGCAAGCCTTCCAAATGAAATGGTTTTTTTTTCTTCATGTTTTTATTATATATGACATGACTCGTCCCATCAAACTTCGAGCCCTTGTGTTCCAGATTCGGTGAACCTGAGAACTATATGGATAACACTACATCTAGAGGAGAAGCATAACTGAAAAAGGATAATACATAAGTCTCAAACAGAAACATTTTTGCGTGTTTAAAAATGACAAAGCAATGGTAAATTAAGACACATACTTCAAAGCGAAATTGTTATGAAAAGAGAGAGAGAGAGGGAGAGAGAGAGAGAGAGACACACACACACACACAAAAAAAAAAAAAAACGGATCCAATGTTCAAGTCTGAGAAAAAGTTTCTCGTGTTTCGAGATACCGTCATGACTAGGACGTACTGTACAGTGAAAGTTGAAATCCGTTCTATCGATTTTGTAACTTTTCAGAAGTTTGTCCTCGGTTGTATTTCCGTGGATTTGTCATGAATATTCTGACTGAGCATTCGCAACCGTGTTTGTTACATTCACACTTTGAATTGGATATCAGCATATTTACCAGTGAACGTAGCTAGCATATGAATAGAAAGCACATGTGATGCAAACTAAAAGAGTTTGACAAATCAAGTATATAAAGCAATCATGGTCGTGTATTGTTTAAGTTAACAAACGTCTAAAACGATAATAGCTTTATAATTTGATTTATCTGCATCATCCTTTGAAATAGTTGAGCAGTATAACATGCTAATAAAACAAATATAAAGTATGTGGAAAATATATTTAACCATAATTTGATTAAATCTAAAATAAATACGCTTAGGTAGTAATGGTTAAATCTCTTACAGTACTTAATTTTGATTTAATATATGCTTAGCCCCACAAATTTACTTAAGTCTCAGACACCCATAATTTACACAAACGCACATTTGGTATCAAATCAAAGGAGGGTAATTTATAGTCCATATGAGTTTAAATGAATGGTAAAATTGCATATATTATGTGCTTGAAATTGGACAAAAAGTATTCGACTGATTAGAAATTTAAACGATTAAGTCATGCATATTTTTTTTTTTTTGCTTAGCCTTTTACGCCAACAGTTTCTGTTAACGAAATAATCCTGAGCTTTAAATCATATATATATACTTTGACATAACTTCTGCAGACAAATCTGCGCCTTTTAAAGTACACACAACATATTATGTCGACAGCGGGAATACTGTAGCTTTATCTCATTTCCAGTAGAACTTCTTTGAAAAACCGTACTATTGAAACTAGAAAGAGACGAAGATAAGAGAAACGAGTTGTCAACAAGTTATTGTGGAACAATAGGCAGAACAAAAGAACATTTAGTGGATTTGACAGCTAGCAACGCATCTTTGGGAAGACTTGAGTAAATCCACTTACGTTGGCCGACACGCGGCCAATCGAGATCCATTGAGTTAAGCCACAATTTTATTATATGCTGTCATTGTTAATCAATCGAGAAATGGGGGAAAAGTATATAGATATTTGACAGGAGGAGCAAACCCGCTCTAGTTTTGTTCTTTTATTATTTTCGGCCATCTGCAGGAACGGTTTAAGTGTGATTCGTGACCCTTTCAAATCATATAATGACAGGACATTCATTTGCAACTGACAGCACGTTTTGTTTTACAATATTAAAACTCTAGCCCAAATACAATGAACTTGTATTATACGATTGATTTATTTCTTCGAATCCAATATTTCTACATGAAATTAATACGGTGATGCATCACTCAAGACCACGTTTTATTCAGATTATATCATTCTCTGCATACATTACACGAATCAAAATCAATACCGTCATAATTTATATATAAAAAAAAAACAGATGATTTTAATTATGATAGTCATGCAGCTATGTATGTAAGAGTTGTATCCATTCCTATGTATGTGTACATATAAGAACTTATGTTTGAATATACAATAAATACACGAAGAAAAGTTTTATTAAAAGGATAAACTTGAAAAAAAACAACACTAAATAACCTCACATAGATTTCTAAATTATTCTAGTACGATTTCAAAAAGATATCACTGCAAAGCCAGCAGAATGTATTCGTTAATTAATTAATTCATTCATTCATTCATTCCCACTTGCTTACCACTGATTCATACCTGAATCATATTACCTCTTTTCACAAGCTACTTTCAAGCTTTTGTGCTTTCAGATTCACGTCACCATGACTCAGAACCCCTCGCATCTCCAGTATGACTTCATAACCATGATGTATGTAGATGTGCCAGCATCTTATACAACATATGTAAGGGCAGCAGGGGCCGAGTGGGTATAGTTTGAACTACTATCTGTGTCATCTGTACTATCAGTAACAGTTTGAATCATCGTTTTGTTATTGCAGGTTGTATCATTTGATGACCAGTTTGTTACAATAAACAAAATTCTTCAAAGGTTTACACTAATATCTAACGTGCGATGTTTTCATTTTGATTAAAGTGACACATGAATAGATATGAAAGCTTTCACGAGGAGTCGTTCTCCCTTGAGTAGAAAGTTCTGTGAGCAATCATATTTACGGTCTTGGAATGTCATACTTGAGACACCTTTTTTCAATTCGGTACACGAAAGACTCAAAGACAACGAAAATATGAAGTGACAACAGAGTCCCTTGGTAAAACCTTGTTTTCTCCAGATCTAAGGATAATCAGCCTCCTACAATGCCTGAATTAGAGGGGTGGGGTGGGCGAGCAAAATGGTGCAGTAGAGGTGATACTAGAGAGAAATATAACAAAACGGTTGAATAGAAAACAAAGAAACAAATTCAAAGAAAAAGAATATCAGGGTTAAGGTGAAAACATCGCTCACCTGAGAACCAGGAATTGGCCTGTGATACAACAACAACAACAAAAAAAGCATATATCTTTAAGGTCAATTTTTTTTAACAGATCCTGATATTGTTAACAATCTTATGGCAAAAAAACAACAACAAACAACAAAAACAACAACAAAAAAACTTTGAACCTGGCCAATACATTTGGGCAGGAATACAAAATACATGTAAGGAAAACAGACTCCATCCCGTTGTGGCCATGTTTTTCGAAGGATCAAAATCCATAAACATTTTTGATAGAGCCAATGAGCATCTGATAAAAATACCCCTCTGAAATTCAGCCGCTACTGTTGGACAAGATTTTTTTCTTCAAATTTGTATTACATGTACATTTATATATAAATATATGGAAAACGGGTTCCACTTGGTGGCCATGGCCTTTAAAGGCAATCTTGGTATAAACAGTATAAGGGAATATCTGTGCCAAAAAACTTTGAAATCCAGCCAGTGCTATTTACAAATATGTACCAAATACAGGCTCCTCCCTCTCACTGGCGGATTCATGGGGGGAGGGGACTTAAAATTTCCCAAACATTGTTAAATGTAGACACACAACTCCAAAAAACACACCAGAATGCACCAAATATCGCCGGATCTCCAATCCAACAAGAACTACAACATTCTCACCGCCTCATGTCTCGGGCCCGCTTGCATTGTGACTGCCTGAATTTTTAATATAGCGCCCCAACCACTTATCTGAATTCCTTGAACCAGCCCTGCCCCTGGTGGCAATGTTTGTTTTTTAAATATCCAGATTATTTAACCAGTCATCGTAGAGAGTGTGCCATGTAACATATGTGCAAAAAAAAACAACCCAAAAAACCTTTGAAATTCAGCCTTTTGGACAGAACAATTTTTCACATGTGTACTACAGTGTGTATACATATATGGAAAACGGGCTTCGTCCCCTTACAACCATGCTTTAAAACGATTCCCAACAAGAGAGTGCTAAAGAACATCTGTGCCAAAATAAAAATGATATCCAGCAAGATTTTGTTTTTATTTTTACATTTTTCCCTTCAGGTTGCCATGGCATTCATGGAATATGATTCTGTGGACAACTTTGAAAGACCAGTCCGAGAATTATGTAGGTATCTAAAAATGAGATTTATGGCGAGTCCAGCTCGAGTCGGGCCAAAGGCTCGGTTTGCGAAGCGAGTTCTACAGTAACGCTTAGTTTGTTTTTTGTTCAAATACTAACGCTCTGAAAACTTTCGTCAGTGTTTCACAAAAAGGGAAAAAAATATACCAAAGAGTTTTATTGTAAATTTCAAGCGGTGTGGCATACATAAACACTATGCCGCAGTGGAATTCTTAGTAAATTTGTCAATCACGAGCCACTATCCGCCCCGCTTTCTATCGTACATAAGGTGCGTATTTAATTTAAATAAAATGCTGCGCTCGCTTCGAGGCTTTGCCTTTTACTTATTATGAAATTTCGTTAAATCTTCTAAAGAAATAATGAGAAAATGTGGGGGAGGGGACTGAGATGTCTATACTTCCGCGCAAAATAATAATAATATTTAAATGATATTAATATATAGGCATAAAACTGTAAACATAAAATAATACAATTATACCGATTTTTTCTTTCTTTCTTTGGATGAGGAAACGATACCAGAGTGTATACTATCAGGACTTGTCTACATTTTAGTCAAACATGTAATTATTTCATCTGATGAATGGTTTCATGCGACCAAGTGGTCCGGTATTGACTGTATTGAAGTAAACCAAACATACTTCTATGACATACGCGGCCGTATAGCGAGCTTTGCGGGAGACACAAACAGTAATTTCCCCTTGAAGAGCGTTTGTAACTCGATTAGACGTCGCCAAACTCGAGGATATCAGGTCCGGGATTTCATTAACCCCCAGAAGAAGGCTAAAGAAACAGCACCGGTCAACACTTAAGGAAATCATTCCATCTTGATTGATAAACACCAGGGTCTTTTGTCAATGGATAAAGACCTTATAAAAATAAAATAGGAATTTGTTTCCTTCCTAGCTGTAGTGAACGTTACTCGAAAGGGGGTAAAATCGATGGGAACGCAGAGAACACAATGATGGCATGACGTTTTAGAAATAAATGCCTTCCTTTAAAATACATCAGAGAAATAAACGAACCTTAAAACGCCAAATTTATCAGACACGACTGGTTGCGATTTTTTCAGGTTTGTTTCTAACTCTATTTCGAACGCAAAGAAATATAATTCAAATTGTGCAGCGTTTGGAAGTCCTTTTTCTAATAACAGTTTATTAATAAAACTTCATTTCCTGATTTGACCTTTCTTTATAATCGTAAAAGCACAATTTAGTCTTTTGGTGAAATGCCTCGGGTATGCTTTTGAAGATGAAATACAAATCTAAACCTTATGCTTAAATGTCATTGAGTGGTGTTTGATTTGTGTGCATGAAACCGCTATTGCGAACTCGCGAGTATGTTGAAATTTCGGGTTTATGTTACAGTTTAGCAAATTTTAATTCATTTTTGAGACCAAATACAAAGAGTGCTTAAATGAATATAGATGCACGAAAAAGGAAGTTGTCCAAGATTTTATTAGAATTTAGAAGGACTAAAACTTGATTCTACAAACCTATATGTTATAATTGAAAGTCGAAAACATTCAAAACCGACATGCAATTGAGTTGGAAGTAATTCTGAACACGGGTATCAAGTTTGAAAATCAAGAATTATTATTTTCATATTAATGATTTGCTCCCAATTCTCTTCTTTTATCTTCCTCCTCCCCATCATCTCCGAGGAACCACTAGCGAACATTGATTACATTCAAGTTTATTACACTAAATAATGAACCGATAACGTTTACATACATACAGAGATTATACATCCCATGTGAGTCATTAAAACAGCGAAATTAAACTACCCACCAAATAGTGGGATTGCTACAGTCCCATAATGAGAGGTAATCCCGGAACAATTAATTTACCCCTTTTATCGATCCTTCGTATAGTCACGGAAGAAACGGTCTCACTGTCCGCCCTGCAAATAGCGGCAAGCAATTATAAACGGAATTACTATTCATTTTCCGTGCATTCATATGCAATGACCGGGACATAATACGACTGTAGACACGCTGATGGGATATGCTTAAATGCTCTTAAATCCCAAACCGAGGGGGTTTCAGGAATTGTAAGAATCGGAGAAGGTGAAGTGAGCTGAAGCTTGCACAAGAAGTGGAGTGGCAGAAGGGTTAAAGCGGTCCGACAGCAGGGTGCGGTGCATTGTAGGTCATATATTTGTGACTTATTCAACCGTGGTGACATATTAGTGCTATTTGGAATGGTATCTTTATGACCAGTATTAATTTACTGAACTCTAAAGAGAATGAAATTGACATAAAATCTGATTTTAGAAATAAATTAAGCCGCAAGCGTTGCTTTAAGCTTTCAATGGCACCGCAAGAACGTAATGGCCAAAGGTGTCATGGCAGTGCCGTTTAATATAGTTCAATATAGTATCATACCTTTTTAATGGTATGTTACTGAAAAGAATGGGGGAAAAACCAAGACTGGTTCTAGTTTATAACGCATAATAGCAAGCATGTCTGACGAAAAGTATTACAATTATACAATAAAATAATGTGATATTTCACTGATAATAAATTTCGTGCAATCTGTAACCAAATCAATTTCGTTGGCACATATATATGATGAGTTTTGTTTAGAAAACGTAAGATCTGAAACTAAACGAATGGGTTAGTCATCAAAAAAATCGACGAAAATTATTTCCAACGTAAATAAATGACAGTAAAGTATACACAAATATCAAGAAAATTCCGGACGCCTTCGAGTCAATTATGCTTCATGCTAATGTAATGTAGCACACAACACATGTTGGCGCGAGATATCATAGGGAATATGGGAATTTGAACGCTTCTAATGAAATGGCTCAGTATCCAAGTAGATATATGTACCTGATCAATTATTTAGTCAAAAACGGAAGAAATGATCACTTCCAGAAGTCATTAAGTTGAGTAGTTTCATCTTAACACAGGCTTTCAGTGGCGTTTTTTACCTTTGAACTTACATTAAACTAATAATTTTGCGTATTAAATTTTAATATCCATCATTCCTCTAGCCTACTTCGTTCCTTTCTTGTCATCCAGTTTACTTAACACCAGTAAATTGTGAACATCAAAGAGCCTAAACCACTTTAGCTTCAAAGTTTATTGAATATTAATGAATACCTGAACTTCAATCAAAAATGCTTCAAACCTTTTTATTGCCGTTTATCTTTGAACGTGCACATCAATATATTTTCAACAACATTAAAGATGAATATAAAATCAACATGAATGTTCTCTTGAACGCATGTGTCACCTGCTGAAGTGTGACGGAAAAAGTGTGACGGACAAACAGACAGACAGACAGACGACGAAAAAGTGATCCCTATGTGTCACTTCTGCATACAGCAGGTGACACAAAAACTAATATGAACTTTGATTCTATACATTTATTTCTTTCTTTTATGAACATATTTTTTGTTCAAAATAAATTTGCAATCTTTCTCATGCTATTTAGAAGCAGATCTATTAGCCTACTTTATCTCTCCCTAATAATGTTTCAGTCATTCTGATGCATACTCTATTTGACACAAACAGTTTTTGCCACTTACAGTTAGGTAAACTAGTTATACATACAAGTGATCTAAAAAAGTATTAAAAGTCTTTATAAACTTGTGACCTATCAGGAGCTCTTAAAATTCAAAATTATCAGCGATTTATTTCAAAAGAACACCTTCCTATTTTCTCTATTTTACCATATTCCAAAGATATCGATTAATTTGACAAAGTCAAGTGTTCCACACATCGAGGGTGACTTCTAAGTCGTTTAGAATCTATAAAGACATTTCTAAAGATAATAGAAGCCCACGCTCGCTTCAATATTTTACTGTCTGTAGAAATGTTTAGATAAACTCTATCAAATAACTAAGAGTAACAATAATAGTGATCTAACTATCATAAGGGTGATCTACTATCATAAGACTGATCTAACAACCATAAGGGTGATCGTTATAACAAAAGGGTAATCTAACATTAAAAAAAATGATCTAACAACCATAAGAATGATCCTACACACTTAAGAATGATCTAACAACCATAAGAATGATGTAACAGTCATAAGAGTGATCTAACATACCTTTTGGAAGCTTTAGTTCCAGCAAATGTTACATCCGGAATGTCTGTTAAGACTTCAGCGGCGCCATAAGAGGCCATTACTTTCACCAAGACGACGGTGACATGGTGTCTACACTACAAACCACGTGCTCTGTCCATACGTCACTAATTAGAGAATGCCCGTACACCAAGTAAATATAACGTGACTTTTAACAATTCATCTGATGTTAATTAGAAATTGAGATCAGTCTTTGTTGTCTATTGCATGACAACTTTAACAAAGCGGCGTTTTTGTTTTTGTTTTTTGTTTTCAATTAAATCCAGTTAGAATTACACAGTCGCCACAATGTTTAACAAGATTATCACCCTGTTGTGAATATTTCTTTCTGAAAAGAATCGTTACAAGTCTTTCCGTCCTTCCTTTCAAACTCCCTAGTGGTGTCTTTTTCCCATCTAAACTAATACAGACAGTTTCAGTGTTGATGAAATAGTTAAACACAACTCGCTTATAACCATAAAAGCACTGAGCAGTCATACGGATATGACCCAGCCGTTTACAGATCAATTTCAGGCAGGGAAAAATAGCATCAAGAGTAAAGCATATATTGGCAGAGTCTTGTCAGTCGAGACCAGCAATGATGGCGAGAGCGCACGATGGCATGTCGGAACATACAGCAGTCAAATCCCCCCTTGAGGAATCTTTCATTGCAACATGTTATCGAAAATGAATGATTGCGCTGCGCAGGAAACGTAGCGTTTCAAATATGACTTTTTTGGCCTCCGCTTGTATGATCATAGTAGGGAGAAAACCGAAACAGTATTAAGGATTTATTACTGATAATCGTTCCAAAATGTAATACTTTCAACCGCTTTAATCTGCGTATTTGACAACTGGAAACAGTTCCTAATAAAGCGAGAAAAAAAGAATATAATACTATCACATTTGGTATACTTTAAAAATAACTTTTCTGTATTCTCTTGGAAGTAAGTGCTTGAGGGCAACGTATTGGCGCTTGAAGTTGTATTGTGTTGCCAATTTCAATGTGTATACAGTATAAACCAACATTTGAACATTAACTTGAAATTACCTATTGCTTAATACAGCGAAAAGCAGCTTTCATTTTAAATACAGTAAAATCTCAATATTAAGACCACCCTTGGGACTGCTGTAAACTGGTCTGATAATCGAGTTTCAATTAACAGGAAATAGGGGAAAAGGTACCTGAAAACTGTGGTCTAAATAGTGGTATGATCTTTATATTGAGGAGGTCTTTATATGTGGGTTTTACTGTACGTCTTTATGAACGCTGTTTACTTATGCTCTAGAAGCATTATTTTCATGGCGAAAAAAATCCATGTAAATGCAATGAAGTTAGATTTATCATGTTACTTTTTCCTAAGGTACTTAAATATTTATTTGTGATAGGATTAGGGCACTGACTTTTAAATTTAAATGTCAGAGTAAAAAAAGAGTTATTGCTTTTAGAAATACACCCAGAAACTTACCGGCAATTTACATGGTGGTTTACCATTATATTCGAAGGCGCATTCATAAAATAACGCAAAAGTGATGCAAGGCCGAAAGTCAGCGTCAATAAAGCTCATAATACGCCAATGCGCTAACACTCGAAAGGAGTCACTTTAACGCGTTACATGAAGAATCTAAGGCATTAATGAAGATTCAATCCGGCGTTTGGTCGCCTTAAAAAATTAATCGTGACAGACAGAAAATAGAAATCTACACCTCTAAATGAAGTACATTTGTTATCACGTATGCAGTAAGACAGCTAAAAGAATGATTTTTTACAGGAAGTGTATGAATTATCACTTAAGCAATACGGAAAGGTGCTGACTAAGTTTTAGGTGTATGATGAAGGAGTTGGTATACGTGTAGTACATAAAGCTGGTTGATTGGCTGATTTAACGCCCCACCTACAATACTTTTGGCACTATGTTTATATAATAATTATGTATTATCAGAGTCAATTTATTTCTTTTTCCGTCGATATTTATAACTTATACTGATTCTTTACGGCGGTTCCTGGGTTGGACCAGTACTTTCGCGCCCGGGAAGGTCATGACAGATTCTTGCCCCAAATCCCCCCCCCCCCCGCACACACACACACACACACAATATGGGGTTCGAACCCGAAACCATTGGAACATGACGTACGCCACAACTGGACGACAATATCCTTATAATTAATATTTGCATTATTAACAACATCCATTCGTGCCTCTGAAGTAAAGAAACAGTGCATGAGTATTCTTATACTAGAAATATTGTGACAAAATTTCCACTCCAAAATCCTAGTACTGTTCATTAATAATTGTTCGTTGGTGACTAATATTCGTCAATTTCGTGGACAGCTTAATCCACGAATATTAATTCCTGATGATAACTAAACATTCAGTAGACCTTTCGTTATAAATAAATGTCGATGATAATTACTGATTTCATAGTATGCAAAATATGCTGATTATGGCTGAGACATTAATTATTTCACAGTATGAAATAATATCAAAGTTCCAACATTCCATCTGCCATTCATTTATAGAAAAGCAATTATATTTCATATATTTATCTCGTATATGCATGAACGTATATTAAAGAGTTCCCTTACTCCATTTTCAATTTATTAAGAGTAATTGAACAAATACGAAAATACTGTCCGTGTTCCTCAAGCTTATTTATTTATATAATTGTTTATTTGAAGAAAATGGAGGAGAAAATATATAACTTGTGAAATGTGGATGATATACCATGCTGAAATTTTAAATAAGACTTAAAAAATTGCATCTGTTCATCTCTGTAAATCCGTTTGACAATTCTTTTGTTAGACCAGTACTGTGTGTCTTTTTGAAAAGATCTTCAAACTGGAATTAAAATTTGGCCTTGTAGGATTCATTGCACCCACCACTCGACCAAATGATCAGCCGTTTGCCCACACGTTGACCTGGATTCCTATTGATTTTCATTTCATGCAATTCATGCATTTAATATTTTACCATTTATTCCTATTTCCATTTGTTAATTGATCTAAAGCAATGACGAGAGCTTATAGGCTGTTTGACGAGCTGTTGACAAATTCAATATCGGCGCCGATAGCCGCCTGTACTCTTCGACTCCCAAGTTTTAATTTATTAGATATTGCATTGTAAATTTCGTACCTGAACCACCGTGTTTGTTCTACTGATTTTCTCGTGAAGCATTATTCATAATATTTGATTTGCTTTATGTAATTTGATAATTGCATCCAAATTATAACTTGCTGCAGTTCGCTGTTAGAGTCTGTACACAATTGCTTTCCGAAACCACGCGCCTCTTCATTGAGTCTTCATTAATTGAAAATCATAAAATCAAGTTAAAAAGATGGCGTGCGTCCTTCGTTCCATTTGTTTTATAAACAGGAATCAGCTATGATTGTTATATTTGAATAACGATGTTTACGTCTGTTGATTGCGAATGAAAATGGCGAAAACATTATAATTGCAAAATCAATCATACGCATAATGCGTAATTCTTGTGAATAAATTTAACATCCATAAAAAATATTTATATTTCTACCTATATATATATATATATATATATATATATTCTTTATATTTTTCCCATTTTTTTTTTTTTTTTGGTTTTCGGAAACGTACAGAGCTATATTAACTTTTAACAGTAATTTCATAAGATGCGTGGCTACTTAATTTTGACACAGGAATGCTGGACTGTTTGTTTATTTTTTGTTTAACGTCCAGCCAACAGTATTTCATTCATTTTGGGATTTTTTTTCTACAACAGAGAGACGTGATGCTGCCACATTGCGATATCATGCCGTAGACAAGTTGTATGATACGATCTTCTGTCAAATTAACCTGACACTGGGCCAACCAGTTCTGGAAATGCCCTTGATCAGCGCCAATAACAAGGGAGGTGTACCGGCATCGTTGATAATGATATTGGTTTGTCGCAGAAAATGTATCAAACTTTGATAAAAATAAAACACCAGAGGGTAACATGTTCATAAAGTGCACATTCTCGCCACGTTCTTCAGCAGGTTCATATAATACAAAGATTGATTGTTCCTTGGGTTAAACGTACCATCGACAATAATTGCAACATATTTATAAATACAGTACAATACAAAACAGTATAAAACAAATCATTTGCATAGCGCAAAAAGTACAAATATGAAATTGCGCTTCACAGAAAACAATCCTTATACTACATACAATATACACAATAATTCAAGCAATTTGGAATAATTCATTACTAGTCACTGTAAAAATTTGCTAAAAAATGAGTCTTGAGTTCGTTTCTATATTCCATGTTCTCATAATTTACGTGGACAAATAATGACGTAATATGAACTTTAGACACAAAGCATCTTTTAGACGGAAATGGCCAGCGCCATGCAACGCTGCCTCCATATGTTGCTTAGCAAGCGGTAAAGCTACCCATGTATGAAACTACCATATCACAGGGAGCAATAGCACGGAACGGTATATGATTAATAAATGAATCTGGCAGACGTCTGAACCGATGGACGAGGCAATGACACGTCCAGACGTCCACGGGGAAATGGAATCCATTAAACAGCCTGGCGTATGTTCTCCGTATGAAAAACGATACCGGGGTCTTTCTGAAAAGACCAGCACTTGCCCATTGTAATCTGAACGCTCCGACTAATAACACTGATTTACTGGTAAGTGAGAGAGAAACGCATTCATTTAGGTTCTTAGGAAAAGACAATCGGTCCCTGTAATTCACTTTTGCCGACTCAAACGGGCGTGATGGAATAAGGCATTGAGATGTTTATACATGTAAACAAAGAGCATGGGAATTTTTACTTTGGATGTTGATAAAATCTTATCTTTACTATCTTGATAAATAGACAGAGAAAATATATTTAACAAAATTATCTCAATTTTCAGAATGTATCGCTACATTTCAAATATTATCTTTCTTATAAAAATGGAAATGATTATCAATAATTGCAATTATCTCAACTTCAAGAATCAGAACTCAGATTTAAAAATATATGGTTTTATATCATCTAATCATCATACATAAGAACATTTAAAATTTAAGGTAAAGTCACTGCAATGGTTCCGCTTCATTTTGGACCACTTAACCTCTACCAAGATAACCAAGGTAGTTAAACATTATCTCCGTGAAAGGCCATGAGGTCCGAAATGTAGCGGAAGCATTACAGGAACCTCTCAATACTCAGACTATATGACGTAATATTTACAAATATCGTCAATCTTTTCCAAAATTAAAATCAGGAATATAATTAAAAATTATATAAATTCTGATATTTTATTATTATGTTTAAAAAACGTCATATTCCAATTAATTAAAGTATATATCCAATTCTCAGAATATTGGAACTACATTTACAAACTGTATTATATCTGGCAATATATTAAGGTAATCCATCCATCATTAAATTATTACCATAAAAAGACTACAGTGCAGATGCAAACATCCATTAATTTTGAGTTAAAGGCGTTGTAGGCGCTTTTGCTCAAAGTCTATAAAGGCTTGCATTAACTATTAAATTCCAATGATAATTTGATGGACGATGATCACAATTTTTTGATGGATGGACAACCTTAACAAATTGAATAATTATCTCCATTGTGAGGATATGATATTTTACCAATAAATAAACTAAAACGAAAATGATAAAATCAAGGATGATTTATTCCACAAACTACTTTTACATATCAAATATCCAAATTTCCATACAGCATTAAATGTTCTTAAAAAACGAAATTTTGGTAGTTTCCATATGGCTTATTTCACATTATTTTGATATAGGAATCGTAAAGCCTAGGGACTATCTCAGCATATTAACCGTCATTCTGCATTTCTTTGTAAACCATTTTGGGTGGCTGATATAACTTGCATACACATGTTTCATTCATATCATACTTATGTGGTTTTTTTCTTCAAATGATAAAAAATGCATGTTAATATGAGTTATTTATTTAAAGGTAATTCAAAGCAAATATATATTTTCTTTAGTAGGATTGCAATTATAAGAACATGCATATTTCGAGGTACGTTACCAGTCCCCTAGCATGACATTAAATGTATTTATACGTATATGCAAGTGTTTTATATACGTGTCGCAATAATAATGTTTTTATACGTATCGCATTTATAATGCTTTATGAGTATCGCAATTCTAATGTATTTATAAGTATCGCAATTCTAATGTATTTATAAGTATCGCAATTATATTGAATTTATAAGAATCGCAAATATAATGTTTTTATTAGTATCGTAATTATAATGTATTTACATTCATACGTATCGCATTTGTACACACATGTAGGAAAATCCTTTTATATAAATCTACTTATTTCAGTTTCAAGGTAAGATCAAACGTTTTTCGAATACAAAGTTGCATATATTTGAATAGCAAAATTTTATCATTTTGAAATTCAGTTAATATTGTCTCATATACAAACCATAGAAATAAGATAAACCTTTTAGCATTTTTATATTTTGATAATTTATACTACTAGTATACCAACAGAAAAAAATGCTTATGTACCATAGGCACATGGGATTATTATATAGTTTGCTTGTTTTGTTTAACGTCCTGCTACCAGTATTTCAGTCATTTGTTATTGTTGTATTGGGGTTTACCGTCGCTGCGATAGTATTTCAATTATATAGCGACGTCCAGCTAATTACAGGTGGAGGAAGACCCCGAGTACACAGAGGTACCCGGGTAGAACCACCAACCTACCGCAAGCCAGCTTGAAGGCTTCTTTACATGAAAAATCCGAAGTTTTCGAACCGGGATTCGAACCCACAGCGGTGAGGGGCTGAGAGATTTGTAGTCCACGACTGTAACCGCTCGGCCACGGCGGCCCCTCAGTCATTTGGAGACTATGTCTACTTGAGACAGATATATAGTGCTGCCACACTATAGTATCACGCATTTGACATGTGGCATAATACCACACACAGCCACATTATCCTGACACCGGACCATCCAGTACTGGAACTACCTCTGAAATTTATATGCTGAGCGTCAAGCAATTAAGGGAGCTACACAAATACCATTTTTGACGACTTTAGAATGTTGCGACCAGGTATGTAAAGTAAAAATAAATTAATTTTGTCTACGCCATTAACTAGCTATTTTGCACAATTTGGCGTACTCTATGGCTTAATGAATATAAGAATAGATAACGTATTACCTTGTATGTCTTCTTCTCCCTGCAAATGTTACTTCCGGTATATCTACGATGTTTTCTTGTGTCCCATATGATGACGTCATTATAATTATGATTACGTCATAATCACATAAAAATCATCGGTATTCACATTAATATGCCAGACAGTCATCGTGAAATAAAAAATATCTTGAACGTTAAAGTCATATATATTACATCACTGCCTATCTATATTTTTAGAGATCCACCATCACTAGAATCCATATAGATCTGATGTTTTAATACACACCTGTAGCCATGTTAAGCATATCAGTATAAATTTAAGAAAAAAAGCCTCGCATGACAAGGAATATGGCGAATAACGAAGCAATTACATGCAAACCTGTTTGCAGAACGTGTCATTGGCGTATGTTTAACATTTTCACGTGTTAGAATAATCCACGTTTCTCTGTGTGAAGTCCGTGTCCAATACAGACGACAAGATTATACGTAGTGTGTTCTGCAGACGACTTCTCTCTCGAAGCAGAGAGATGAAGCCCTATTTGTTTCAGCAGCTATGCAATATTCAGTTTAAATTAAACAGAAGTATGGGTAAATCTGTTTTGTTGAGAAATAAAACAGATGGCATCAATAAAATACATTTGTCAGAAAAATCAACTTAAGCTTCGATTCAATTGCTGGTCCATGGAATTCCACTTTCTTGGACTTGTGAATAATTTCCTCAGTAAATCCGAAAATTAATTGTGGATTTCGAACGCCTCTTGTTATTGGGGCTTGCTTGCATTGAAGCATCCAAAATGAGTGTCTTTAAATTCAAGACAAGAAATTCAATTTCATTTCAGTTGGGCGCACGATGAGCGAATACTCAAAACTCAGCACCAAATAAAGAAGACAGTCACAATTAAAAAGCCCCCTTTGAAACTAGAAAATGTTTTACAATAATGTCTCCTTCGACACGGACATACGACTTTCTATGGGAAGCAGACGACAGTTTGGCCAGAAAACAGACTGATTAACACCAAAAGAATACTTTCTGAGAAAGAAGGACGTGATGTGGTGTGGATGTTTGGGATCACCAGATAAGTATATTCTATATATGATTATATAAAGATATCATACGAGCAGACGATATATTTGCATTTGAAATGACGCCTAAGGCTGAAACATGACCATTTATTGACACACTTCGTATCTTATGAGATCGTCAATGGAATTTATTCCCGATTCCCGCCATAATTCTCGCAAATCTCAAGACAAAACGCAATTCTGTGGTAGTTTATAGGACATTGTGGCAATTGCCTTCCCTGAATAACCAGCGACTGCGCTTTCCCAAGTACGCTAACTATAGAAGTCAAATGCATTCTTAATTAAGCTATGTTTTTCTAACAAAGCTTGGTCAAAGAAATCTGTATACAAAAAAAAAAAGCTTCACTTTCTTAGTCGTTGAAGATAACTTCACTTTCTTAATCGTTCTTTTAATAGAGTAATATAGACCATCAAATATCGCATGATCCCCTTTCCGATGGTCTGCAGTTCATGTCAGAAACAAATCTTTGCATACTCGAAATTCGGTCTAATCTAATGATTGATTATCATTCTCAATAACAAAAATGACCTCAGCATTGAGAAAACCAATTTAATTTCTTACTTTCTATGGGATAATGAATAGAGATATAAAAAGAACATATGATATTCAAGTATCGCTAGTTTTAGAAATATCAAGTTTAGTTGAAATATTCTTATATAATATCATCGTGTTTTACTTAGCTGAAAATCAATATCATTGAAAAATATTTTCACATTAAATATACAAATTGAGATCACAATTTATAGAGTTAGACATTATATTCCAGTTAAACACTATTTTTGTCTTCTGTTTTTTTTCTTTTCCAAGTATAAAAAGAGTCTTTGAAAAACATTTCTACAGAAATTAGAAAACAGAAGCGCGAGCGAACGTTTCTATTGTTTAAAAAATTCTAACAAGCTTAGAAGTCCCTCTCAATTTGTGAAAACACTTGTCTTTGTCAAATTGTTCGATCTTTTTTGCACTGATATTTTCGCTGATAAATTTGAATGTGCTCAGCTCTAAATAGCCACACATTTAGGATGATTTTTAATGTATGTCTTACTCAATGATTGTTATTATTAAACCATTACATTTTTAAAATATTCAAATATTACCTAATTTCAGGCACAAGACTACTCTTCTAGAAAGATCGACCAAAATTGGAATTAAATTTGATCTCCAGCTTTTAATATCTATCATTTGAATTCTAATTATTAATTACTTCCAAATGATTGTAATTACGAAATTTGTACAACCCACTGAAGTGCTAAATAATTGGATACAAAGAACATAAAAGGTCTGAACAGAACGGGGAAAATATTTCCTAACTATATACCCAAAGCTTAGAACATTTTCGTCTCTGCGTTCATAAATATGCGTAATGTTAAATATATCTCATCACGCAAATACATTAAAGGAAACGGGTAATTATGTTTTGAGGTTATCTGGCAGCTGCCATGTTATTAAGGACTTACTCGGATATATTTAATGCAAAAAGTTTTTTAACTAAGATTTAAAAGAAACTGATGTTCTGTAAACAAATGTTGTCATATAAACTTTTTTTTAAAGATGCATTACTACAGATACGTCAGTTTGCTCGAATATTTTGAAACTCTCAGTCTGTAACAAATTAGTTACATTTATCATCTACGGTAAAGAAAATGTTAAAAAAAAATCGCCTGGTCACGTATATCTACAATACCGTAATCGTATCAACAAGTACGGAATTTCACGGCCACCGTTTCGACTGTTTCTAACATGTTCCGGAAACTGCATAATTTACATAAATATAAGTACAAGGCATCTAAAAATAGAAGTGCACGCACCACTTCATCTGTGAGTATATATATAGTGCTCATTTAACTTTGATGAAAAACATCATGTAACTAGAAAATACATTAATTCCATTTTCTCTTAAGAACTGTTGTGGCTTAAACAAACACCTCAACTTTCACGAGGGAATCGTGTCACCATGCACGGGTTAGACATGGGGACGACATTCGCCAGACACCTGTTTGGTTAAAAACGCTAATGATTATGCATCACCTACGAGAGCCGAGCTCGATCGATTCCGGAAATCTTCGTGTGATTATTCGGGAAATCTTCGTGAAAATTTCCTACATTCAATTAATATATCGGTGATTCTATCGACATCAATCGGGCTAATCGCTTGACCTACAGAGGCAATATTTTGTATATCGTCAAAAAAAAAAATAATTTTCATATTTTCACATTATTTTCTGCATTTATTGCATTGATTTTGGGTAGAATAGCAACTTTAAACACACTAATTTTATGAGTTTATTTCATTAGAAATGGTTAGCTTCATGCTCATTGCTTTAACCATTTTTTTTTGAGAAAAAAAAAAAGACGAGCAATATGGAACAGCAGGGCACAAATTTGGTTTGAGCCTGTTTTACATTTTTATTGGGTCAAGGTCACTATTAAAAATGTGATAAAAAAAAGTCCCCGCTCAAAAGCCTTCGTTAGCAACGATATACTGCGGCCAAAAAAGGACATAAGTAGTTTGTATGATAGAAAACGTTGAGACTGTTTTTGGGGTGAAGGTCAAGGTCATGGTAAAATCCAAAACACAACACACGCGTGCGCAAGTATTGACCAAGATATTAAACGTCGAAAAGTTGCGTCATTTTTTTTTTATCTAAGACGTCGCTTATGTTTTGTTGTTTTTTTGCGATAAAGGTTAGTTCATCGCCACCGTAGGGGATAAAAGGGTATACTTAAAAATAACCTAGTGTCTTATCATCTATATATACTATGCTGGTATGCAAAGGAAAAAGTACACCGACTTTCGTTAATTCATTTTTTTTCTCAGAAATAAAGTATGCTGTCTGTAATAGAGCATATTGTTTATACAATACCCATTGTTATATAAAACATATTTCGCAAAGAGATAACACACTTGAGATAACTAAATCCTGAGTGTGTACACTTTCTTTTGCAATAAAGCATATATAATGGCTGTTATCGGGTGAGTGCATCGACATAAAACGTTAAAACTTTATATAACATTTATCTACATAACCATAAAATGTGTCTCTCCAAGCATGACGGTGTCAGGCTCAAACATGTCTGCGCCATCTTGAAAAGCGGAAACTATAGCTAAAAATCATCACGTTCTTATATAAATGGTGAAGCACCGACACAAAGATACAAATCTGAAATTCATCTACGAGATCTAAACGAATCAACGTTGTAACATTTGTACTGTGACAAACAAACGAGTGATCTTTCAGACAGAGCTGTGGAAATGGGGAATATATTGTCAAATGTTGAGTGATTTTAGACATTTTCAAAATCTAATAACAGTTCTGGGAGCAATCAACAACTTTTGATTTGAATACGTCGGCAACATCTAATACAGACTCTCCAATTGTTATCGACGTTTTATATCTTTTAAATCTTTGTCCCTATTTCAGACGTAGTTCTGCTTCTATGCACACTTTTATTGCTTTGTAACAAATCTCTCTCTCTCTCTCTCATATCAAAATGAGAAAGATAATCTTATATTTTTGTTTCAGAAACTGAAATTTGTTTAAACTTGTAAAGCGTTACAGTGTACATCGATTCGACCCTATTCACATTAGACATATCAAAAATGCAATCAGTTGTTCTACAACGCTGGATACAAATATTATACAGGACAATAAATTGGCTTTTCGACCGGAATCAATTTTAAATTAAAAGAAATAACAAAAATAAACAAAATAAATAAAATACACACACACTTTTAAACATGTGTGTGTTTGTGTGTGTCCTTCATATATCCGGAAGTAATAGGTCTATATAGCCGGTACAAATACATAGAAATATTCATATATTTTTCAGTAATTGAACTTCCCGCAATAAACTAATGGTGAATAGGCAGGCCACTAAATTCAGGTGTAAGAATCCATATAAAATGACGCAAATAACTTATCCCTTATTACGGAGGAGAGACTTTGGATAACAAAGGCAATCAACCGTCTGGCGCAGTCACCCACAATAAATACACAAGACTATATTAGGAGGGAAAAAATAAGCTGACGAGACCGCGCGAACGTTGCAGACGAGAATTACACACTATGAGATATGGCACTATATCGTGATAGAATATGTAAACGAGCGTGATATCTAATAAAATGTGACGATCATTTTAAGATAGCCGCTGTTGCAAAGGCTGGTTCTATTTTTTTCTGACTGGATTAAAATATGGTGCTAGGAAACACATATAACGTATGTTTTTATTAATGTATGATTGTCTTATATATCATAAATAGATTATTGTCATGTGTTATTTCTGAAAACTTGAATTTCCTTCCAGCAGAAAGAAACTGAAATATTTGTCAGCGACAAATTTATGTGTTGAGAATTCTAAACTGAGAACCATGCCTCTAGGAAACGGTGGTAAAATAGTTTTAAAAACTAAAACGGCTTATTTTATGGAAAGCAATACTCCTTCCTGAAACTACTTGTAAAATAATAAATTTAATAAAACACACAGAACCATTAAGCAAAGTGAGGATGTCTGAGATCACCGGTTGAAAACAAATGACAGTAGTTTCGTTAAAGTACGAATATAAATTTGTTTGTTTGTTTGTTTGTTTTTTGTTTGTTTTTTTTTTCGTTTAAAGGCTTGAACATTTAAACAGTCAATAACAAATTTAAAAAAAATAAGCGAAAACTGGTGACAGGGTAAGTGGGGCAAAATAAGAACAGCACGTAGAAAGAAAACGAAAGGAAGATATACAGACAACAAGAGACGGGACTAGAGAAAGAATAATTATAGAAAGTGGAGCTATGATCCCTAAAATGCGCATTCATAAGACATCTGTTTCGCTTTATGGCTCATGCGATTTAGAATGTGAATAATAATTCTGAAAGTTCCCATGGAATCTATACTAATGGTTAGCTCTCCAGACATTTTGGAGTCAGAACGTCTCCTGGCACTATTCTTTCATCTAACGAATGTTTTAAAGATGCTACAAGTATCTCATGATGTACATGTACGGTTTGTGTTGTTCAATTAGCATAAGCAGTTATACCCCTGTGACACCCTTGTGGAGTTGGTGTTCATAACAGAGCCACGTGCATCACGCAGTGTTTCATCCAGTTATTCATATTTATAGAAATATACACGGAGTACAATGAGATACTATAATTAAGGAAATCCATCTATCATTAGATTGTGATCATGGTCTATCAAGTGATCTAGGGAATTTGTAGTACAGACTTTGAGTAATAGAGCCTACAACTCCAATTCATTTGACGCTTGCATCTGCACTGAAGTCTTTCTTAAGCATTTGAAGGACCATGATTAAAATTTAATCATGAATGGATGACCTAAATTGAATTTTTGTAGTTTAACTCGAATTCAACACATCCTTCTAAGGTCTAAAATGCGCTAAATATGGCTTAGTTGTGTAATTGGATACAAAGGGGCGAAATTCACCCTTCCTCTTTCTCTAATAAAATACAACAATGTTTCATTTCCGAACACATTTTGTTAGTTTTTAAAGTAAAAATTTATATATAAACTTCATCATATATATATATACTTGACTTTTTCAGTTAACAGGATTGCTGCACTGCGTTCATACCAAATTTAAGAATTTATATTTTAACTTAGAGCTACTTAGCGTTGTTAGTGGAATTGGAGACAGTATTTGAAATTTCTCCCGAAAAGTGCATATGTTATGTTAAGAAACAATTATGTCAGTTTCATAAAATATCTGACCGTAAGTTGTTTTCATGGTGTGATTGGGGCCGATACATCTAAATGCATCAATTAAGGAATTTCACAACTTAATTTTATGCATTTAAAATCAGATAAAAATTTTATAACCACTCAAATATTTTCAAACAAACGGCTCAGATCACCAAAGGAGCTGCAATAAAATCAAATCTTAACTGCTGAAGTCCGAGACACGCCGTATTTTATGCAACAATTGAACAGATTTGTCCACTCAAGAAATTAAATCCCCAAAATGTCTCACAAGTGCTTTGGAACACGAGTTCCAAATTCAGCAAATCGTTTCTTGCTGGGGGAAAAAGTGTACCCCAGGCATCTGATGTTTAACAAGTCCATAGTGATAAAATGGTTATGCGTCATCGCTTTTATTACCATCATCATCATCATCATCAGTAGCAGCAGCAACAACAGAAGTAGAGTAGACGTAACAGTATAATCATCATTTATCAGTCGCATTATTCAGTCTTGACATAAGGACTGAATCATATGCGGGCGTAAGGAAAGCAATCGTAGAATCCATCCCAAAATGCTAATTTTCCAGATGAATATCTCTTTCTTAT
The DNA here is from genome assembly GCA_021229015.1 of Solen grandis. Classification (NCBI taxonomy): domain Eukaryota; kingdom Metazoa; phylum Mollusca; class Bivalvia; order Adapedonta; family Solenidae; genus Solen; species Solen grandis. Next base: position 42,103,503 of record CM037789.1, read on the forward strand.
ACCCTGACCAGTGAGAGACATGTCCTTAACCCACAGATTGGCCTCTCTAATATGAACAAGATGCTACTGGCGCTGATCCGACATGGGTTAAACGAATGGATGACCGCAATTTTCAGAAAATTGATTGCGAACGCATGTAGAGCTATGCAAAGCGTCCGAGACACTGACATAAATTTTGTCTGCATGTTCATATTAATTCTCGGTATACTTTGTTTTAACGTCCCATTGCCAACGACAGTATGTGTTGTTTGGAGACATTTTCAAGTTGCGTTGTTTGCAACGCAACGTATTTTAACGGATTGTAAAAATGACAATACTGGATATTCAAATTTAATGCCCTCTAGTTGGCAAGGAATACGTGCACCTGTTTGCGCAGGCGAAAAAAATATATCAATCAAAACACAATTAATGAAAATGTGACGTAAGCCAGTGAAGTGCAGCAGTTCACACATCTCTTGTGTGTAATTGTGTCCCTGGTTAATCTAATACGAATGTGACAAATAAAATTATGCCGCTCGGCCCACTAAGCTACAAGATCCATTTGAAAAGGGAAATCGATAAAACAGTTACATATTACAAGCCACACTTTTTCCTTTACTGTTCCAATTTATGCTTAACGCAACATAAGGACTGTCAGTCCTTTGATTTCTAAATGAGACCGATGTAATATTGCATACTCAATGCGATATATCACACCGAAAAGGAGCGACATGACAGCGCACAATGAGTAACATTATCCTGATATTGGAATAACAATATATTAACTATATATTTACGAATATGCCGAGCGCTAAGCAAAGGATATCAACAGATTATCATTGTCGATGATGTGGATCGAACTAATGGCCCCACGATTACGGGGTGGACGCTCATACCACTCGACCAACGGGGTCGGACTATACATATATACATGTTATTTAAGACTAATAAACGTATTTCTAAACAAATAGACAAGTATTCGCCGTATGGTAACCATTTATGTCAAATTCTTTATTTAGTACTTGAACATTTTGTAAAACAAAAGAAGTGATGTGTGTTCTTAACATAGTTAAGAGTTTTAGCTAACCGTGTGCTAATTACATGTAATTAAATGTGTGTGTATATGAGTGCTTATGTTTACATATACCTAAAGGTATAAAATTTAATGAAATTTACTGGCATTCTAATACGATATAAACATAGTAGACTTGTGGTGTGCGTAACTCGACAAATGATACATTGCATTGATGGCGATATGCAAATTTACGGACTGTTTAGTCGGACTGAGGAAATTATATATCGAATGGTGGTTGTCAATAAATGCTATAAGGTTTATTTGTACAACAATGTTTAAACATACAGAGCACAATACATATATCTGCTGTTGCTGTATTGGGGTTTACCGTCGCTGCGATAGTATTTCAATCATATAGCGACGTCCAGCTAATTACAGGTGGAGGAAGACCCCGAGTACACAGAGGTACCCGGGTAGAACCACCGACCTACCGCAAGCCAGCTGGAAGGCTTCCTCACATAAAAAATCCGAAGTCCCTACCAGGATTCGAACCCACAGCAGTGAGGGGCTGAGAGATTTGTAGTCCACGACTGTAACCGCTCGGCCACGGCGGCCCCCATACATATATCTAGTCAACTCAAAGGCACTTATATATAATTCCTGTGTACGTGAAAGACTTACTCGTTTGAGATCAATTTCCTGTGTATTAGATTGATTTAAAACTGAAAATACCACACAATTTGATTTCAAACTGATCCGATTATTGAATGAATTAAGTGCCACAGGCATCTTTTACTTGTAGATTAATGCATCCTTGTATAGGAAAGGTATTCTGAAAAGGTTTAACAATTCAAGCTACCGGGTCTTGAATTGACGTTTAACGACTTCAGCATGTTTTCCATCTCGACAAATAACCCCAAGGTTTTAAAAGACATTCATTCCAACGATTCTGGAATAATTTTCTCATTTCACCTTTCAACGAGGTAGAATCGCCTATAGGCTTAATTCTTCATTTCATTACGAAAGCACATATAATCAAACTAAGACTTCATTTGCAAGCAGCCCCTTCCTGCATTAATCATTAATATTTCAAACGGGAACCACCGCTATCAAATATCTCATATAATCTACCTCGCTAAAATAATGAACTATTTGTTTAATGTTTTGTTGATTGGATGCTGAATGCGATCGTGGTTATTACGCGTATTGCGCATGTCAATTGTTTAGGTGAAGATTCCGAATTGATTACTCATTGATTCTTTTCAATGAGAATGACTATTCCTTCCTGTAATCCCTCCGTATGATTGAAATAAACAATGCAGTTGTACATTTAACATAATATTTTTGCCAATTATGGCTGTCAGTCCCCTTAAGAGTTCTCACGAGATCTTATTTCTTGTGTCAAATATAGATTGTGCTGTCATGTATCTTGACTGTCAGAGACTGAACTTCTGGTAAATTCGATAAGTATTTTATACATAAATAGTGTAAGTAATTTATTTCATAAATAAACAACCCCCGAAAACTCGACCATTATCAATTTTAACATAACGGGTAAAAACTTAGTGTAATTGAATACTACTCAAAGTTTGCTGTGTACCACGTATTACAGATTAATGTGAAACTGCCTGCACCAAATTTCTCACGAAATTGAAACTTCGGAAATAATTCTTTCTCCAGGACTGGTTGACCCGGTTTCAGGATAATGGGACTGGGTGTGGTATCATGCCACATACCTATGTTGTGATACTGCAGTGTGATAGCACTATATCCGTCTCAAGTAGACATAGTCTCCAAATGACAGAAATACTGTCAAAGGGACGTTAAACCCAATTAACAAACAAACACACAATAATTATTTCCCAACCCTTCTTCACATACCAAATCTTTCATTTAAAAATAGTATCTATATCCCCATACATACATCCCCTCTTTCTCTCTCTCGTGGATATAAGCGTGTACATAATAAATCGTGAACACATTATAATACTATAAAATTTATGATGTTTGCTGTTATTGTATACCTATATGAATGCATTACATTAGTTCCTTCTAGATTTTACCGCGTGGGTTCGAATCCCGGCAGGGTCATTCGGATTTTCATGTGAGAAAGCCTTCCAGCTGGCTTGCGGTAGGTCGGTGGTTCTACCCGGACGCCTCCATGCATTCGGGGTCTTCCTCCACCTGTAATTAGCTGGACGTCGCTGTATGACTGAAATACTGTCGAAGCGACGGTAAACTCAAATAGTCAAGTCAAGTCATAGTCCTACTAGATTTTGAATAAACATCTCAATGACATCGTGGTATTACAATGTTGCTGGTAGCACAGGGACTTGCTTGATTAAAAATCTTAATGTACATGTAGATCAACTAGGATCCCCCCCCACACCCCCAATCATTCGAATGAATCTTAACAATCTACAAATGAAATCAATAAAGTAAAATTATGAAGTTCTCGATCGAAATATACAAAAACATCGTGTCTGCTCATCTATTTGAATTTCGCGAGTCCGCGCGAGTATATTTTTTGGAATGGTGCAATGTCTCTTACTTTGTATATTGAATTATTTAACAAATGCCATCCAAATAATGACATGCAAGGCTGAGGAGACGCTATGTAATAATCATATTTGAAAGAGAGAGAGAGAGAGAGAGGGGGGGGGGGTTTACAGGGGAATGACGACGATACATGTTTGTCAGCCCATCAACATACGTTTAGTCATTTCGAGTCTTTAAAGGCCTTATTATTATTAAATTTATTTCCACCAACGACACTTAACGCTTCGTAATAGACCATTTCGTCAGAGAATTGTTGTTTTAAATTGACCAGTCAGTAGTTGGGGAAAATCTCAAATGTATGTTTATTTCCCATTGAACAAAGTGTAAAATTATACACTAGTATATAAATTAGGTGTTCGGAAAACGCTCGTTGATTTACGTAGGTTTACGTCTCATTTCAGAGGGAATTACTTTAAAAACTTCGATTCTTGTTTTTCTAAAAAAAATATTCATAATTTGAAAGTTTATGACTAAGCTAACATGCATGATAACCTTAATAATAAACAGTATCTGAAAATAAGTTACATATTAGGGTTTTTTTATTAGAGAAACAATTATGAAATTAACATTTAAGTATTACTTAGCGCTAAGTACAGTTGGTGGAATTCGAGCACGAACAGATAACAATACCTCAACCTAAGTAAGATAGGAAATACCGGTAATTATACTGAAAAAAAAATGTTTATAGACACTGAAATTCATATAATTCTTTTCTCAATACAATAATTCATATTATATAATTTCCAAAGCTACGAGTTGTTCTGTAATTACAAAAGACTGGGAAAATTGATTTGTCGCGCTATCACCCGAAGTTTTCTCTCTAGCGTGGCGTCTGAAATAAATGTCTCGGACATGAAGCGCTTAAATTCGAAATAGAAATGTTCTCGACCATGCTCGAGACAATACTACACTTACTTGAAATTGCCATGGTTATAATGATATTACGTCTACAGACGGTTAACTTCTTTTTAAAGAAATTTTAACTCACATAAAATCTAAAATGTCGTCTGCGCTTAACGTATTTATTTCGACTATACAACAGGGGATTCTACCATAGTCCTTTTATTTTTCAGGATTTTACCATCTTTCAACAGTCCGCAGTAACTTAATAATGTTTCGTTAATCTTAGCCATTTTTTTTTCTGGAGAAGTGCAAAAACAGGATATTTGGGAACAGGAAATAGAATACAAAACTGTATCCGCATTTACCTGAAGTAACAATACCTACTACTACTACTACTACTAGTACTACTACAAAACATCCTCAAAGCAAATATGGTTTAACTATTCAGTCGTCTGATTCCGAAAAGGTAATGTGTGAATTTCACTCAAATTTACAATTAATCAGAAACTAACTGCATCATGATTGCAGAAATCCACTTTAATCAATATCATTTAATAATACAAATTGCAGTTCTCATAGAGCATGCATATACAGGATTTTTGATGAAAATATAACTGCATAAATTCAAAAAACACGAAAGAATCATTTCAAGCAAATTCATTTGAAATAGGAATCGACCTATTTCGTTTGAATAAAAAACAGATGAGCAATATTCATATTTCAGAGTTACTCTGTCAGAAAAATCGATCAAAGCAGTATCTGGGCTTCAAATTGATGCATTTTTAATGGAAAATTAACATTGGTTATGAATAGCGAGGAAAAATGCCTAATTATATTTCATTGAATGCCACTCTGAGTTCGAAGGAAGCCTCGTTGAGTTCACAAATAAAACGGACTGCACGTGATAATGTTAAATAACATGCCCAAAGACTCGCTATAAATTATGAATATTTTGAAATAACGATTTCTGTTTATTACTTCATCCGTTGCAAGCAGTCTACATCAAAATGTGGGGAACCATCCAAGTTTGCATCAATTCTTAGTTGTCATCGTATGTTTTAAGGTAATCCATCCATCAATAATTTATAATGGTCCTTCAGATGCTTAAAAGACTTCAAAGCGCTTGCAAGCATCCAATGAGTTTTATAAATGCTTGCATTTACTATTAAAATCGCACAATCACTTGATGGACCATGATCACAGTTTAATGACGGATGGATTACATTAACTATCGCTATCACTGAAAGGCATGAATACATCAGCCCATCGCTGTCGTCACAGTTAAAGAACCAAATTATCTCCCTTGGATATGGACCCAATTAATAAATAATAATCCCAGTTAGTGAGAATATCCCTATTGTGTACTACATTTTGGTAAAGTTTGAAGCCCAACAAACGAAGGAGGTGCGCATAGGAGAACATTGCCGTATAACGACTCGAAGATACGTTTTATCTAAATTATCTCCCCTTGACATTGTCGAATGGAAACAATTTATTAATAGTGTACTAAAAGTATCAAACAGTTCAGGTTGAGTTGTGCTCATGGGATCAATGAACAGACGAACGGATAAATAGACAGGTAGGGTGAGTCTTACATATCCTTTCAAAGTATGATTTTAACTAAGGCATAGTTAGAATAACATTGTAATATTTGTTTCACGTGCCCAAATTGGACAATTTTCTAGAGTGCCTAACAGGTCTCGCTTTCATTAATCATGCTTAGCTTTAAGTCATACCAGAAGAGATGTGCATCATCAAATGTAGCGCCGTAGCAAAACCTGTAATCTGAAATACTGTAAAATCATTAATTATTGTGGGACACTAATTTTCTTTGGATTTGTCGAGCGGCTTTATCCACGAATATCAATAATTCATGACACTGACCTCACGTTTCCTAAAACAAAAATAAGTCCACGAATAAAAATACCTACGAAATTCCCTTTCGTACAAAATCAATGAAATTTAATGAAAAAAAAAACAACAAAAAAACCCCTACAATTCACTACATATATTCTCGTTTCGTGATACATTTGCGTTCAAAAATATCTACCGTAACTGTACGAACTAAGGATGTATCCAGTTTCGATAAGGTGGCGGTGGAAGAGCTCCTGTTGACAGTTTTAGTGAATATATTAATAAAAAATGTTTTACTGGCACTCATCAGTCAGACGAGGATGACGTACACATATAAATGCCTAAGACAACTATTCATATCTGTTAGGATAGTGTATGTACTATTTCAACAGGAAACTCAAAAGTTATGTACAGTGTACATACATTTTGAAAGTTGCCTAGATTTATCAAGGTACGTACACACACACGTTGGATTCAATACGAAACTTGGGTTAAGACCTTAGGATCATCTTCCAAAATTTCAATGAAAATAGTTTTACGATGTGCTGTGATGTAAGTAACAAATCTTCTTTCATGCTTTAATTGAGATAAAGACGTTTAATGCTCGCCTCCGTAACGACAAATATCTACACACCATATAATGTCGATCTATTTATTGCCGATGTATTTATAAATTTCATTAAGGGAATGTGGGCAAAAAAGATAGATATAGGCCTCTAATTAAGTTCGTTTATACGACTCCTACATGCTATATGAAAATATGGACCACACAAAGTATTTATACCAGACATAATCTAAAAACGTACAGGACATACATGAATTCTGAAATTCATGTATATTTTCTGTCAGTTACCAACAAACCCATATACTCCCAAAGCGATATTTCTGAAATATTTCATTCATTTCAAAATCTTCCAAACTGGGTCAATCCTATAGTCTCGGGCATATTATGTAAAATAAAAATGCATATGTATATAACTGATTTTCAAAGGAATGATGGACATGGCTCTGTCTAGATGGATATCTGAAGGCCTGTAAATCTTTCCTATGATATATATTTCCAGCTTTTCTAATATTCTTGCTGAGAGCAATACAGCAAATCTCAGTTTTTTTTTCCTGAAACCTATCTTGATATCTGAAACCGTCTTGTACATACCTACATTTGCACTCCGAACTGCCTTGTCTCCCACTGCTGTAGGTTGAATGCCCTGTGTGATCATCATGCGGATTTTTTTTTTTTTTTTTTTTTTTTTTTTTTTTTTAAGGAAGCCTACCAGCAGGCGTGCGGCATGTTCTTCTCGAATTTTTCTGTGTACTCGCTTAACTGAATGTCGCTACATATTTTGACTGACATTCTATTTTCAGTTTGATGAAATAACCAAGTGGATATAAAACATCCCATTTTATTTTATTGCGACTTCTTGTCATTTATAACCGTTCCTCTTTTTTCTCTTCCGCCCGATTTACCAATCGTCTACAAAGGTGAGTAAATGAAGATCTGCCTGCACACAAAAACGAATACAGTTCCGGCGGGGATTACTTGTGTACATAAGGTATATTAACTGTCGTCTGGGCAAGAGATGCTGCCTTTTCTGACACGACGGCCGCTATCTGTCGCAGCCATATTCCGTTCGAAACGTAGGAGAATTACGATCATGTATCATCTCCCACAAACAAAAGCTGCGTTAACGTCCATCATTGCTCACCGAAATATATTGTACGAGACAGATGTGTAAATACAAAAATGGATGCCTCAATAGAACTTCTTGCAGTCACATCTATTACTTGACAAAATGGCGACGTTATTAATGTCTTTTGGACGTAGGTGTCCCATAAACGTCTGAGGACGTCTGGAAGAACATTTACTTTGGTAATTGAATTTGATCCTATTGTAATTTATCTCTCGATTACATAAAGGCATTATTTCGCAAAACCGATTCCTGTGCAAACGAGGATATCTTGAAAACGCTTTTACCATTACTTTGATGCATCGACTTCAAACAATATGAGAAAATAAATTCCATGTTCATACACCTTGTAACATGCGATCTAGTCCGAACGGTGTAAGAGAATCAATTGCAATTTAGAAATGCAATTTTAGAAACTAGCATTCTTTATTTCAGGCAATGGACAACATGGATGAAAGCTTTGATAAGACAGAGATCAGTCTTTGATCAACTGACTTCGTTGTACCCATACGTCTATCAAACTTTGTGCGATTCTATTTCTTCAAAAGAGAATACAATAAAAAATAAATTGAAAAATGCAAACATAAATAAATAGATAAATAAATAAACAAAAGGGATCCAGCCGATTCAATAACATAGTATTTTTGTATCATCTATTTTAATATCTCTTTGGAGATTTATTGTTTTACCATGATTTTGAATTTCGTAATGTGTTTTCAATGACTAAACGTTGTTTAGATTCAGGGGACATAAGAAAGGGGAACATGTGTAAACTTCAACTGGTCATATGAACAAAAACAGTGATTTCCGTTTTAAATCCAAGAGGTGACAAATCGCGAATCAGGGATCATAATGTTTTATAAATGCATTCAGCCAAATGTGCCGATCAAATTTAAAACTTACGCCGCAGAAGGCTATGAATGGTTCTGTCGGATCTAAAGTCAATGAAGCATATGCCTTTGGATTATAAAACACTTTATGGGCATCGTGGGCCAGTGATAACGCAAAGGTTGATGGTTCGAACCCGGAAGAGGGGGGGGGGGGGGGGCAAAGATTTTTCATAACCCTCTCAGGCGAATTTTATTGATCTAACATAGGAAACGTCGAGAGAGATTAGTTTTAGTTGTAAGAACAAGTTTCCAAGTCGACGTAAAACAAATAAGTTTCACTAAATAATTTAAGGTAACATTTAAGGATGGCGACAGGGGACACAAAGACTTTGGATGATTAGAAGAAGATCCCCGTGGATGAAGGCACCGTAATGTGACAAATGTCTCCTGCAATATAAGGTGTACGTGAAATATCCTGTGCTCTGCGTGTCACAAAGGGGAACCGATGGTCTCTCTGATAGATTAGAACTGCAATTGGAGTGGACAACTAGTGTTCATCTGTGTTAGGCAGTGTTCAAGTAGGATGCTAAATGTATCTGCTTTGTTCGTATGATTGGTTTTGTGTCCAATCACCTTTTTTCAGACATTAATGACTTGGTTTTCATGAAACAATTATAATTGCATTGTATCACTATTGGGACACATAAAAGACAATTATATGATAACACAACTGGTCATATAATCATAACAGCTGGCCAACAATTCCAAGGCGACAGGATCCAAGCAGTACCATTATAACGACTGCGGTTCGTGGCGACCAGAGACTGAACATACAACCGCCCAGTTCTGACTACCGTAAACGGTTTTTAATTAATACATTTTAAAGGCTGTTGCTGTGACGATTTTATATTTTATGAATACTTTTTTCTTTTCTTTTTGCCTCAACCAACAAACAAATTCTTGCAACTTCTAATACTCCTTCTCGGTGGTGCCTGAGCTAGACCAGTACTTGTTATAACATACTTATCTAATTTTATCTGAGGGGAAGGCTTTCATCAGTGTAAATTCAAAGAGACAAAATTTCTGTTAATATATTTGATAAGGCGTAATTATTAACTTCAAGTTATTCTTCAAGCACTGGGGGCTGCCGTGGCCGAGCGGTTACAGTCGTGGACTACAAATCTCTCAGCCCCTCACCGCTGTGGGTTCGAATCCCGGTAGGGACTTCGGATTTTTCATGTGAGGAAGCCTTCCAGCTGGCTTGCGGTAGGTCGGTGGTTCTACCCGGGTACCTTTGTGTACTCGGGGTCTTCCTCCACCTGTAATTAGCTGGACGTCGCTATATGATTGAAATACTATCGCAGCGACGGTAAACCCCAATACAACTACAACTCTTCAAGCACTTGGAAAATAAAGGACACTACTAAAGTGATGCCCATGTCGATTTTGATTTCACACATACACAATATTATTAAAACTGTTTACAACAGATTGTACAGTGCAATTATTAAAATCAGATTAAATTGAAACTTTGAGCGAAGTAATTAAAACAAATGCATCGTCCTCGGTGACCGAGTGGTTAGAGCGTCCGCCTTGGAAGCGGAGGGTCGTGGGTTCGATCCCCGGCCAAGACATACCAAAGTCGTAAAAAATTTTATTGTTATAGCTCCCTTGCTTGGCGCTCAGCATATAAGGGTAGTTGCAAGACTTGTTAGCCCGGTGTCAGGATAATGCGACTGGGTGTGGTATCATGCCACATGTCTACGGCGTGACGCTGCAGTGTGGCAGCACTGTCTCAAGTAGACATCGTCTCCAAATGACTGGAGTACTGTCGGTGGGACGTTAAACCCAACAATCAAATAAACATAAAAACACATGTTTGTCGTCAACTCGTCGTAAGCAATATCCAATATCATAATTCACTGTGAACCCACTCCCTCTGGTATTTTTTACCATTCTAATTCCCCCTTTTCCATTAAGGTTATCCGTCCACCATTAAATTTGTGATCTTTATAGTAAATGCAAGCCTTTATAGACTTAGAGCGAAAGAGCCTATAACTCCATCTCAATGGATGCATGCATCTTCGCCGAAGTCTTTTTTAAGCATTTGAAGGATCATAATTATGATTTTAATGACGGGAGGATTGCTTTAATGCAACTGTTACGGTGGACTAAAATACGCTAACTGCAGCAAAATAATGAGAACGTGAAATTCATTATTCCATCTCTCTAATGCAAATCACTGTAAGTGGTAAAGTGACGAATAGTTAAACACGCGTTCACAGACAAAATGCATGAATAATTCTATCCCCTAATGCATGGGAGTGATCTCCGCGACAAGTTATGGGGAAGCTACATTTCTTGACAATAAAAGCTATCAATGAAGTCGAATGTTAACAAGCTATTCTCGGTTAACATAGGAGTTTCAATTCGCAATGATCTACGCATCGGGAAAAGCACTTTATTAAAACTTAACTTGTTTATTAAACTTCGATTTGGAAACAAGGTTCTTACAACTTAAACTAATCACTGGGTTGGACCAGTACTTTGCGCCTGGGAAGGTGATAAAAGTACTGGTGTGATCGTCGCCATAACATTAAATTGTGCATTTACAAGTACTTTAATTTGAAATTTATATCTATTGAAATTTATATCGAAATAAACATTTCTTTAACGTTATTGTTACCATGGTTTTCAGAGGATACCGCTGCGGCTGAGAGAATGTTTGGCACAGATAATTACAGGTGGAGGAAAACCCCGAGTGCACAGAAGTGCCCGGAGAGTCATAGGCCAGCTGGTGGGCTTACTCACATTAAAAACATCATAAACACCCCCCCCCCCCACACACACACACACGAGTGACCATACCGGACTTGAACACACGGCCATGAGGGGCTACGTTAGGAAACTGATAATTTAATATTGCATTTCCAGCATCTTAGATTATCAACATTTTCATTATTTAAAATAGTGGAATCCTAATGCATGAATTTTGAAATGCTGGTTTATTTGGTGTTTTATACTTTTAAAGAAAGCATTCTGTGCGATATAAGAAATTTTTAACCACAGAATATAAAAATTTAATGATTTTTAGTCTATCTAGCCCTGTATTGAAATGCTTCCATAAATTGATGAAAAATTCTGGATCCGGGCCTTGGGTATACGTATAAAATTGCTATAAAATCATCAAATTTCCCAATTTTTTCTCATGAATTGATTTTTCATATATCTAAGGCATAAATCAAATGGAAAACATATTTAAACACAAGACTAAACTTGATAAAATATATATAGATTTATGTAGAAAATTTTATATTAAAGTTTGGCATTTTCCCCATTTATAAAATAGCAACACTACAATTCCAAATTATACAAATTTCTCATAACAAACTGTTAAATTATTACTCATATACTATATCAAACATAAAAATGAACAATTTTAAATAGGTTAACGATTAAAATATCAAGTAATAACAGTATGTTTTACCTGGCCCCTTATATTTTAAGCTCAGTAAAACAGCGAATATTAGGTATTGACTGCTTTCTAAGTTCTTCAGGTACAATGTGAGCACAAACTTGAAATAATAATTATACATATCCTATTTATGATCTTTTTTCCATTATATATTAATGTAAAATCATTTTAAGTGAAAAAATGAACAGAGAATTTGACATTTTTTCGAAGAATAATCCACAATTTATAAATGAAATTTCCCCAGAGACAAAATTCACCATTTTGTACTGTACATAAACAAGTTTACAACTACAGATTTATTTTCTCAATAAAGCATTTCATTTCCAAGTTATATGTTACTTTTACTCAAGTATTAAAGTCTAAGCATTCAATAAACGTTATCTGAAGAGTTTTACACAAGAGCTATTTGACCGAGTACGTACAATCTAAGTACGAAGTAATCACGATTACACTTTTCCGCTTACCATAAATTTTCAAAACACGAACTTGTGTTACTGTAGTTATGGTTGATAGAGATACAATTTGTCTTTTAAAACTTGCTTCTTTATGGAGAACTTTTCGAAATACTCTCAATTATATCATTTATGCATTTTGAAAGATCTATGGGAATTCCAAAAATGACGTCACCGGAAGTAAATCGGGGATTTTTTTTTTTTTTTTTTTTTTTTTTTTTAAGAAATGTTATTTTTTGCATTTTAATAGATAAATACCAATCAAAATTGTTACATTTGATTAACAATGATATAAGATACCATGAATGTAACTTCTTAATGTAAAAGAATCACATTCCGAATCATGGCGTTTCATGACGAAGTTGAGCGATCTTGAGCCCATTAAGGTTCCTCCGCCTTAAGGATATGATAAATACTTTTTGTTGCTGTTGTTGTTGTTTTTATAGTTTTATGCGTTCTGCATGAGTCACAACTGTCAAAATGAACTTCAACAGAACTTACCGACGAGTCGTGATTTAGTTCAGGTTATTTTTCAAAGAAGATTTGCAGCAATGTTTACATCTACTTTTTTATATTGAACATTAAGATATATATTTGTATGTCACTATTTAGATGGATTGCGTGCATAAAAGAGAGAAATACTGTGCTTTTTCCATTAAAATAGGTTTTCAAACACAAATTACAAGCTGTATCGGATTACTTTGTATACTTCGAGCTATTTAAAAACCAGACAAGGAAGAGAGAAAAATATACAGGCCTTGTTTTGCGGACCATACGTTTTAGGAGAAATTATAGCTTTAGAATCGATGGTTTACAATCATACAAAATTGTTGCTATTTGCGTCATTCAATATTTAAAAGAACGTCTTCTTGTTGAAGAAACAATCTGGGTCAGGCCCTTTATATTTATAGAATATCTCCTGATGAAATATATACTAAATTTTGTCTTAACTTTTAGGAATTATGAAATTTATACATGACAGTTGTGATTGTTGTGGTTGCTATTGGTATTTGCAATGAAACCTTTTTAAAAGTTGACGTACACAGTGAAATGTGATAACTGCATTTATTTTCTTACTGCAATATAAACAAACAATAACATATTAGACTATCCTCCAAAATAAAAAGTGTCCCGTATTAAAATCTGGCTCGAATTGTACCAGCCCTACGTAAAGCTTAGTGTTACAAAAAGTGCTCTTAGGGGCAAATTCCACCATTCTTGATTCTCTGTTACTTAAATATTTCACTTCTTTGCAATTATTGTTAAATATAAACTTAAGGTTATAAATTGTGTCAGCTTACTCATGTTGTTGAAAAATTTCGTAAAACAGAAAGTGCGGAGAGCGTTTCTACACAATTTAAGAATTTAAGTATTACTTAACGCAAAACAGTACTTAGGTATAGGACGTGTACTTAGGGGCAAGTTTCATCGTTCATGTTTCTGTAATTAGAATACTCATATATATATACTTTCTTACCAAATATTGTTATTTATAAAGGTTATAAATCATGACAACTTAATCATGAACTTGAGTATTTCGTGAGACCGAAATAGTGGAATGCGTTTCTACACGATTCAAATATTACTAGCGACAAGTAATTTTCGAGAATTCGAGCCCGTGAGAAAATACTGACGTTTAGAGCACTTGTGAAAAATGCCTAGAACGTTCCTTGTCATAACACTGAATCAAACCAGCAAATACAAGCCGCAGTGTCATAACCAAGCACAACTGGGTACCAAACATTAACAATCGTTTAAATTATTTGAACAGTCAAGAGGAAAGTATTGGCACGCAGGAGAGAAATAATCGGACAGGGTTTTTCCGCTGTTTCATGCGGATGTCTCGGTCGTTTCAGGAAATGTGTTTAATTAAGTAACAGCAAGCGATTCGTTAGCGGTAACAAATTTCCGTGTCCCGAGAAATGATAGATTCCGACGCGCGTCACTTGGCGGAAACCACGTCCATATATCTCGTGGAAAACGAGATGTTGCTCATTCGTCATTGAACTCATTTATTGCCGAAGCGCACAGCATGGCCTCTAGTGCATTACGTCCATTTGAAGGACTATTTTTCTAGAAATGGTCGTAGTGTAGAGAAGACATGCTGTGAAGAAGGTCGAAAATCGCCGAGAATTGAATTGATTTGTGTTGAACACAATACGTGATCAAAAGCTAGCTAAAGTAGAAAAGGTACCAAAGTCCCATGTAGGGATGCTTGATGCGAAAGGAAATTGACATGGGATTGGGAGAGAAATTGCAATCCGAAAATAACTGAAAGTTGTACGTACGCCGGGGTGCGCGTTTTGTTGATAAATGGCGAATCCTTTGTGCGCACTTGTGAAAGTAATTAGCAAACTTATTCCAGTCTAATGCGCCATGAATCTAAAGTAATATTCTTCAACATGCCCTACTTATCATAGTCCTCTCTCTCTCTTATACATACCGTTCTCTGACAAAATAAACACACACACCATCTACCGTCCCCGGTGGCCGAGTAGTTAGAGCGTCCGCCTCAGATGCTGGAGGTCGTGGGTTTGATCCCCGGTCGCGACATACCAAAATCGTAAAAAATGGTACTGTTATAGATCCCTTTCTTTGCGCTCAGCATATAAGAGTAGTTGCAGGACTGGTTGGCCCGGTGTCGGAATTATGTGACTGGGTGTGATATGATGCCACATGTCTACGGCGTAATACTGCAGTATGGCAGCACTATATCTGTCTCAAGTAGGCATCGTCACCAAATGACTGAAATACTGTCGGCCGACGTTAACAAACAACAAACGAACATACATAGTGTAGTGCAGTTGTTGCTACACGCATGCGTACGAAAGGGAGAGAAACGCCCGCCATTATCCCTGCCTGCAGCATAGAAATTAGCGTACAGTTATGGCTTAGACAGGACCCCTATAAGGTTGGAACCACGTTCTTACCTCACATTAAGCTTATTGTTCCTTCCCATGGGAAGGAACATCTATAGTCATACATTTCAACTTGACAGTTTCAGTTTCGCTTCCTGCGGAGATGTTATCCCGCTTAGTATCTGATTTGCCCCATGATACCTACGATGAGACGGGATCCAATCGGAAGTGACGTGATAGCAGAAACCGCCATTTATCAGCCATTTTATTTCACGTGATGTCCGCCATTTAACCGCCATTTTATCGGCCATTTTCGTCAGTCTATCAGGTGCGCGTAGGTTTAAATTACGGCTTCGTGTTGTCCCGTTTAAGAAAATAACGATGTCAGCCTAAATTAAACTTAGCCCTATTTAAGTCCTTGAATTTCTTGCTTCATTTCCTGTGCTACCATGATTTAAAGAAAAAAGAAGAACTTAAGAAAGGTTTGACTTGGAGAGAAATGTTCAACCACCAATACAGTTTGTCCTTTTCGTACTCTAAGGTTATCCCTTCCATATGCAAATGCTGAAAAACAGCTTTCACTTCATACTTCATAGTTTAGAAATGCCCTGGAAGGAACTTTTGGTAGGCTAAAACTTGTTGCAATTGTAAACAAAGTACAATAATGGTTGCAGCGGTAAATTTGGAGCCTTATAATATGTGTTAGAGCTCGCTACCGCCGATCGGGAACCAGTGGTTTTTGGCTATCAACACTGCATTCTCGTGTCTAAATGTTTGGTGGGGGCGGGAAATGGATAGTAACTTTTCTTCAGTGCTGATTCATTGCATTGATTTGATTTGTTAAGTTTCCTTTCCATTGGGTCTCCTACTCTAGTTTCTTATTGTTTTGCAGGTAATTAACATCACTGTGTTTGCGTGCACATACCATATGTGGTGCACGTGGCCCTACAAACTGAACTTATTTCTCAGTACTTAAACTGTTGTTTGTTTTAGATGTTAGTGGCGGCCAAGAATCATCCTTGGACTCTCTCCCAATCTGAAAAGGCCTGATCCAGAGGATCTGCTCTCTGATGGTCATATAGGCTGTGGCTGGAGGCTCAGTCTCTTACCACAGGATTGATTGTGGTACACCTTGTCAGCTTATCATTTAGGATTTGGCCCATGTATTTCCAGGTTAATCCCCCTGATAAGTTCCAGCTTATTGGCGGGGGCGGGGGGGGTATAGCTTACCGCATAGCCATGGAAGACGATGACTGTGCTGAGGACATTTCAGTTCAGTTGGTACAGGAGGAGGACTGGAAACTGACAACCCTCATTACAAGGTAAGGTCTTTTTGACTTGTCCAATTATGATTTGGCTTGTGCGGGGTTGGTGAGTTATCTTGAGAGATTTATCAGTACTTCTCTAAGATGATTCCCCCATTCACTGCTTGTGGTTACAGACAAAACAAGTTTGTCTGAGACTCAGACAGAGTAGTGGAGACACTGTTGTGTTGAGCTGCTGACAGTGGTGCACTTTGGCACTGCCGTCTTGAGCAGATATTCGTGGTGCCTGTTGACTGCTAGAGCATTGGGTGGTTGATAGACTTTCATAGGAGCTGCAAAGTAGTTGGTCAAGATAGACAAGGGTGTCTGTTTTGGAAAACTGGTGCAACAGTCAGTTGTGAGCATGCAGGTGCTGGCTCGCTGTCCATATTACCGGCCGGTGGGATGGTGTGTCAGTTGTATGCGGGGATCCGACCGTTAACTGCTTTGTGGTTGGTGCAAGTAATAAATGGTAACCGGAAAAAAAGCACATCTCCTGCTCTCCTGGTCGGGACTGTGAGATTTGTACTGCTTTCGGAAGCCATGGGGGCGCTGTGGGGAACGTTATGGGTGTGGTGTCAGCACTCAAGGCTGGGAGTATTGTTATCTTGGTTGATATGCAGAGCTATTGGTAACCGGGAATAAGAGACCTATTTTGTCCCATGATGGGGGCAGTTAATGCTGTTTTGGGAAACCAAGGGGGTGCTGCCATGGATGTTTACAGGTGGAAGCATGTCAGTGTGTCTCCACTCTTGTTGAGCTTAAAGTCCAGCCCAGCCATTGTGTTCTCATGGACACGGTTGGTGGAGTTTTTCGGTCATGTCCTCACAGACATGATTGATGTTTGTTTTTTTCATTGTGTTCTTACGGACACAGTCGATGTCGCTTCAAGTTGCCTCGATCATGTTCTCACGGATGCAATTGATGGTTGCTTTGGTGTTTTGGAATTTAGGTTGCCCTGTTCTAGGTTTTGGTCGTGCTCTCATGGGCACGGTTGTTTTTACTTCAGCCATGCTCTCATGGGCATGGTTGGATAGATCCTGCTGGTATATTTAGGCTCAGCAGGACGGCTGTAAAGGGTCGTCCTCAGGACCCCTTTTTGGATAGGGAACAGAGATGCTCAGCATCTCTGGACAGCAAGCTTTTATCATGGATGGGGTCGTCTCTTGGTCAGTGGCAGGCTTCCCTAAACCTGTGAAATGAGCCCAATGGTGGGATTTCAAACGTACCCAGGCCAGACCTTTATAGGACGGGAGTGTAGTGCAGTTGCTGCTACGCGCATGCGTACGAAGGGGAGAGAAAAGCCCACCATTATCCATGCCTGCAGCAATAAACCAAGCATAGAAATTAGCGTACAGCTATGGCCTAGACAGGACCCCTATAAGGTAGGAACCATGTTCTTACCTCACATTAACCTTATTGCAATTGTAAACAAAGTACATACAATAATACATACGCCATCTTGTATTTCTATCTTAGCTAGATATCCCATGTGTGACCTACATACGGATTACTGTAGTATGGTTTGTTCCTCGTTTGATGTGCAGAGGTTTATAATAGCGAATGGAAGTATTATTTTCCGAGGTATACTTCGATCTGTATTTCAACCTAAAAACTATACATTGTGTTTGGATTGGTTTTAGGGCTGAAACAAACGCTACACAGAAATTTGGTCTTTGGGCTGAAACAACCACTACACAGAAATATACCCTGGCCGAAACGCCGAAATACGCAAACCAATGTACAAGATGTGGTCCTCACAAGGTAGGCATACCAAATATCATACACACACCATGTAAAGTTGCACATGTTTTACGTTGTCAGATCATTGTCTTGGAAATTCAATATATTCTCTCATGACTTCGTCACTCGTTTTTTTATGATCTTTCATAAAACAAACTTCCGTCTCGCATTATTAGCAAGTATTTGATCTATTCTATTATTTCTCTTTTCAGTTCCCCAAGATAAGTCTCAATTATGCAATATGGCGTGTTTTATCGATTTGACGTCATTTAGTTTTAAACTAGCACAGATTTAAAAATAAATAAGCGAACAGCTTTCTTTCGTCATGATAATAACATTTATATTTCATAGTAAATAATGTTGTTTATCTTTTTTTATATTATTATATAATTATGCAAATAAATTCATTCTGTAAAAGAGAGAGGAAAAAACACGTTTGGTCTGATCTTCAGATTGGCTTTCAGATTGTTTTGAAATACACTGAGCCATTGTATAGAACAAGTTATACTTACAATGTTTAGTTTAATTGAGCTACCTTATATAAATAAAGATTTTATTATTATTATTATTTTTATTATTATTATTATTATTATTATTGTTGTATCTCTGTGCAATTATTGACTAGATATAAACTATTAAGTCAAATGTTATATTGTAGACTACAGACTACACTGTAGACTACACTTGAGGATATCTTTATCTGTACTTTCTGATAAAAACTAATATAAGTCCTTTTTTCTTTTTTTTTATCAGTTAAAACACGTCTCAAGCACACGGATCATAGGGCAATTTCTTCGAAATATCATCGTTTATAAATGGGTTAAAGTCGGGGGTTGTCAGTGGAGACTACAACAACATTCAGAACACCTCGGCATTTTTCTTCACGTTCATGTTAGGACCCTATCTTCGGAGCAACATTGACAATGTTTCCCGTACTACCACTGCAGACGTGAACATAATAAATCACGGTTTTCAATTTGCATTTCCTTTCCATGTTTATAATGCTGTCAAACAGATACAATTTATGTGAAAGGAAATCCATGCACTCCCATTTTGAAGCAGTTAGTTTTAAATTACGCGCCGCAGTGACAAGAGAATTCCGCAATGTCGATGAGACAATTTTGAATTGAAAGGAAAAACTGGTCGATGGTCCGAAAATAAACACTTGTATTTATGTGTTTCATAAAAGCTACAGATATGCTACATAAATTTTTCAGGGATGATGTCAACTAGGTAATAATCGGCAAATGGCGAAACCGTTTTTTTTTTCAAATTACAGGAACGCGTTTCGATTATAAAGTCTTTGGGACAGATAAGTTTTCTTCCCTTGTCATCAAAATATAGTACATTGGATAAATGCTTATCTTACTGGTTTGTCATGGAATCAAATGTTTATTCAACACTTGGTAACGGGCATTAACTCGACAATTGTGCGTATGTTTGCTATTTAAGAGTTATCTTTCGTTGGGGTACCTCTTTGATATAAATAATGAAACTATGGGCCAAAATCAGAGAAATACGTTATCGGAAAAAAAAGAATACCTTATCATTTTTATTTTCGGCGTATGTTCAAAGAGTATTATATCCATCAATCTTGATAAAAGATACAGCCGCAAAAAATGTCAAATTGGCAGAAATAGCTTATATCTAAAGAGAAATGTCTGAGAATTTAGCTATTAGTAGCGGTGGTGGTGATGATGATGATGTTGTCGTTGGTGATGATGATGATGATGATGATGATGATGCTACTGCTAATATTGTTAAAATAATAAAACATTTTCCTGTTTACTATATGTATCAAGTAAAATTAAAGAATCTGTTGCAAAATTTATTTTCTATGCAAATGAGATTAGAATCATAAATAACTAAAACTCATTATCATTATTCAACACTCGTATCATTGAAAATAGTTTTTACTTATTTCTTCCATTCATTTATTTTTGCATATTCATATATGCTCCTTGGT
>CM037789.1:42124168-42174168 GCA_021229015.1 Solen grandis
CCTCACATGAAAAATACGAAGTCCCTACCGGGATTCGAACCCACAGCGGTGAGAGGCTGAGAGATTTGTAGTCCACGACTGTAAATGCTCGGCCACAGCGGCCCCCGGGAAGGAAAAGAAAAATAATCGTTGCTTTTTTACACTCTTGCAACGTGGCTGCGCGGCTAGGATCCCTCAGAATTAACAGATGTTTTAACAATACAAAGAACCTACTATACGGTGTTATCCAAGAAATGTTACTAATTTTAGATTAACCCAATTTCGATGGCATCACCATAAATTCTCGCAAATTGTGCAATTTTATTTAATTTTAAGCACAAATAACACAATACTTAATGGTTACTGAATAACCGTGATACTCTGTATCCATAGTGTTGTTTTGTAACGGTGCCAAATCCAACACAAAATCCAGCTCGTTCTTTTAGAAACATAGATATACGCGTAAATTCATCAGTTCAAATTCAAACAACAAAAAAATACAATAAAACAGCAACAATAACAAAAACGACAATTCCCAAAGCATAGAGAACGAATTTAGTGAGGCCGTTATTCGTGGATAACTTAAGACATGATATCGACGAAATTTAATTCTCCACGAAAAATAATGATTTCAAAGTACATGTATATATTTTCAAAAGTGCTCCTCTAACTACGACTGTATTTTACATAAAAAACACCGTAAATGCCACCAATTTTAAAACAAGACAAAATTACAATTCACGAGTTAAATGATTTATATACCTGCAAGCAGCGATAGGCTGCACATAAAATAAACCCGTTATCTGAATAATCAGAAAATATGCCGCCCTCGAGGGATATAGTTAACTACATTGACTGGAACTCCAGGTGAAATTCAGCGCAAGAAATTTCCACAGATATCACGTTGGGCAATGCCCATAAAGCAAATTACTCTACTAACGTGAGCGGGAAAAAGCAGACGAAGATTCTGATCATTCCCATATAGTAAAGTAATGACTTAAATTAAATTACCAATCCTTCTCCCGAACGCCTTATCTGAATTTAAGAGCAACCGAACCAGTAACAAACTGTAATCCCATTACAATAAAAAAGAAGCAAAACGGGTATAATATTAGTTTTTGCAAGACCCAAGAGAAAAGAATCCGTGTAATAAAGTCAAATAATTAGTTAACACGAGGAAATGAACTAGAAATTGCAATTTTACAGAACCCTATAAATCTCGGCCAAACCTAATCAAGGAGAGGTTTTACTTGGCTGTGTATTGAAAACGAGAGACTGGCTAATGTTATGTTTACTGGTAATGGTACATAATGGAATGGAGTTTTGTATAATGATTACAGAAGGTCAGTGTTCTGCAGAGAGAAGTAGGACTGTGAGTTTCTGTTTTTGGTGAAAAAGATTGAGAAATAGTCTTGTATGATAAATGACACAACACATCATAAAAGATAAGCTTCTAAAACATTCGTTGTAATACAATTTTATGCAATAATGCAAGTCCAATCTAAAGTAACGTCATGCCGACTAAGCCGGGACCAATTAACGATAAAGAATTACGTCAAAACGATAAAAATGAACCGAAAAAAAAAAAAAAGAAAGAAAGAAATATGTCAATGACGTCAATTTGTATAAATGAGGCATCACATGGGATTTTCAGATAACGTCGGAATGAAGAAAAAGAACAACGTGAATATTTGTTTCTAATAAGTAAATAATACTTTTCACGGTCGCGGCGAGAGTATACGAGATATACTTCGTAGACTTTTTTTATAGATTGTCTTTGAGCAAGATTAAATTTTATTTCACTCGTGGTCAAAGAAAATTAATATTTTCATTTACGGCCTTTCCATAGTGAAAATTGTTTTATAAATAAAGTGCAATCAAACAGTATAATAAATTGGGAATGAATTTTTGGAAACTGCACTAGATCTATATCAATATATATTGTTCATTCACCATGTCTTTTTGATCAATGAGACATTATTGCCTTATTTGTTGGAATATCTTCCAGTATTAAGATTTGCACCAAAAATGCGTACTCTTTAAGATGAAATATGAAAACATCAAATCCGAGATTAAGTGTTTATGGAGTGTTGCATTTGGCGTACTTTCATTTTTCAAAATTTTCTCGCCGATATTTTTAAACTATTTGTTTCACCTTCATTTCACTCTATCATTAAGACGCTCCGGATGATTGCTGGGGTTAAAAATGCGACAGTTCTTCTATCAGTCAACGTTTCTAGACATATTTTTCAGCTACAGACTTGACAGGTTTATAATTAATCAGTGACACGCGTAATGTTTTATTCATATGGTACATACTTCAGATTGTTCTCTGTATTTTAAAGGCAAAACTGTGCTAAAAGAATTTTGGGAGCTATAACACTACCATTTTTAGGACTTAGGTATGTCGCGGCCGGGGATCGAACCCACGACCTCGCGCACCCGAGGCGGACACACTTACCACTCGGCCATCGCGGATGGTTCAAAGAATTTTTAAAATAGCATCTGATGCATTTATTTTCTTACTTATTCCACGATTTGTACAAAGTTTACAGAAACATATATATGTAAATTAAGATACTAGTAAGGGACAGTACAATCAATACTAATGTAAGTGAATTAGGTATGCCGTTGACATATCGTTTCAGGCCTAATCCCCGGCGAAGTAAAATGCAGACATTTAATTTTAAATAAAATATAATTATACACTTTTTTAGCATTTATTTATCAGTTTAATCCTTTATTTTCGGTTCAATGTCAGGATGATGTATCCCAGCAAGGCAATATGTCAATTCCTTGCAAAGCCGTTATTCTCAACTGTCATCGTGTGACTTAAACTGACAGTATTTTAAAGATTGGGGTTGACTTGCATTTGACAGCATTAAATTCATTTGGAGATTTCTCGAGATAGCAGGGATCCTAAATTTCAGTATCAGACAAGCAGACAAGACAAGTAGAAGCACAACTAACAACTAACAACATTATCCCAGGAAAGGCTGACTAGCCGTAACCTACTTTCTAATGCTGAGCATCAAAGAGAGGTATTTAAACTAAACTAGAACTGTCGCCTAAGGGCTTACTAATACCCCCCCGCAAGTGTTTTTGTCAAACATGGCTTTGGAGCATGAAATCAGAATTCTTGTATGCAACACTCCATCTTAATATACAGAGGACATATGTGCCAACTACATGGAAATCTAGTGATCCTTTGTAACACATACCTATGGATATACCTATGTCTATGGATAAATATCATTAAGATTCACTGAAATCTATCAATGGAAGAAAATTGTAAAACAAATACCATCAAAGGGACATATCTTTAAAACAGGGGGGAGGGGGGGGGGGGGGTAACCCAATGTTATATAGAAAAAGCGCTACTACAATGTCTAAGGTTGAATGACAGCAAGTTTCATTGAAATCCCTCCAGTAGTTTAGGAGGAGTAGTCTGCAGAAAATTGTAAAGCAAAAATCATCAAAGGGGCATAACTATAAAAAAGGGAGGTAATCCAATGGGAGGAGTAGTCTGCAGAAAATTGTAAAGCAAAAATCATCAAAGGGGCATAACTATAATAAAGGGAGGTAATCCAATGTTATATAACTAACACATGCTTCTACAATGTCTAAGGATGAATGGCAGCAAGTTTCATCAAAATCCTTCCAGTAGTTTAGGCGAAGTAGTCCGCAGAAGTTTGTAATGCAAAAATCATCAAAGGGGCATAACTTGGTAAATAGGGGAGGTAACAAAATGATATATAGATAACGCGCTGATACAATGTCTAAGGATCATTGACAGCAAGTATCATTAAAATCCTTCCAGTAGTTTAGAAGGAGTAGTCCGCAGAAGTTTGTAATGCAAAAATCATCAAAGGGGCATAAATTGGTAAATAGGGGAGGTAACCAAATGATATATAGATAACGCGCTTATACAATGTCTAAGGATCATTGCCAGCAAGTTTCATCAAAATCCTTCCAGAAGTTTAGGAGGAGTAGTCCGCAGAATTTTGTGTCTACAGACGGACGGACAGACGGACGGACGGACGGACAACCTGATTCCAGTATACCCCCCCCCTAACTTCGTTGCGGGGGGGTATAATTACGGAGGCCATTAATTGACAGTTATACCCGATACTTGTCCAACGAGATCTCTGAATTATAAATATCCCTAACGTGTTTATGCTATAGGCAGAAAGATACTAGTAAGGGTATGTGCTTAAATTATAGTAGGCAACATGCGTAATCTTTGAAATATTTCTATACAGTAGCGTAGTAACTTACCAAAAGTTCTTCTGATAGACTTAAAAACGTAAATTTATGATGTCATAGCACGTGACCTGTCTGGGTCATGGTGTGACAGATACGTATTTGTGGCTCCCTTATTTAAAATTTTGGGGAAATCATGTCCGGTGTGCAAGTAATACCTTTGTGAGGCTTAAATCGCAATCATGGAATGCTACATACCTTTATCAGCGGCAATGTCTGGCTGGAAAGTCCTCATGTCGAAGTAAGGTTTCAGTGTTCGTGCCACACCGAGCAGAATATAATTTCGGAGGGTGCTGAAATAGAATGAACTATGTGTTACAAAAATATTGATCTAGTATTTATACACACAAAAGACTTAATTGCAAATGTTTTTATAAAATTATCAAATATCCACGTATCCGAAGGTTGTGGTCCAATCCATGTATTGTCGAGAGGGATTAGGGAAAAGTTGAAAGAACTTGTTCCCCAATCGACTTAATACTAAATATCCTAAAAAAAAAAGAAAAAAAAAGTAAGTTGAAATATAAAACAAAAATGTGTAGGTTTTTACCCCCGCGGGTATAGGAATATATACCAATGAATATCGTTCATAATATTCTTTCGGCATTGTCTTAAGTCGTCATCCTTAAGTAGGTCAAAAGTAAGATTAGACAGTTACGCCGAAAAGAAAGCAGTTTCATCAGGCAGTTGCTCTTTTTTATGGATTATAAAGACCGGATAGAATTCCATCGCAATACGACATAATGCCATGCTCTGAAAAATCAAAACAGGGGCGAATTCCACCAACAATTCTTAGCACTAAGTGATACTTGAATACTTAAAGGCAAATATCATCATTCTTGTTTCTCTAATAAAAATATGTCATTTCTTTCCAAATATTGTTAGATATTAAGGCAATAAATGATTTCATGTTAGTCATGTAGACTACTTCAATATTTCATAAAATGAGAATGGCGCTGTTATGTAGTTAAATTCTTAAACTTGGTGGATAATGTGTGTCCTCCTAGTTTAAGAATTTAACTACTAAACAGCGCTAAGTATTGTTGGTGGAATTCGGTGGGCCATGTTTTATACTGAGCGCTAAACACAGAATAACTAGTTACAACCTTTGTACGAATTTGATATATATAAAGGCTAAACATCTTTATTTATTGCTTGTGGACAGTGAATTAAAGTATGGTAATATTCACTGTTTCAAACAGTATCATTTTTATCATTTTTTTCTGATTTGTAACGGGACCACTTTTTCCCCTTCAATGAGCCACAGAAATGTCAGGAAAGCAATAAATAAAAAAAAGAGAAATGTTGGTTTCCATGAAATATCATCTTAATTTATCTCGTGAGAAGATAGTAAATATTTTCACTCTGGCTGTGTCACTCGTGAAAATATTGTTTTTCCTCCTCATTAAAATGATATTTCACTGAAACCAACAATTATCCTTTATTTCTTTTTTCAAAATGGTGAAATTTATAAAAAACAATATATACACTTTTTCATTTTAATATAATGTAACCAGCATACCTTTTCAGAGTGGCATTAACATGTATTCCTTGACGATGTCACACACCTTCAGCAGCCCTTCCTCGTGCAGCACGATCACCTCCTGTTGTTTAGGTATGATGTGCGAAGGACTTCCTATGATTAAATTTAAGTACGTCTCCCAGTCAATCTGTAAGGTGAAAATATATCTACAATAAAACCTCATATAAAATCATTTTGGTATAATGACCGTCTAACTAATGCGGCCAGTACCTCGGTAAAACCCCGTATAAATTTATCTCAGTACAAAGACCACTTCAACAGTGAAACTCTTATAAACAGGGAATTTTTCATATCTTACATATTAACCTAGGAATCCGACCGACTCATTTTAAAATCAGTAGACCACGTCCCAAATCTCTGGACTCATTAAAGATATTCCACTCTAGTATACTAATTAAGTCTTAGAGCTGAATTCATTTTTTTAATATAGTTATATAGGTGTATGAGATTAAATAATATATATACAAGATCAATTCATTTGGACGTACATTATAGAACAAGATATTATAGAACAAGATATTATAGATGTTTCATTATGTCAAAATTATCACTATCTACAGGAAAAGTGTATGGCATATTCATAAAGAGACCCAAAATGCAAGGTATATTGGCTCCAAAGACTTTTTTTTATTATAAAATATGTGAAGTTTTCAGAGTTTTCAGTTATTTATTTTACATTTCGGGTGAAGTATTCTGCAGGTCGACAGAGTACTGGCGTTGTATTGAGAATCTATTACATATAAGTTATAAAGTGTTAAACATACATTTTCTTAAACATTAAGTGCTAAATATAAGAAACAATCATTCCGAGAGCCAAACACAAACCAAGTATGTATCACTGTAAAATAAAGCTATTTGAAACAGCTATTTCCGGTTTCGCACAATCATCAGGTATTAACACGCCAGAGGCTCGATTGATAACATTTTCATGAACTTGTTTAGTAAAATTTAAAATGAAATTACAATGTTAGATCCTATAAGTAGAATATTGAGTCTTTATACATGTTGGATAAAAAACTTTCTAAGATTTAATGCAAATACATGTATCTTACCATTGGGCACTTTTTGTTTAGGTCGGATATAGTGATCCCGTTAAAGGCCTGTGAACGGTCATGGATGTGAAGGTCGATGTCGTGTGCCTGAAAAAGAATATATGTCATATTATTATCACTGTTAAGGTAACCCATCTACCATTAAATTATAATCATGGTCCTTTAAATACTTAAAAAGCAATGTTTTTATCACCGGTCTGAATGACT
The DNA here is from genome assembly GCA_021229015.1 of Solen grandis. Taxonomy (NCBI): domain Eukaryota; kingdom Metazoa; phylum Mollusca; class Bivalvia; order Adapedonta; family Solenidae; genus Solen; species Solen grandis. The sequence goes on from CM037789.1 coordinate 42,131,213, forward strand.
AGTGCAAGCTAGTGACGTCACAGTCTCTATTTATAGATTCAGTGCAGATGCAAGCATCTACTAACTTTTTGCTCAAAGTCTATAGAGGCTTGAATTTAGTATACAGTTCCAACGATAACTTGATGGACCATATATATTTCATTTGTTTGTGATATGGACAAGAACAAATGTATCGAAAGACAGCGCTTACTGGAGCGAATGATTTAAAGTTGTCAGTAACTTAATGTAAATCCATTTAGAGTTTGGGTCAGCATCTTATGACGTTATAGCATGTGGCTGTCTAGACCTGGAGGTACCGAATTACTCGAAATTCAGGCCCCAAGGTTCTCGAAAATACTTAAGAACAATCTCTTACTCCTATACTGTACTCGAATTCTTACTGGGTATGTTTTGAGATAGAGAATAAACACCATACTTAAGTACAGTTACAGCCTTTATATATAAATAAACTCCGGATTTATTTCCGAGTACGAGTATCATGATCATCATCATACTAAGACATTGATTTTGTATTCAGTGCTAGTAGCGGATACAGAGTAACCGTATTTCACAGCCTTGTCGCTCATTTGGCCTTCTACCACATAATTTAGTACTTCCGCGCAATTATGAAAAAAAAATGCACGCTTTGTCCCATTGTCGATACATCATTTTTACTCTATAAAGTTCAGTACAGTCCTTGCACCTGTCGTTGCTTTTGATATGATGATTATATCAATGATGAATCTATTGCAATCTGCCCTTTACAATAACAGCAATGTTTAGCGCATAAATACATATCACGTGACTAAACCCGCGAACAAGTTGCACTATTTCTTAACGCAACTGTATATATCAGTGTTGCAACGCTTTGAATTTTGATTTGATTTAGATATGAGGTAGTCGGAATAAAAATGACATAAATGATATCTCCGTTAAACCGGTGTATTCCAAAATATAGTCTTCCTTAATCTTAGATAAATATTCAATGTGACGAATTCACGGACTAGTTAAGATACATTTAAAAATAACCCTGGAATTGTTCTATCCCTTAAATTCAAATTAATATTATTTTGTACTTTTTAGCTCCTCTTTTAGAAAGTTAATCTGTTACATGTACTTACTGAGTATTTCGTCTAATTAAAGATCTGCAGTCTCCTTCTAGTCATCAAGCAAATATGTAACATAATAAATAGCATAAAGAACAATAGACGTACAGTAAAATCCACTAGGGATTAAAACGTCCTTATTGAAAAAGAACTGCTTCCTCTAACAGACAAATGTAATGAAAACAGACATAAATTTCGTTTTCGTTCCATGATTTCCGAGCAAATCGATCTCATCATGCCATCAATTTTCAACATGCTAGTTTCCAATTATCAAAGTTGGGAAAATAGATATTTAGTCTGTCAGAACATAAATTACCAGCGAGATCTTTTTCTCCAGGCCTAGTATCAGCTCTGCCTCGCGGTCAGCTTCCGCTTCCGTTTTCCCCCACAAACTGCGTATAATGGCGGACGTCTCCTCGAGGTATTTCTTGACCAGCTGCAATGTCAATCAGGATCAAATATTTATTTTGAATTCAAACATTTTAATTAACACTAAGCCGGTGCAATTTAAGTATATCAGATAGCATCTTGTATCATATCAATATTAGTATTGTTATGCCACTACATGTACCAACTTTAATGACGAGACATTTTCTTACCCTTAAAGGCGTTTCAGCGTTTTTCTTGTGTTTTTTTTTTCTAACGGTCAGATTTTTCTAAAAATTGCACATAATATATATTTTGATTAAGATACGGAATCAATATGCTTGTTTTGGAGATTTAGCTTATTGTGAATCATCACTGTTTGTTAAAATTTGTTGAAAAATCAAAGCATTGAATTAAAGCATAATATTGAAAAGCTATGAAATTTTATATGAATATTTCTAGATAAAATCAAAGCATTGAATTAAAGCATAATATTCAAAAGCTATGAAATTTTATATGTATATTTCTTGATAAAAAAATAAAAACAGATTTCCTTTATTTTTTCTGATTCAACCCTCTGATAAAAATGCTTTCTGGAATTAAAAAGATACTGTACCTCACCACGTTTTTTTAACTAAATTTATTTTTTATTGAAATGTTAGCCAAAAGTGCATATAACACCCTCAAAATTTGGCAAATATACTTTTAGATTAGAATATTGATATAAAGACACAACAGTCAAAAGACGTCATATGGTGTCCAAACGATCATTAAAACGTCAATCAAATATACTTTTAGTTCATTTTTAATTCACAATCATAAAATCAACTTCTGAAAATTAATATGAATTTAAAAAAAAAAAAAAAAAATAATAAAATCAGTGGACTTTTATATAAGCGTGTCATCATAACGCATTGGTTATTATTATGCTAAAATTCTGCATGTTTTGGTGTGTCTATTTATATTTAAAATTAACTCATGTAGTTTTATGAACACTTGTTTCACATTGCCTTTCTACTCACTTCAGATACATTGTGTTTCGGATGAGGATGCGTCTCTTTAATGTGTTTGGGTGCAGCAGTAGACGATGGCGATGACGTGGATGAAGAATTCGTTGTAGGTTTAGTCGTGACGACATTATACCCTGGCCCTGAGGAAGCCGTCTTGTTCAGCGTTGTAGAGTTGTCATTGGAGGAACTGCCATCTGTTGTAGCGTTGTTACTATAAATAGATTAAGCAATTATCTAACATTATATCATAACATTCACATAATTATTGTATCTAGAGTTATTTGATATAGAGCATTTTATGTATTGTCGGCTATCATTTTATATATGAATATTTATGATGTGTATGAATCTAGCAGCTGAATTCAAAATTTAATAGTACTGCATCCTTAAGGATATTATTTTTTAATTTGTTGCGGAAATCATATGGCTATAATTCGCTATCAGAAAGATAAAAACTGGGTATATTTTACATGGAATGTAATTTAATTATAATGGCATTTACTATCTAATAACAATCCCAAATTAATATAACCTGGTTTCGGAATCTTCTGTCTTATTGGCGTTCCTCTCTTCTAGGGATTTGGGGTCTGGTTTGAAAATTCCGTGAGGGAATGGTGAGCCTGCAGCCTCGATCTGAGAACAAGGTCAAAGGTAAACATCAATATGACTTAAGTTTATATTATATATTATTTAAAACATTTTAGTCTTTAATGTATTTCCACTATTACGATTCTAATATGAATTGAATGAAGGAAAGGTTCAGTTATACAAATACATGTATATGTACGAGCATATACTGATACAATATCGTGGAACTATATTTAATTTAAAATTAGCAGGGTTTCCCACAAAATTGAAAAAATCAAAATTCCTTGACTTTTCCCAGACCAAACTCAAAATTCCCTGACCAAATTAAGCGCAAATCCAGCGACAAATACGGATCTTCCAAAACAAAGTTACTTCTAGATATTTTCTTATTTTCAAACATGAAATGATGGTGTGCCAGTTGGATGCTATAGGGAACTTATTTAATATTATGCCAATCTGACAATTCAAACTGACTGAAAAAAGCCAAATGGAAGAAACTGCCTTAGCCTTTCCTTATTATAATCCTCCTGCTGTTTGGTCGACATTGCTTGATTGTAAAATTCCCTAACTTTTCCCTGACTTTTTCTGAATTTCCAAATTTCCCTGACCAATTTCAAATTTCCCTGACTTTTCCCTGACCGTGGGAACCCTGATTAGTATCGAAAAAAACAACAAAAAAAACATTTTTTTCCAATGATATGTGGATTTTTCTGCCAACAAAATAATCGCCTTATATCACACCGAACCAAATCGTTTTCACGGAATTGAATTTAAAAGTTGCTTTATTATATTGATATAATAACATTATTTTAAATTAACCTGCATACAATTATAACCGCTCAGAGAAAATGCCATTTACTTGTGCATCGGCACAGAACATATACTTAAGTTCGACCTTAATATGAACAGCTCATCGTCATATAAATACGATATATGCATTATTTATTGTTTGCATACATGACATGCAATTAACCATAAAAATACATACCTAATTACAATGTCACGATAATACCGTATGGCAAATAGAAGGGTAAATCTACAGTATCATTAACCTAGAATACACTCTAAATAATTAATTCTGAGGTAAATGTATTTTCCAATTAATCTTAATAAACTAAGATATGCTGCACATTTTTATGACAATACCAGTATATTAGTGTAAATTATTCTAAGGTTTATGTCTTTTTCAATTTAATCTTAGTAAACTAAATATACATATTCTTATGACTTTACCAGGACACCATACCTTTATAATATTCTTATCCGGATTTCTCTCATCCGGACCGACTGTCAGTTGGAACAAGGGCCAAGTTGAGATCTTATGTGCCTCAAGCAAAACCGATTGTAAATTAAACGACTGGCCGGACTTTGATATGTTGCTAAGAAGTGATTTGAAGTCATTCAGAGTAGTCCCTCTTTGCGCTCGGCTTTCTTCCATACAGCTCTTATAGAATGTCTTCACATTTCCCTGCGCTGTGCCGATCATCTTGCGTGACTCTGTAACATCAACGCTGCCATTAACTCAGTGTAACAAAATAAGTAAACGAAGCGTGGTTAAGCAAATGGTTTAATGACTTCGACATCTTCTTGTAAAAACGTACATGGCAGAATGCGAAATTGCTTACCAAAGGAAGTTTAATGCATAGTTGAAATAACGTGTCTTATCTGCACATAAACGTACTTAACCTTTTCGTGATTTACCATGAAAATCAAGTGAACATATAAGATAAAGAGTTTATCATTTAATCAATAAAGACTTGATTTAATAGAATAACATAGGCTTAATGCTTATTTTTCAGTAATAGGGATATGAGAAAACTGCAGAAGACAGAAGGAGAGAATGAAAGAAGAAGAAAAGGAGAAGAAGAGTGGAGTCTAACAGAAAAAAAGATTTTCACATAAGTAACATTTAAGAGTTGAACACTCAAAATATGCTATAGCTTCAGCTGCATTGTAATTACCTATAAAGTTTTTCAGCATGTACAAGTTTTTGTACGACAGCTCTTGAAACCTGTCCCAGACCGGGTAGCCTGGGGGTATTGGGGTTTCCTTGAGCCAGCCACCACATGCGTACTGGTGGAAATCCTCACAGGGGTTGGCCTTGGGGTCCATGGCACCGATTATAGAGCTGGCTGCTCGCAGACACTCCTTCGAATTACATACTTTAGGCACTGGAATAATAATAAAGAATGTAGTCTTATATCTTAAGCTATGGGGACTAACCAATTTACTTACACATACATCGGACACGTAAAAGGGGTCTTTTTGCAAAATGAGCTAGGGTATCGAACTCGGACTCCCTTGTATCCAACTACTGCCTCTTCCGCTGCTGTCTCTCAAGCAAAAAAAACAAAAAAACGAACGATTACGTGGTATATCCTTGAACTTAAGGTCCAAAGTATGGTAATTATAATAAAAAAAAATGATTGCTAGCTTTTACAATAAAAGAAAGAAAGTAATGGGTATTTTTACAAGCAAGCAAACAAACAAACAATTTAACATTGAAACATATTTTTATGTATAACTGTGTAAAACAAATCCATGAATTACGTGCTTTTCCATAACTTTGATCTGCACAAATACATATACCGACGGTCCCAAAGTCTATTACGTCATCCCTTAAGGGCGACCAAATAACAAGAAAACGGTCCTATACAAAATACCTGGAGGATCTTTCTTCTGCCCCAGTCTGACGGCTAGAACTAAGATGACGACAAGGCAAACCACGCTGAAACCTATCAACGTCTTCTCGACCAGGGTACACGGCCGGCGACGTCGGCAGGCGTCACAGTTGATTACCGGTTCGTCGTCGTATTCCAGCATATCTTCCTCGGACCCGGTACGACTGGCGGAAAAAGGTGCTTCTTGCATCTGAAGGTAAAGGTACAGTATTACACAGTGACTGATTCAAGTCCGTGTCCCTCTCGCTAAAGGGTCTTGAGTAATACATAATGGCGGGAAAAGAAAGCTGTTTTCAATAGCTAATTATTAACCTATACTGCGATAAATGCATTAACTGGGCTTGTCCTTTGTACATTTTGGACTGCACCATTACTTGCTTATGGGCATGCTTGCTAAAAATTTATTGAATGAAGAGGGTACAGTGCAGACCATGATCAGACTGCACGGACACGGGACTTTCAACTGAACAGTCCCGTCTGAGAGGAATTATATTTTCAGCCCGTTATTCGTCCCCAGCTCAATAAACATTGATAAATGTCTCGATCGGAACCTGAAAATGAGTAATTAATGGACGTTGCGGAAACGGGATACGTATCGACGAATGTTACAGTCGGTGAGCAGATATGGTAGCCTATAAAAGTCACAATTTCAAAGTTTAAGGTCAATCTATAATTAATATACCAAACAACGACCAACAAAACTGGTATGCTTCAATATACATTCCATGATATAAACAGCGAAACCGTTCTACACATTTTGTCACTAAATTCTGATAGGAAAAACAATTATATTGCTAAGTTCATTTCAAAGCTTTTTATTTCAAACGGAATTTACTCACAAATGCATTATACGTACATTTTAAAATATTATTAAAATAAATTGAAAAACATGTATGAATAACTTGTTTTTAAATCAAACAAAACATTTATTGAATGTGCAAATTCAATTTTCATTTTATGATGTTTTGATACATGTTATAATATTGCAGCGATATCCTTTATAAAGTATTGACAGAAATGATAACGTGCTACTTTCTTATTGTACTGAAATAATATTTTAAATAATAAACTGACTGAGAACTCTACATGTGTTTGATTTGCAAAGGTATCTTACAAGTCTTTTTCGTGTATTACTTTCTGCCTTTAATGATCTGTCTTTGTCTTTAATTATCTGGAACCAGACTTGCATTTCATGTAAACCTGAAGTTACGTTTTATTTATTTTCATGAGGATAAAAGGTGCAATTTATCTATAGAACGTAGCTTGCATTTTATTTGAGGTTGAACATTTATTTGGTTCATCTTGAGATACGTTGATATTTATTCGATGATAAAGTCACATTTAATCCAGAGCTTAATTTGTATTTATCTGGAACAATTCTTTTCTTCTTCTTAATTTCAAAAAAACATTTTATCTTGAACTAAGCCTTCCAATTAGATGAAGCACAGGTCGTATTGCACGCAACGTGTCAGAGGAGCCCAAGCTGAAAGCTTTTCAACGATTAATACTTAATGTATTATATTTGTTTCGGGTTTAAAAACCTGAATTTCAGCAGGACTATTAAGATTTTACAGAGAAAGGAAATTTGTATTCTTGTATTAGTTGAATGAATTGTTATTATTGTATCGTTGTCTATATTTATCGAGAGAGGGGCATTATTAAAGGATTGAATTCCACATTTTGATGGGTTCATCGTGGATTGAACAATAATAGAGCTGTTAAATGTGAATTGAGTCCAAAAATGTTTCAAAAATAAAAATGTTTAAGGACAGAAGCCTCTTTACATTGTGAACGCAGATAAAATTACACACAATACATTCGCTTAAATTCAAACAATCGATAACAGGATACGGATGCCAACTGCCAACGCCCTTTTTTTAAGGGTAGATGAATTTGGTAAAAATGTACCTAAGAGTTATGGCTCTTGATTGGAATATAGCCCTTGTGATAGTAAACAAGTATGTGAAGTTTTATGACAAAGGTTTAATACATGTAATTTAGAAGACATGGAAAAAGTTAAAGTTTTTTTTTTTTTCACAAGGCTTACTCCAACGATAACGTCAAGTACGACACCAGAGTGACGACATTTTAAAAATAGACGAGCTAATTAAATGATTCGATATCTCGTACCAAATAAGGTGCATTCGTCAAAATATCGGTAATAATCCAAGTGACAAGTATTAATATTAATGTCAAAAATAACATTAAATACGAGTTAAAAATATCTACTAAAATACTTGTCATTTATATAATGGGGCACGACGTTTCGAAAAGAAAATTTCAGAAATTTGAAACGCGCTAATTAAAATAATGAGTTCTGAAATTAAATATATTCCCCTGCAAAAATATTAGCCTCGAACGGAAGTCATCGATTTTCATTTTCGCCCTTCCATAAAACTAAACGATTAAGTGTAAGCACGTCGAACTTAATGATTTCTAACTTCAGAAAAAAAATGCTTTGTTGTTGGGAATTTCCCAGTTGCGTGACGAATAAGTTTGCTTATGTATAATATTAATGAAGCCTTCTTTCCGTGAATGGTAAAATCGATCTTTAACTGCATATGATTTTTTATGCGAATTTATTACTCGCAATAGTGTTAGTAGTTTTAGTGAAAGGAAACAATATATATCTAAGACTGTAGTTGCTAAAGATAAATAACAAGAGCACTGCATGCAGATGATAACGATCGTCTGTTGTTGTCTTAAGTAAAAAAAAAAGAAAGAAAAGATAAATGAAAGAGGGTTAAATTTGGTCAAAATGCATATAAGAGTTACGGCTCTTGGTGAAAATGCATATAAGAGTTACGGCTCTTGGTGAAAATGCATATAAGAGTTACGGCTCTTGGTGAAAATGAAGCTTTTGTGATAGCGAACAAGTATGTGAAATTTGATGACAGGAGTCTTAATAGTTTTGAAATTATGACCATTGTTAAATTTTTCACGACGACTACGCCGCCAACGACGACGACGACGACAACACCAGAGTGATGACAATATACTCTGATTTTTTTTTCTTTGAAAAACAGCTGAGCTAAATATTTAAGTAGAAACAACAAACTACAGCGAAATTGTAACCACCAAAATTATTCATGCAGATAATCGTATAACGGTTGCAAGAAAACAAAAATTACAAGAAAAAGATCAATTAAACTACATGTAGATGTAACAGTTATGAATTACATATGGAAAGATACATTCTGATTTCTTCCATTAGATGTGGCATGTTGACACAGTGAAACGATGGGGAAAAAAAGCAACAAACAATTGCCGTTTACGTTTTTCGAGAGAGGCTTTGTTTCTGATCATGAATTTTCGCCTAAAAGTTTCGAAACAAACACAGTAATTTTTTTTTGTTGCTGTTGTTTTCTCTTTTTTTTTTAATCAACATTTTGCCCCGCTAACACTCCATACAACTTAGCACAAATCAACAACCATATTAATGGAATAATGATTTCTCAAACATGATTAAAATCTTTATAACATTTGAGTCAATACTCAATATCTTTGTTATTTTCCTTTTCCATTATCATACCTGAGTTTAAATTGTGAAATTAAATTAAAGAAAAATATTACGAAGAAAAGTTTATTTATTGTTTATTTTGCAAAAAAAAAATCAATTGCTTTCTCTTATAACAATATTCAGCTCTTGATTTTCAGATAAACTTAATTTAATCAGTTTAAGTTCGTGAAGCAAAAATAACAAATAAATGCATGTTAACTGTGTTAATAACAACATGCAAAAGGTAAGCATAGCATGCTATTACTTGTCTTGTTTATTTTCAAAATAAAGCATTTCCGGTCCCGACACGAACACTATCGTTGAGAGGGTTGATCCAAAAGTTAAGAGACTCACACGATAATTTGAAAAAGAAATAAACGATTAACTATGAAATTATTTCTACAAATGTAATGACATATTTCCTTACAAACATGAATGGAAAATATATTATACATGAATATAACGTGTTTATACGAAATTACAGTCTCCTTTGAAATTATTGGCGTTGTCTCAAAATTTTTGGATCAACCCTCGTACAAATAAACTGAATATATATTTTTTATACGATAATCCGAAAGTTACATATAACTGGAGTATAAGGATACTAAAAGTGTCTGGATAAGAATATAATGTTAGTATTTAATGTAATCCATCCATCATTAAATTGTGATCATGATCCATCATAGGAATTTTATAGAAAATGCAAGCCTTTATAGACCTATAACTTCAAGTTAATGAAGGCTTACATCTGTTCTGTCTTTTTAAGCACTTGAGAGACCATGATTAATATTTAATGATGGATGGGTTACCTTAAGGTTAATGACGTTAGGCTGAACAGTTTGACAAGGATTTGAGAAGGGGTCTTTTTCCGCCCATTACCAAAAAACGAAAGAAACATGAAGATCAGCACCTGGTCATGGTGTCCACGAAACGAGTCATACGTGGGGTTTTTCAGATATTCTATGAGGTCTTTCTCTGAGTTTCTCCTTGATTCCTATAACATGTTTTGTAATGCCACTGATATATTAAATAAGCATAATATATTTAAAAATATAATGCAAATAAAATAAATGAGAAATAAACAAAACATCATGCAAACTTCAGCAACGTAAACATTTGATTATCAAAATAAATGTAATAAGCAAAGCAACAAAATGTCATTTAATGGATATACATGTGCAAGAACTAGTTAAACTCTCTCTCTCTCTCTCTCTCTCTCTCTCTCTCAATGCATGATGAGGGGGCCTCCGCGGCCGAGAGGGTAAAGTCGCTGACTTTAACACTCACTTAGCCCCTCACCTCGTGGGTTTGAATCCCGGCAGGGTCATTCAGATTTTCATGTGAGTAAGCCTTTCAGCTGGTTTGTGGTAGGTCGGTGGTTCTGCCCGGATGCCTCCGTGCATTCGGGGTCTTCCTCCACCTGTAATTAGCTGGACGTCGCTATATGACTGAAATACTGTCGAAGCGACGGTAAACAAAAATAGTCATGTCAAGTCAATACATGATGAATGTGCACTAAAATAATGATACTACAGCACATATAAATACACAGATTGAATACAATTCATACACATAATAAACACTGCTTTAAATATAAACATTATTTAAAGAAATATTTGCATTGGTATTTACAATAACATTTTTGGAGGGTTTCATCCATATATACTCAGTTGCACAAACATCAAACAAAGATATTGATTGGTACTGGATTTTTACGTCCCATCTTTACAATTTTGGTCATTTAGAGACTTTTTTTTGGGGGGGGAGGGGGGGGGGGGTAACGACAGTGCTCGAACTCGCTACCGAGAAAATAAGAATTTAACCACACCATATATGTTATCCTTATAATGATCAACTGCTCACTGCTAGAAGAGATACATCGTTAGCAGACTGCTTTGCTTGATAACAGAATTGATTCTACTTGTTTTCAAAAGCGTTTGTCATAAACCTCGCCATAAATCCTACCGTAAATGTTTAAAACCTTTCAGCGCGCAACAAGGGTACATAACACTAATAATTTCGTGTTATGGAACCTGACAGCTATTGAGCTTTTAGACTACCTCACTATGGTTATTTACAATTATGTATGTTTGTGGGTATGTGGCTTTTCTTGGCATGGTGTCATTTGCGAAAGATAAGTGCATTTGCCGAACATAAAGTCTACGTGAAACAGATATACATGTATATTGTGCGGCCACACTGCTCTATCACGCCGCAGACATGTGATATGATATCATACCCAGCCATATTATCCTAATATTGGACCAACCAGTCCGGGAACTACCGCTATATTTTGAGCATCAAGCAAGAGAGCAAAACCAGTACCATTTTCTATGACTTTGGTATGTCGCGGCCGGGTAACGAACCTTCCGCTCCCGAGGCTAACGTTATTACCACTAGACCATATAGGACGGTAAACTGAATACCGCGTTTCTTTTTCTAAAACAATAACAATACGGATCACGCCAGATTTAGTGGCGTCTGCTCGTAGTTCAACAGATTATCAGCTCAAAGACCCTGGCTATCACATTAATCTTTGAATTAATTATGACGAAATAATGAATTGGTCGTAAACATTCATCCCACGGCACCAATATGCAACAATAAAAATGCTATTCAAGCATGTCAGGGCAATGGCAGACATGTCACAACGCGCATAACATTGTTGAATAAACGGGTCGTGGCAATATCACAAAATAGGGTAAAATATGTCATGCTTTTTTTCGGTGGCAGCTGTTTACTTTTGCTTCTGACCCAGACTTTTCACCGGATTATGACCTAAAATTTATTTCTAAGCGCACCTGCTTAAGGTAGTGTTCTCATTGGCTGAAATTCCAGGCTGGTTCATTTACTTTTCACAAATATAACTGGACATGAAAACTTTGCAAAATCAGAGATGCAGACTGTTTGCTATGAAGCGACACTGGACTTACCAGTAAATTTTATCTTACGGTACAGGTAGTGACTTAGCATGCCCCAGAATATCTTTTTTTTCGGCGTAGCTGTATAATTTCGATTTCAACTCGCATCTTAAACCAATCAAATGTACGCTAACAGCGGTAAATAATTCTAAGCTGAATAAAAGGACTCCTATTATTGGTTAACGCATCGTTATGGACTATAAAATTACTGTAAATAAGGGGTGCAGCTTGTATATATCATTCAGCTTGGTGTTATTACTTTTCTTTTTGATGTAAACATGAACGTGATTTCAGTAAGTTAAATACAATCCTTTTCCATCAATTGAGGAATGCTACTTTGTGAAAATGATTTAAAACAACAAAAAAGAATCCACAATGTTATGACATGAAACCCCTTAATTACTATGTATATTGAATTCTTCCAGCCTGCCGAGATGCTCTCATTGAAAATTAATTCGCCAAAACCAAAACAACTAATAACGCTTTTATATCATAATTGTCATATGAAATAATGATATGAAAAAATATCAAACAAACCTATTTACAGATATATTTTTTTTGTATTACCGTCTATAAATAAGTATATTTCATAGAAAAAATACTGAACTATTTCTAGAGCGTACTAAATTTGTTGTGCGTCGGTCTTTCGCGCGCTTTTCCCGGGAATGTTCTAGAAGACTGGAAATCTCGTCTTTCTTTCATCCTACGCCGAATATCTTTTTTAAAGATATTTCTTGTTTTCTTTTTTTTTTTAAATACTCTTATTTATCATCACATCTTTAATATTTCCGTCTTTTGGTGACTCAGTTTGAGATTAACAAAGTGTTGTGCTCTTTAATAGCATACCGTAGAAATGTCTCTTTTTGGATGGACTTTTTTTTTATTTACACAGTTGGTAACAGAGAAATACCTTCAGGATGTGCGGGGCTGGGGCCCTTTGAAACCTGGTTGGGACACACCTGTTGATCTCTTTGCCGACTGACCATTCCAAAGCACTAAATGTTGGCATTTCTCTATTTTGTGTAAATTCATGTTTCCGAGGTGTTCGTCCATTTAATTGCACCTCCTTCTTGGTAAATTCGTTCTTGTATATGTTGAATTTTGATTTTTCCTTATGTTACTTAATTCCAAGCAGGGTCGCATTATCACGACATCGGGCTTACCAGTTCGGAGAATAACTTAAATCTATGCAGACTCTCTGAACTGGCAGCTATCAGTTACTATACCATTTTTCACGACTTTGGTATGTCCAGACCAAGGCTCAAACTCTTATCCTCCCGCTCCGAAAGCAGAAGCTCTGATCACTCAACCAAATGGAACGTTAAAACCGGCAAGAAAAGTACAAAAAAAGATTGCTTGCCTGTGACACAGTTTTAAGAAAACGCGTATTTCTGCGATTTTTTTTGTAAACGAATTTTGTATAAATAGGGATGGTGCCTAAAGCACACATTTTCACGTACATTTATGCACTTGTTAAGGGAATAATTCTTTATTCACGTGCTGGAAAACCTCCCCAGGGAAGTAAAACATCCAGCGGTAAAAAAGAAAAGTGTGGAGAAAAGTGCATTTAAAGTATTTTGTGGGGGAATAATTTTTAACATTCTGCAAGGAAAAATATGTCACCGACAGCTTTCGTTGCATACTTATTTGTTTGTATTATTTTCGATGTTTATTGTTTTGTTCAATTTCTAAGCTGATGTATCTTGATTTTCATTATTGAGTCTGAAATGCACCTGATCCGCTCGGCACTTTTATGTTTGTGACCTCACTGCTGTAGAGAATAGTTCCAGTTATCACGTCGTTAACGCTGTAATAACTCTCTAGCCTTTTGTATAAACAATGAACAAATGAAATTAACATAATAAATACAGATGCACGGAGAGACAAACACATGAGATGATGAAGTAGAAAATAACATCCATCTATACATAACATGTACATATAAACAATCATACGTATAATTCATATTGGTCCTTTCCGACCATTCCTGGTTTGGACCAGTACTTAGCGCCTGGAAAGTTCATGAGAAATCCTTGCCCCCAACGGGGTTCGAACCCACAACATCGGATCTGCAGCAAGGTATGTTACCACTGGATTTCGGCGCCCTTATATACATGGGCATAAATGACTGGATAGGAGAAATGGACGGATTGACATACAGACAGCTTGATGGGTAGTTTGGTGGATGTTAAGACAGACGGATGGACAGTCTGACAGGATCAATAGATATATTTTCTTTTTCATTTTTGCTTTTTTTGTCTTTAAATATTTGATATTGAATTATTTTACAAATACTGAAAAGTACAAAATTTGTTCTACGGAAAGAAAATAATGTCATCTCTTGAACCCATATGCCGATTCTGTTACCGCTATATGAGAAATCCAATTCGGTTAGAAAGTACAGCCCAGTTTACCTCTGTTTCCTATTCAAACGCAATCTGAATTAAGCTCCATACTGTTCTTGTGTTTCATGCCCATTAATGAGTTGACTAACGCTGGATTGATCAATCAAATCAATCACTCGAACAGAGTTGGACAGGTCATAGTGTGACCCTACGCATCCAATAGCTTAGGGATACAAGCATCGGAAATAGCATTGACCACGGCTATATCTGTTCATTACTAGGAGAACCAAATCATTGACTTTTTTCCAACATCTTCTGTGGTCTTTCGTCATGAAGCACGGAGCAGCTTAAATAACCAGCTGCCCGCCTGCGTGGTATATCAGATACGTGCAGGGAGCAATTAATAACCAGTTTCAAATAAATGATCACGTCAGAACGGAACTTAACGATCCCGATGGGCGAATGGTCATGTCGGAAACTCGAAAACGGGAGGTCGTGCGTTAGATGCACGACTGCAACCTTTGCACGGTGTTTGGCACAGACGGGTCGATCCAAAGCTGGTTTGGCCCGACGCCGGGATAATGTGACTTGGTGTGGCATCATGCCACTAGTCTACAGTATAATACCTGCTTGTTAAACCAAATATATTGAAAAAAAAGTTGGAACGCTTAATCACGCAAACAAACAAAAAAAAATATCGAGTTCAATATTAAACATTTTTTTTACAATCAATAAATTATGTAAAATGAAGCGAAACAAGTATCTTCAATGCGACCCAGGTTTGAACCAGTTGGTAAAAATAAAAACAGTATTTCATGGGCAGCAGTTACGATACAGCTAATACATATACATGTACAAGAAAGTTTTTGACGCAAGCGTCACAGAATCGGGCCGAAGGGTTATTGCTGTTGCATTTCGCGGGAAAAATTATGCAATGTCCGTTCCGCTGTTCTACTGGTTCTTGCTGCTTGAAATACATTTGGAACAAGCATGTGAAAAGACAACATTTTCAAAAGGTTCCTATAATGTCGTTCGCACCTTTTGGTTTTCGTACCGGCAATGGAAGATAATACACAGATTTTGAATAGTAATGTGCTGTAATCTGTATAACAACCCGTGTTCCCATACTCAAATGTTGATATATTTTTAGCAGAAAAAGTGTTAGTATGAAAACATCAATCACGTGTTTACTTGGATTTTGTGTAAGTACAAAATAACACTCCGCTTATAAAACCTTAAACGTTTAACTAAATTTTAGATATCGAAAAGCATAATAATATCTTCAATATCATCATCATTATAGACAATTTCAAAACTTATCTATACATATTTTTTTTCCTTTGCAAAATTACACCATGTAAAGACAGGCATGGAGAAACACACAATACTGTTCAACAATTATAAACCGCCAGGAACCGTTCCGGCTCTTGCTGGCCGGGAATAATTTTGTATCAAAACAGTTATAAAGATTTTATAAAGATAAATTATAGATATTCAAGTATTAAACGGTAAGGAAAATTTCTTTTTGAGATATTCCCTGCAACCTTGACCAGCGTTTAGAAACGTTCGGAAATGCATATACACTGCAATAAATGAAACAAGAGCCTAAGTTAGCTATTAAATCAATAAGCAAAGCTAGTTGCTAAGATGTTTGTATCATAGTAAAATGCCTGCATACCTTTAACCAAATTTAATTGCACGCAAAAATCTTAACCAAAATGTCGAAGTTCAAAAGGAGCCATAATTCATATCAAACTCTAATGTGATGTTTGAGGCCACTGAACACCTTGTAGAGGTTTCAAGTCAATCCCAAACACATGTAATTACTGAGATATAAGCATGTAGGTTGCATTTAAAAAAACTTAAACAAGGTATGACGCCGACGTTGCAGCCGACGCCAGTAGAATAGCCAAACAGACATAGTACAAAACAAAAACAAAATTGTCAGTCAAAAGTATACATTCCACATTCTTTTTAAATACATGAACTTAAAAAATCATTAACAACTAAATTAAAATATCAGTCAGAAAACTTCTAAAAAAGTGAAATATGAAGAATATATCAAATATAATTTCAGAAATTGTTCATATTTGACTTGATTTATAGAGACCGCAATCGTGATAAACATGATATTTAAACAATCTTTGGTACCATCAATGGCCGAAAACTCTCCATTTTTCACAGAGATACGTCTATTTTATTGCTCAAATCATTTGCATATAAATAGAAAAAGCCAAATGATAGTCATATCCTTGAATCAATTTCATTGAGAGCTCGAGGAGAGAGGATTTCGCACGTGTAATATAATGTAAATAATTTGCTCAGCGCTGAAGAGAGGCGCTTGTCCTTGGGTGATGTATTAAGACATCGGAAACAAACAAAAGATATGAAAGGGATACGATTCTCAGACTTGAGTTTGGTTATTAATCACACAATTCTACACAGGATATTGAATTACGCGCCCGGGTCTGATAATTCGTACATGGAAAATTAAACACGAAACTATGAGAAACACCGTTCTGAACAAGAAAACAGGAAAAGGACAAATGGAAAACAACGTATTCTTACCAGCAAGTATATACATATATACATACCTAAGTTTCTATAATTCAATAAATTCAGGAAAATACTTTCTGACGGTTATTTATTTATAAGATTAGATAAATTCGTCTGGATATGTATTGAATTACACTATTATTGCGCACTTAAGTTTTTTTTTACTATTTCTAAATTTCCCTCACAAATAGAAGCAAATAAATGAAATAAAATTAAACCACGCTATGAATGAAAACATGCAAATGCACTTAGAATATTATACGCATACATTATTAATATAAGTGATTTACATTTGCGTCTGAAAGTGCGAAATAATGCGCCTCTTCATTTCAATATTTTATAGGTATTCACAGATATCCCATGTCGGCTTTCGCTCAAGTGTTTGTATAAAGGCTTCATTTCCTCTTCCATTGCACCAAAACTCATCTAATTAGACGTTTTTAATTAGCACAATACGTCAATATCCTACAAAACATTTCCAACTGCGCAAGGACGCTTAACTGCCCCAGAATGGCCATTCTTTAAGCAAGAATGTGCGTTAATACACTCTCTAAGCGCATTTAGAAGCACTGCGATGCTGATCAATCTTTCATGAATAACACAAAAAAGCCACTATTGGCTTCCCAATCTGCCACATTGTGGCAGAATTAAATGTAATATCAATGATGCCATTTGCAAGTAGTTCACGTAACCTTTAGATCGAGCTTTTATCCCCCTACCCTGCCTCAGGTCAAGGACTCCTAGAAAGCCACGCAACGGGGCGTTACAAGTAGCATGCAAATTGCCATACAAATAAATGAAAATGAAAAAGAAACGTATTCAATTAATTGATAGATATCCGTCCACAGTGCCTTCACAAAGACGATTAGATTTTAATTAAAACTAGTGCTATCACTGAAAGTAACACATGCCCCCCCCCACACACACACACTTTAATTGGGAATATTTATATCCGATCTAAATTTATTTATTTATTTTTAACGTTGATTTGGAAACAAGTCCTTACAACTTACACAAATACATCTCGACAGTTGCAGGGTAGGACCAGTATTTTGCGCCTGGGAATGTCATGAAAAATTCATGCCCCCGACTGGATTCAAACGCACCTTCGGATCCGCAATCAGGTATTTTACCACTGGACAACGGCGCCTTTAAATGAGCTTTTAAATTCACAAGTCATTTGTAGATATCTTTATTTTCATCCGTAAAATATGTTGTTTTGGTGAGTGTATCTTCATAAAGCGACCTCAAACTGATAACAGGTTACCAAAGTCTTTAAAAATGGCACTGGTATAGCTCTCTTCCTTGGTGCTCAGCATAAAAGAATAGTTTCAAATCTGGTTGGCCCGGTGTCAGGATAATGCGACAGGGCGTGGTATCATGCCACGTGTCTACGGCGTGATACTGCAGTGTGGCAGCACTATATCTGTCTTAATTAGACATGGTCTCCAAATGACTGAAATGTTGTCGGTGGGACGTTTAACCCAACAAACAAACACATTTCACACATAGTGCTGCCACATTTCGGTATTACAAAATAATTGTCCTTGGCATAAATCACAATGAAATAATTTCTATATGATATTGCATAGCTATTACTTGACCATGCAGAGGAATATGGGTATTTTTGATGCAAAGGTGGTTCATAAATAATTTTGGATAAAACATATGCAGGTTTCGGTCATTTTATGGTGTTACAATGATCCATGTAGAAAGCTTTTAGTCCGATACAAAAACCCGTGTAACATACTAATAATCACACCAAGCTATCGATCTCAGATACCTCCTTATTATTTATTACACTGTAAAATGACCGAAACCTTATGTCTACTTATCCGCGAGCCATCCACGGACTTTTGCATAATTATTTCAATCTATAAATGTGCAAATCTTATTCAAAAAGAAGCAAATCTAAAACAAAAATATTTTATTAAAGTTTGGTATCTGGCAAAAATTAAGTTACCCAGGAGATCTGCAGCTCGTTAAACCCTCTTTCACTTGAGACACACACACAAAATGAATTTTATAACAACGCAGAAACAACTATTTTATATTTAATTTGCAACTCAAGCAAGTGCCATCAGATATTCGATCTTTTGTGTGATTTTTCAGCACCAGTGTTAATCCATTTTCATATGCATATTAACGAGAAAAGAAAGAATTAATCATCGATTAAAATGTCATTGAAAGTTTCAATTTCGAATTGTCAGAAATTTCTTCAGATATTAACATGAAATATTCATAATTATCACAGAAAGGAAAACAATTACTACCAGAAACACCTGCGTCAGCTTCTTCAAATGGCAATATTTCGCAATAGAGTAAGGCAGTTTTGGAATCTGTATTAAGAAATAATAAGATCTGATGGTATGATGGACGGGGTTTTCCGGGAACATTAGACCTGTCCAGATGCTGCTTTTTTCATAAAAAAAGTAGGTCAAAGGTCAAAATCAATGTCACAAGGTCAACTTCATAATGTACAGGTTCATCCTCTTAAGCAACTATTTAAATATTGAAGCAAACCAATGAAGGACGTATAAAAAAAGGTCAACCTGAGACGTGGCCAGACGATCATCTTAAAAACCCGTCCAAAAACACACCAAGAAATGCTAATTATGATATCGGTTGTGATCACGGAGACGACAACGATGATGACGGTGATGATGATGTAGTGGAGACAAAATCCATAGTCGTAATTGCCGAGGTAGTTCCAGAGCAAAAAAAAAAACAAAAAAAAACTTGAAAGAATTCGCTATTACAACATCATGATGCAGACAATTAGAAAGAAAAGTTGAGAAAACAGTCTAGGATCTAAATCATATTTCCCCCTCCCCCCTCCAGAGGAATCCGAATAATAATTCAATAACAACTATGAAAATGAAATACACCTCCAATAATAAACCAGCTGCGCTAATGACAACACGCAAATTATTCAAAAATCTGAGAGAATGAACACCAACCCCTATAATGGGCAACTCTTTGTAATTAAATATCAGCGTTCATTCACATTCATGAACATTCCAAAAATCTGATTTATTATGTAAATAAAACTTGCTTTCTCACGAGCCACTGTACAAATCACTGATATGATTTCATGTCGAGTGATTCCAAATGTATGTGACTTAATACAACTGTATCGCCAAACTCGCCATGCGTCTATAGTGATATCAGCAAAAGACTGTTTACTGTGTGCTGTGCTGATATCAGATGTACTCGATCTGTTTCTGCAGCTTGTGAGCTTTGGTAAAACGCTTCGTTTCCGTGGCGTGTGGCCAAATGGTCACAGCAACCACCTCTAAAGCGGGGGATCGCGGGTTTGAACTACAGCCTCTACATATCCAGAGTCGTAAAAGTGATACTGGTAGTTTCCATGTGGTTCAATGCTCTACTGTAAAATGCAGTCAAATCTCTTTACAACAGCGGTGTTTGTTTCAGCAAATTTTGCTGTTATAAAGAAATTGTCATTGTAAAGAATAGAGACAAAGAAGGATTATGCACTTTAATTTTCTAGATTACTGCTGATATAAAAAAGATGTTGTAAAAATGTATGTTGTTGTAAAGAGGCGTCACTGTATCAGCCCATGAACGTTTAAATATCCTTTAAAGGCGTTTGAGAGTTCTTTTTTTTCTAGCGGCAGGGATCATTTGGACGCAAGAAAAATAAATATGTGCGTCCACTGGGATGCATAAAATTCAGACTTTCATGGTTAATATAATTATGAATACGTAACGAAAACCCGTTTGTCAATTTTGCCAAACACGTACCATGAGCAGTGACTCCTGCTTTATCGCTGTTTAATGTACGAAAGCTGGGTACCAGCGAACCCGCAATCCTGCGAATAGGGTAAAAGCCGGTACGCGGACGCTGTAATGCGGTACATCGGTACCTGGAAATCGTCGAAGTCCGGGGGATATAACACTTACCGATAGAAGATTTCAACAAAATTATTCAACCTAACTTTAAGATATTTGGTTAATTTATCATTTGATTGATATACCCGTAATCACTTTCATTATAATAATTATGCTAAATACGAAGCCGAGTACCGGTGTACCAAGTACCGCATACCGGCATTTTCCTCCACCTTCACAAAGCCTAGAGTTATCGTCTGATTCCAAATGCCCAATTTTAGCGATGCCTCCGAAAAAGACAATCTGTGTGCCTTTAAATGACAGACAGCAAACATTGACAGCGCTTTTCGGTAAAGTAAGCGACAAGGATCCAAATGATAAAAGTAATGAAGCTGAAAATGATGATTCACTGTCCCAGCCTAAGAAGTTACGTACATTTCAACAACACTGGCTTAAAGTATTATACATGGTAAACATTTTATTTTATAAGGACCCATTAATTTTTGTCAGGACCCATCATTTCTGAAAATGTGCATCCTTTGGACTCATAAGAAAAAAAGGTAAAATGATCACTGTAGCGGACATATTTTCTTTAAAAAATAATGCATATAAGTAGTAAAGACTGTAACTTGAAGATATATGAATTAAAATCACCACGTTCGTTAAAGAGATAAGGATATTGAAAAACATCATTGTTTGCTTAAATTTGTTGAAAAAATAGGCATTAAAATAGGAAAATTTGTATTTCTTAACACTGTAAGAGCATATTTAAATGATATTGTCCAAATACTTTATCATAATATGTTACTCATTATGTATTCCATAGGTTGTTGTTGTTGTTGTTGTATTGGGGTTTTCCGTCGCTGCGATAGTATTTCAATCATATAGCGACGTCCAGCTAATTACAGGTGGAGGAAGACCCCGAGTACACAGAGGTACCCGGGTAGAACCACCGACCTACCGCAAGCCAGCTGGAAGGCTTCCTCACATGAAAAATCCGAAGTCCCTACCAGGATTCGAACCCACAGCGGTGAAGGGCTGAGAGATTTGTAGTCCACGACTGTAACCGCTCGGCCACGGCGGCCCCTCCATAGGTTGCAGTTGTAATTCTTTTAAACATGCATTGAGATTAAAGGACCAAAATGTAAGCAAAGATTATTCAAAAACTATGAAATTTTACATGTACTTTTCTTAATATTATTTTTCTTCAACGGATAGATTTCCTTTATTTTATTTTTTTCAGAGTCAATCCACTGTTATAAAGGCTGCCTGAAAATGTAAATTCACCCTGTGTTTTTTTTTCTTTCTTTCTTTCTTTTTTTTTTTTAACTGAAACTAAATTCTTATTGAAATTTAGCCAAATTTGCACGAAAACACTAAAATTTGACTTTTTGGACCTTCAAAATTTTGCAATTATACTTTTAATGATATTCTTAAAACATAAATTTAAAAATCTGGGCTTTCCTCTACCATTCTACTTAAAATGAATGAAAATTTGAAGAAAAAAAAAAATCAGTCGTAACCCGGTGAAGCGTCCTGAATTTGACACGTTTGTGAAACTGAAAACAATTAATGATGTGTATTTGTTTGCTTTGCCCTAACGCCCCACCTACACAGCTACCTTACTGCGATATCACGCCGTAGACAGATGACTTGATGTCACACCCAGTCGCATTATCAATGCACAGACCAACAATTCCTGGAACAATCCTTATGCAGAGCGCAAAACACATGGAAGCTATATCAGTACCATTTTTACGACTTTGTTGTGTCGCGGTCGGGGATCACCATTTCGGAGCGGACGATATAACCATCTGGCCTTCGGGACCGGTATCATTTAAGGATGTAAAAAAAAAAAAAAAAAAAAAAAAAAAAAAATTATGCATTTTCGGCTGTAAATGTTTCACGTGTTCTTTAAGGTATACGCCCCATAATACCCATTGATTCCATGCATATAACTTCACGATTTAAGCTTTTAAATATAAAAAAAATGGGAATCTTAGGGTCAAATTGACATGTTATAAAGTTCTTTTATGACCACCCGCTCCTTTGATAATTTTGTTGCCATGAATAATCTCCCCTGAAAATTAAAAAAGTGACTTCCTTCATTTTCCTACGGTTAAGTTTAGATATTTTTCATAAAATTTGAAGCAGAATGATATAATGCATTTTTCTACCGTGAGTTTTTCTTGAAAGTCAAATTCAGTTTTTCATATGCACAGAAATTGTATATTTCCCGTAGACTTCAATGTTAACTTAAATACAAATTATTCTTCCCTACATGTAATACAACTTGGAAAAAACTCTCGGTGAAACAATTTTATTGTTGGATGTCTTCAAAATGACAAGGTTTCAGATAAATATTACCATCCAGTGACAAAATATGGAATATAGCTTTTATGGGACGTATACCTGAGGGAACATCAAGAAAATGTCATATCTACATTATGTCTCCAAAGAAAGGAGTTAATGGTGCTGACTAACTATTCTTTAATCCCTAACCCTTGTGGGTTCGAGTACTAGTCTTGTCACTCGAATTTTACATATGAGTAAGCCCTCCAGTTGACTTGCAGCAGGTCGGTTGTTCTACACGGATACCCCTTGTTCACTTGGGTTCTTCTACTTGTGCTTAGCAAATTCTATCTAAGTACAACTTCCTTGCAGCAAAGCTGATTCAAGTCAGGGTCACATAAAACAGAGAGAAGCGTCTGACATTACGATAGTAACCAAATCCCAATCTAAATGTCCACTGATAAGAAGACATGGTCGGGTAACGCTCAGCAAGACTAATCTAAATAAGACTCATCAAGAACAAATCAATGATATCGAGAGTAAAACCAAGTCTTTAGCTTTAACAATTACTGCAGAATTAGTTGGGAAAATGATTGAATCGCGGGATTTGATGTAATTGCAATGTTATAAAATGGGAAGTGCACAACTATTAACTTAACGATTTTTTTTTCTGTTCGAGCCATGTCTAAGGTTATCAATTTGAATAATTGACAAACCAAAGATTTCAGGGGAACAAACAATGTCTGACACGTGCCTGTAATGACCCAGCATCCAGAGTAGCAATATACCAGCAAATCATACTGGACTATTATTTGTATAAATTACAATGTAATTCAATGTCATTTTTTTCATGAGTATCACATATTAGACCTTTGCTTTAGAAATAAAGAAAGAGGAAAAACATCTTTTTCGCACTTTGACTTATTCTGTGCATGTGAAGACCACATCATCACCATTTTAATCGTGGTCGTTATTTTCAGCCATTATTTTTTGCCACACCGACCAGGAAAATCTGTTATTTTAACTAATATAAATCCATATCGATAGTTCCAGGGTTGGGTCAGTAGTTATAGCCTTAGACGGTCGTAGATCATTGTTTACCCCCAGCGGGAGTCGAACCTACATCCTTTGTGTCCACAGTCAATTATGTACTTCCACTGGGCCGAGTCGTCAATATTGTTATAAGCCTAGCAACAACTGTTTAATAATAATTATCATCACTATCATCATCAATGTCTCCTAATGATGATTATTGATATCATTATCAGTTGTTGTTATCATCATCAGCTTATCATCATTCTTATATATAATGACACTGCTGATGATTTTGTTAAATACAGGAAAAAGACCTTTGAAAACGACGATGAGAACAATAATTATCCTCCACAAAACTAGTAGGAGCGTGCTGTTGTCATGGTAACGCACACAACATGGCAAAGAAATCTCAATTACAGTGGGGAAAAAAAAGGCTTTTTATATTATCAGTTGACATATTCGAATTCGAAGGATCCAAAATGCAAAAACTGTTATAAAATATATCTATTTATTCATCCATGCGCGTACAGATACCGCCATCGTGTATCACCGTAACTTAGATCTGAAAGTATATATACTCAAAGGAAAAAAACGCAGGGTAACTAGAATCTGTAGTAGCCAGACTCAAGTTTTTACCTCCTAACCTTGCAATAAACCTCATATGATAGACCCCAGCCATCTCATTCTAACGCATTTGTTTGAAAAAAAAAAATCTTTATCAAAATAATTTAAAACGTAATACCGTCATATACTTCCTATCTAAAACTGACAAAAAAGTTTACCCTGCGTTTCTTTTTCCTTTTAGTATACTATCTATATTTATTACATACTAGTGTTATATCACGTCTTGCGTTGATGTCAGCAATTAATGAATGTACCTATATATTATACAAAACGACAGCTACAATTTATTAATATCACTATTATCACCATTTTACGTACCATACCATATCAAAATGACCCAATAATTATGAAAAAATAATGCACTATGAACACAAGATTTGATATTTAATATTATACCTTCTCCGTTCATTCAACTACTGTTTATATTATATAACATAATATTTCTGACGATTATGACATGAATTTTAACTACTGTACTTACCATTGAAACTGCTATGCTTGACCTTTTTATAAAAAACATTTAGTTGTTTACATATGTACTGCCCAACCCGTTACGTCATGTATGAGTATATGACACATTGGTTTACTGAATTTTACGTAAATGATAAAATAACGAATGGATTTTTCATTGACGATCAAACTGTCTAGAACCAGTGTTACAATAATATACGAGCAAACAGAGGACATCCTGAGCAGACGGCTCCTATTGTAACGGTCTGATCGAGGTCTGATTTGTTTACCAAGTTGTCAAAATTAAGTAAAATGAAGTAAAAGATTAAATAAAATATCATGACAAATTGTTTAGTATCAATTATACCTTATGGACTTAAAACACTTATGGGTTTGCAAATAAAAGAGCTATCTATTGTTTATTTACTGTATATTTGTACGAGAAATTAGAAATGTAGTAACGAAGGGAACATCTGATCGTTCGGAAAGACAAAACATTTCAATCATATATTTTCGCCTCAAGTTTTTCTACATACTTTACTTAATTGAGTTAGAAAACACTTAACTAACTTAACCAATAATCAATACCTATTATTAGATCTGTAAGTAACGAAAAAAGGATCACAATTCTTGCTGCACAACTGCCATCTAGTTTAGAAGATTCTGCCTCTAGGAAAATACACAGAAATGTCACTTTCCTATGATGTACTTCTCGCATTTTTTTTATCTTGCATTTTCTTGCTTTCTCGTATAAAATATATTCACCTGTCTATTCATCTAAGCATCCATGCCTATATTTCTTTTTTTTTTTCAGAATAGACATTCTGTGTATTTTATGACAGCGTGATGGCCATGTGTAAAACTTTAAGAAAGTTTAACCGTTAACCAGTGGCAGTGGATTGTTTGCTATATTTCAACGTTCCACGCCGTAGACCTCATCCGGACACCAGGCTTTCCAGTCCAAAAGTTACTTTTCTGGTCGCGACAGGGGATCGAACCGGTGACTCTCCTGTTACGGGGCGTATTCGTTATGCACAATCGTTTATCTACCTTTGTGCAGACTAATCATATCGGAGAGAAACGAAACTTTCGCTTAAGGAAAATTTGCATTCCTAATGCGTTCCGGATAATATCTTAATCGCGAAAGAAATGCAAATCCACAAAACACTGGTGTTGCGAACACATAATTTCTACCATCTCCATATTACCATCTATTCACATAATAATTTTCATAACCCTAGCCGGTATATATTTTGAGTTACAAAAGGATCCATCTGTCAAAACCATATATCGACTATTTTCGCTACCACAGCAATCAAACTTTTGACCCGAGCCAAAAAAAAAAGTAACGTGCATTATATCCATATCATCATCTTTCAATTTACCAAGTTTAATCATCTTATACGGTTTTTGTCTTATCAATGGATCCAGATTTCCGTACAGCTGAATTGAAAGACGGACAGACATATCTAAAGTCCTCTTCACCGGAAGGGGCTAGCAGTAGGGTAACAAGGGTGCAGACCGTTGGTTGGGTCTAGGTCAGATATTTTAGAGTTTCGGTCCTGCTTTTACTGTGGCCAAAAGAAATAATGACTACTCCCTCCCAACTGATCTATTTCATGTACACTCTAGTCGATGTTCTTATAAGATACACAACGTAAAAATAGATTACTAGAAATGGCATACCTCCAAAAAATGCATACCCTATACGGAAATTTACGGACGGAATTTCTAAGAAATACAAAATCTTGACATATAGGGAATACTTTTAAAGGCAATGTAATTATTAAAATACTAAGGTAATTCAGTATGACATTAATACATAGTTATCCGAGGAAGAACAATAGAACAAAAACTACATCTGTATATTATCAATGTCGATTTCAACTATCACCATAAAAAGTCTGATAGTGTATCTCACGCCAGTGTTATATCAAAATCGATCTTTCACGGTGTATAAAACAAGAAATTTGAATGTGCTCCGACTTACGTAATAATTATCAATCAACGGTTACATTTTAGGGGGAAACCAACTGTCTAAAATCCATCACTAAAAGACACAGTACGTAACATTACCCTGCGTCATCAAGAACTTGAATGATAGACAACAGGCGTTTTAATTTACATAAACAACAACAACAGCAGGAGGATACAACTTACTTCAAGTGATAATTCTATCCCAAACAACGAAATCGCGAAGCAAGTAAAAAAGCCAAACGAAGCTCATATGACAACAAAAAACATCTAACCACTACTCATGGCATTCGCTAAGAAAACACAAATGACGAGCAAGACAGGAAGGAAGCAAATCGACGGTAGATAAACGGATTACCTCGGCTTCCATCGCTTCAGTCATAAGATCCACACACACGTGTGGGCAGAAAAGGACTAGTTGTTCTGACAATCGCTGTTGAGAAAATGATCGGCGGACTAATTCAATTCTTTTAAGTGTCAACAGTCAGCCCTGATGGCAATTGGCGACTCGTTCTTCCATAATATACAAGTTCGACGCATTCTTAATTGCGCCAATTTTGTCAAATAATTTGCGCTTTCGTCCGCTGTGATGAGATTTTATTAGCTGTTAGGCATAAAGACTAATATTGCTGAGCCGAGTCGATGGCAGAAACAGGCTAATGATATATTACTTCGTTTTCTTATTATAGGCACATGTTTTTTCTAGAGACACGCATATTGTATCTGAATGACCGTAATTGTTTTACTCCTATAAATATAGTCCCTTAACTATGGAGACATTACAACATGCAAGAACGAACTGACCGAAATATTGCTGACAGAATGTTATTGATAATAAGTATGTTTAGGGAATTGCAATGCTGAGGTTTCAGAAGAGTCTGCCTAAGCTATGCTATTATTTTCAAACAAATACTTTCTCATGGGTATCTTAAGTCACTTATTAAAGGTAATACAATCTTATGTCTTGTTGTACTTTATTCAAGAAGAAAAGTCATAAATTAAAACGCAAGTCGTGCAATGTTATCTTAGTTATTACAACCAGTCCTTCAAGGGCCATTACTCTGGATTGTCTGGGATTTTCTGTCTATTTATAGAAGATGGCCAATATCTGACGTCAGTGAACATCGTGACCAAGTTTGGCAAAGATCAGGTCACGTTTGCAAGAGTTATAGTATAGACGTTAATGATTTAGATTCGTCATTAAATTCAAGGGCCACGGCTCTGAAGTGTTTGCAATACACATTGCGACAAAGTTTGGTAAAGCTTGATTCAGATATGTTCCCTTTTGTATAGATTTTAGTTGGACAAGAGTAGACATTGTCATAATTAATTTTTTTCAACAATCCAATACACATTTGACCAAGTTTGATAAAGATCGATTTACATTTGTCGAAGTTAGAGAGCGGACAACCTCCAAGTTCCCATAAGCCAATTTCTCATTTTATTTGACTGTCATTCACCGCCACTTTAAAAACGTGATATGACAGACATGTTGAATTTTCTTTTTCTTATTTCAAGCATTTACAGTTTATTTTCTCTTACGACCTTTGCCTGTAAATAAGTACCACTTCATATTTTAATGCGTCCGCGGTATTTCAAAGGCTTCTATGTATAGTATATGTGTTTTGTCAATAAATTTGACACTTTAGAAAGAGAGAGGTACAAAAATACCATCCAATATTCGTCTGTGACACATATTGACAAACAAGATGTTTATATGCCATGGGGTCTTCTATCGTTAAAGGTCTGCTTATTCTATGAATCAAACTTTCGTTGGTAAAAATATAGCTGTCAATAAAACTTTCATAGCCTATAAGCATTCATTTATAAAAGACCTATGTATTATGTGCTCCCAAAAATATTTAAAAAATCAGAGAAAAACAATCAGAGCTTTCAAGAAACAGATGGTATAATATCTGTGAATACATTTATTCCAAATATTTTCGTGTTTACAATATAACCGATTTTAACACCTAAAGACCCAAACTTAAATTCCGACATAGGTTTTTGTGATATTGTCTATACATTATACAGTATTTTGATATCTATATATTCTCTTAACCTTTTATAATGCCATTTATTACAGTTTAACTGAGAGATATAAATCAACGTTTTAAATGTCGCATCTACATTCTTGTGCTTAAGAAAATTCTGAGATATCTTGTGAATTTCGCAATGACAGACAGAAAAAATAACTGAAGATATAATTCGAAAGATGCATAAAACTTACTGACAGCCGAGATCTTTGGCTAGTCCCGTCTAAATCATTTCGATTGTGTTAGAGATATCTCCTCAGACGTGTTCTGTCAGTATTTCGACATAATAATTTAATTTCATTGTGCTAGACTAAGAAATGTCTCTGTTTATACGAAATTTGCATTTACCATCTAGTGTACCGGAATAAGGCACCAAGGACGATTTGCAATTTGATAACTATTTCTGTTTACAAAAAATGGATAAAATTGCTATTATTAACATGATTGCGACTGCTGCTGTACTTTTATCATCATCCGATTTCACGTTGTTTATGACTGTGGATAATTTTGATGATGGACCAAATGTTGCACTTCACAACGATATTTTTCCATATAGCAGTGTTAAATCACCAAAGTAATAAATCACTTACATGTACATTGTAAAGTTGTGAACAACGTGACTTGTGAAGGCCATAGTCTTACACAGCTGTTTGAAAACTGAGCATCCAACAAAGTCAATTATTTTTCTCTACTTACTCCATTGGTAATGCTATAACCAGACAAATGGACACGGTCATCTCTTTTCCAATTTCAAGATAACAATAAAATTGTGAAAACAACTGGATTCATTATTAAAGCTGTATTATTTTTTTAAAAAACCCAATCAAGAGTTTTGGTATCATTTAATCTACTTTAATAGGAAAGGATCAATCATTAGATTAGATCTCTAACTGGCAGATTTATTATTATTTTTAGGTTTCTTTTTGGTGTGAATGTCCCATCACGGGACCGCATTACAAAGATTAAAGAAATGCCTCTGTGGAACTTTGTAGATTAGACAAAGAAACACGCGCTTCGAGAGAGAGAGAGACATAAACGAAGCTAAAACAAGCAGGACAAAAGAAAAATAGAGACACAAAAAGATAGACAAAACAAATATAGAGGAACGAAAAGATCAACAAAGACGACACACACGCACACAAGAAAGGACAGAGATATCAGAATCAGTAATTTACGCAAGGAAAGGGGGTAAATGAAAGGGAGTAATGTTTGTTTGTTTGTTGGGTTTAACGTCCCACCGAAAGTATTTCAGCCATTTGGAGACGATGTCTACTTGAGACAGATATAGTGCTGCCACACTGCAGTATCACGTCGTAGACATGTGGCATGATACCATACCCATTCACATTATCATGACACCGAGCCAACCAGTCCTGCAACTACCCTTATATGCTGAGCGCCAAGCAAGGGAGATATAACAGTTCCATTTTATACGACTTTGGTATGTCGCGACCGGGGATCGAACCCACGACCTCCCGCTTGCGAGGCGGACGCTCTAACCACTCGGCCATCAGGGACGGTCAAAGAGGGGTAATGAACTTTATATAACGAAAAAAGAAAAGTGAGAAAACACATGCGAGACAAAAAAAAAATTAAGACTCCAAAGGATAGACAAAACTAACACATATACGCACACAAGAAAGGACAGAGGAAATAGAATCATTAATACACCGAGGAAAAAACAGAGAAATAAACCTAAGAAAACGTAAAGAAGGAAGTGAAAGACAGACAGAGAGAAAGAGTGGTTAAAGAGATAGGCCAACATCGATAAGCAATCAAATGTAGACACCACTCACTTTAATTGATGTACGACTTCCACTGCCATTTAACAACTCGCTCTCCTCTACACAGTTGGTCCTGAAAATAAAGGGGAAAAAAGCTACATGACCATCTCCAGGAGAAAACAATAGCTACAGGACCATCTCCAGGAGAAAACAATAGCTGCAGGACCATCTTTAGCAAAGGCATGCCATTTAATATGTGAACACTGTTGAACTAGTAGTGTTACAGCAGTAACATTTTTGAACAAGTTAGAGTGATAGTCAAACCACTTTAAACATTTTTAAAAAAGTCAGAACCTTAAAAATTTTAGTGCTAGTTAAACAAGTTAAAACATTTTGAACTAGTTAGCGCTTAAAGCATTAAAACACTTTTAAACTAGTTAGTCTTACATTTTTAAACCAATTATATTAAGTGCTAGTCAAATCAGCTAAAACATTTTTGAACTAGCAAGTACTAATTAAACCATTTACAACATTTTTGCACTAGGTTGTGCTACCGAATACAGGTATACAGGTCAAACGTAAGCGACCAGTCAATGTAACCAGAAAAAATAGCTGCATAGCACAGGTGCCTGCTTTATGAAAGTCAGTCATTAGACAATCAAATGGTATTTTCTAAAGTCTGAAAGCTGGCAGTTTAAGTATATATTACTCAGTGCTTGCTACATGTATGAACCAGAATATCAAAAATATTGTTTGACATTTTAGCAGAGAAATGGAGTTACGAAAAGTTAATATATGTATATTTTAATTTTTATATTTGATTAGTTAATTTTTTGACGTTATGTCTAGTTTTTGGATACGATAAATAATGTCGAAATATTCATAATGGTGTGTCAAATAGTCGGTGCCTAGCAACCTTTGAAGCTTCTTACTTGAATTTCTGCATCAAGTAGCAAGACGAACGATTGTGATATTAATATTTCTATTAACTCCACACCTGAGGCTGCTCACTTCATGTCTGTAATAAGATATACAGCTTCTCCAAAAAGGTTTTAAAATAAAAGAAAAGGGAAGAGTTCAGTGAACGAAAAAAAAAATTACCGCACACTATATTAGCAAAATATCACTGTGAAAGAGAATATAGTCAGAGAATGAGAAATATTTCTTTTACACAAAATAGCATTAAACATCATATAGCGTTAAATTATTGTACAACAATTTATATAAGATGGTTTATATAGATTTCTTCATTTTCAATATTTTATGCCGATACCCAAAAAGCATTATCTATATGAGCAATAATAGTGCTGGGCGCCACTTGCATACGTAAAAGTAATCTTACTTTATAAGCAATTATTTAGCAAGGGTATTTACCCGATGATATGTTGCTTGAAATTAGACTGCTGCAATGTTTAAACGATTTCTTTTATATACCCAGTATATACTTTCTTTAAACATATAGCTACGTTTATTATAATGTAATGTAGATCAAACAGATCGTTATACTTATGATGCGTGGATTCGTTTGTACGTGTATGTGTGCGTTTATATCTTAACTCTCTTCCTCTTCTATTGTAATAGTCAGCAATCGTTTTCTGATTATTATGGCCATACTTTAGACCTTGCGGTTTAGGATTACCCACGTGTGGGTCCTGTTTTCTGAAGAGACAGCATCGGAAAAGACAGTGGTTGGATAAGTTCGAGTCTGGGTGCGATACCCTAGCTCATTTTGGGAAAAGACCCCTTGGCATAGATACATAGTGGACAAGTCCCTGGGTAGAACCAGTACTGAATACTCAGAGTTCCCATAGCAACCCCATTTTGCAGAGTGTCAGGCAAGGATGCATCTGGTACCAATTTTATACGTCTCTGGTTTGACATGGTCACCGGAGGCAGTTCTCCGGCTGGGATTCGAACCCCAGACCTTCCGAACGTAAAACGGACACTCTACCACTGAGCTACTGCGCCGGTACATTACGCGTAAAAGTTCTTGCATAACTTTCTTCTTTACAACAGCACACAATTGCACTTTCTCACTGTATCCCGTCCTCTCTTTTCATGATGAATTCACTCGAATTCTTTCAATCCGAGAAAGCAAGCGAAGAGAAATAAATGTCATTTAAGCACCAATATACACCAGTGCCTTCAAGCGTGTGATATCTTGAGATATTCATCAAGTTACTCTCGGTTTGGAGGTTTAGATTGTTTTATTTGCTCGAATGGTTCAAAATCAAATTAACGTTCCGTGTATCGCATACGTTTTAATCAGATAGACAAATAATCTTATTAGAGACTTGAGCAAGAAGTAATGCTTATATCAATGTCTTTTTACTGCGTCAGAAAAAAAGCGGCTTCAATAAGCTTTTCGTGTACGAGGGAATCTCAAACATCCTCGTCCTAGTTGGAAACGTCTCTTTGATTCATGATACCCAAATTTTTATTCTAAAGTAATAGCTAGAAATCTTTTACTGGTCATTATGGTCACATTTAGACCTTGCGGTCATTTTTCGTTATGCAACCTTTCTCTAAGATCAATGTTCTGAAAATTATATTTACTGGGGGGGGGGGGGCAGAATGATTCTTAATATAGATGGATGGGCGGAGAAAGAGTGAGCAAAAGAGAGGCAGAGAGAGAGAAAGAGAGAGAGAGAGGGTGGGGGGAGTACCTTAAAAAAATTAAGAAAAAGGAAAACTATATTTAAATGACTCTGTGATAGCGGAAAATAATGCAGGTGCGTTTATCCAATAATTAATAACTTACCTGTATAGCAGGTAATAGAATCTCCAGTTTAAACTATTCATGAGCAAACATAGAATCGATACCGGCCTTAGCACCAATGTTTAGAACTTCGGACCAGTGACGATGATTCTCCAGAAACACTATCTTTCACATCTACATGCACAATTTAATGTGAGTTTAGTAGACAAACAATATTTTGATAATACATAATTAATATCCGTGCTAGAAAATCAATGAGAAACCCCTAATAGAGAGCAAGTTTTAACACTAACGTCGGTTTCCAAACAGACAGCACGTATGAAAATAAATCGGTTAAGGGGGAACGAGGTTTATGCTTAGCAGAAACGAGGGAAAAAAAGCCGGAAGTGACGTAAATGTCACTAAATGTGTAGTGTGGGCCATTTTATGGCAAAAGAAATGATCGCCTTGGTATTTCCTGCGGCTGAGAGATGGAGGGACTATAAACCGGAGGAGAAGCAATGTCAGAGGGTTGTTAAAATCAAATAAAGATATTTTCTATGATTTTTCCTGCTTTTGCAAAGTCAAGATGTGTATTCGAACTGCTAAAATTTTTAAGCTTAGATAAATGAATATATGCGTTATTTGGAAATCGGCTTATCAGGTGCTTCATTCTGTTATATTTTTTATTCATTTTCATTTTTGTTGGGTTTAACGGCCCGCCGACAGTATTTCGGTCATTTTAATTTAGAGACTGTCTAATTGAATCAGATATAGTGCTTCACGCTGTAGACATGTAGCATGTTAACATATTCAGTCACATTATCCTGACACCGGGCCAACCAGTCCTGAAACTGTCCTAGTATGCTGAGCGCCAAGCAAGGAAGCTATACCAGCAGTATGTTTTTACGAATTTGGTATGTCGCGGCCAGAGATCGAACCCACGACCTCCCATTCTGAGGCGGACGGGGACGGTGATAGGTGCTTCATTACGCGTGTAACGATTTGCTTTAACAGCATACTAAATTACTTGTAATGGTTCCGCTACATTTCGGACCTCATGGCCTTTTACGGAGATAACCAAGGTTTCCTAATGTTTCATTACGGTACCTTGGTTATCCTGGTAGAGGTTAAGTGGTCCAAGACAAAGCGGAACCATTACAAGGACTTTACCTTAAGAGTCGCTGCGCCCATTACTTATAGTTTCTTAGCATACGTCGCCTGTATCTGTATGTAGTTTGATCCATTTTACGCCCAGTGGGATACACGTTCATACAACTTATTCGATCCCATTTGTTTGTTCTTGGATTGGACCAGTACTCATCTCGAAAGGTAATGAAAACTGTCTTGAAAAATTAATATTGATACTACTGAATAAATTGTTGGAAAGTTGTTTGGAGATGAAAATCAGATAACATAATATTATCAATATTTTGCAGAAGATGTTTATAAAAGTTGCAAATAGAGGAAACGTGAGACAAAAGTAAAACACAATGAAGGTGGACACAAGATACTGGAAGTAACCTATATATGTAACCATGACCTGTTAAAAGATTTCTTTCAGAAGTACCGAAAACAAGAGGGCCATGATGGCCCTGAATCGCTCACCTGAGTACCATTGCTTCAACTGATGTCAAGGTTTTTAAACAGACAAGGATTCTGAAATAACTTAATCTAAAACATTTTACCCCTGACAATACTACACACCAAATACCTAAGCAATGGGCCATATGGTTTCAGAGAAGACTTGGGCGCAGGGTCATTTATCACCGTTGGGCCAAGACTTTGAAAATCTTTGTAATGAACCATTAGATGCTACTACATACCAAAAATCTTAGCTCTAGGCCTTATTGATTCATAGAAGAAGATTTTTTAAGATTTTCCTATTTAACTCTTGTAAAACAAGTGACGGGGTTTATTGGGCTATGATTTGTACAATCTTGGTAGTGGCCCATAAGATGATGCTACATACCAAATATCTAAGCTCTAGGCCTTATGGATTCATAGAAGAAGATTTTTTAAGATTTTCCTATATAACTCTGTGTAAAACAAGTGACCCCTGGTGCGAGTCATTTATCACCATAGGGCTATGATTTGTACAATCTTGGTAGTGGCCCATAAGATGATGCTACATACCAAATATTTTAGCTCTAGGCCTTATGGATTCATAGAAGAAGATTTTTTAAGATTTTCCTATATAACTCTATGTAAAACAAGTGACCCCTGGTGCGAGTCATTTATCACCATAGGGCTATGATTTGTACAATCTTGGTAGTGGCCCATAAGATGATGCTACATACCAAATATTTTAGCTCTAGGCCTTATGGATTCATAGAAGAAGATTTTTTAAGATTTTCCTATATAACTCTATGTAAAACAAGTGACCCCTGGTGCGGGGTCATTTATCACCATAGGGCTATGATTTGTACAATCTTGGTAGTGGCCCATAAGATGATGCTACATACCAAATATCTAAGCCCTAGGCCTTATGCATTCATGGAAGAAGATTTTTTAAGATTTTCCTATATAACTCTATGTAAAACAAGTGACCCCTGGTGCGGGGTCATTTATCACCATAGGGCTATGATTTGTACAATCTTGGTAGTGGCCCATAAGATGATGCTACATACCAAATATCTAAGCCCTAGGCCTTTGGTTCAGAAGAAGATTTTTTAAGTTTTTCTATATACCTATGTAAACAAGTGACCCCTGGTGCGGGGTCATTTATCACCATAGGGCTATGATTTGTACAATCTTGGTAGTGGCCCATAAGATGATGCTACATACCAAAAATCAAAAGGTTAGGCCTTGTGGTTTCGGAGAAGAAGATTTTTTCAAGTTTTTCCTATATTAGCCTATGTGAAATCAAGTGACCCCTGGGGCGGGGCCAATTTTGCCCCCAGGGTCATAATTTGTACAATCCTGGTAGAGAGTCATAAGATCATGCTACATACCAAAAATCAAAAGGCTAGGCCTTGTGGTTTCAGAGAAGAAGATTTTTTAAATTTTCATTTTTAAAATCTATTTTTAGCTCCTGTGACCTAATTATGCGATGGACCAGAACTATTTATACAACTTTAGTAGAGCTTCATCCAAGGAACATTCCTGCAAAATATTTTTCAAATTGGCCAAGCCGTTTAGGAGGAGATGTTGTTTGAAGCAATTGTTGACGCCAGACGCACGGACGCACGGACGACGGACGACGGACAAAAGGCGATCAGAAAAGCTCACCTTGAGCACGTTGTGCTCATGTGAGCTAAAAAGAAAAGAAAAAAGAAATGAAAGAGCTTCAAATTACTAAATGCCTTTGATATCGTGGGAAACTAAATCAATCCCTATTAGCAGTTGATTTATTTATCTATTCTATTTAGTACAAGAGCACTATTTTTTTAAACATTAAAACTTGTAAAAACATTCATTCTGAGTGACACAAAACTAGGCTTTCGAATATATTTTGATTAAGCGTAGTGATATTTCGTTAAGGTCTATTTTTTTTTTTAATTTTCAGTGTTCTACTTTTCCATATCAAAGTAAAACATGATAGATGGCCATTGGATATCTATATATTCAATTGGGCTTCGCACAATTTTCCAGTACGCGTTATATGTATAAATGTTTGAGAGAAAATAACAAATTACAAATGTCCGACACGTTCCAAAGACCGACCGGAACATTGTTAACATTTGACCTATATACCAAAAGCCTTTTCACAGTTCTTACTGCTGAATAATAAAACCGCACGGAGCCAGAAATATGAAACACAATATAAACGTTCGCTAGACGATGATGATTCTACTTCATTTTCTTATTCTATAAGAAATTATTCCATACCAAAGATCAAGACCCATATCGATTCATGTAAAACACCAAATTTGGTCAATAAAGAAAAGCCGGCTTGTTGACAACAATGGTTCTTTGCTGGAAAGTTTCAAAGCGGCATAAATTCGGGGGAATCAGCTGTCTACATAAATGGATTAAGTCCGAGAATGGATTGAATTGGCACTGTATTGAATGGTGCATTTTGGTGATTATTAACGGTAATGGCGGAAACTTGTTTACCCATAATTACTTGAAAACGTAATTATTATACAATTATGAATATATCTGATTTGGAAAACAATGAAGTTTATACACATGAAGTAACTTGTGGTTCTGAATTATAGTTAACCTTTTTTGATAAATATTTTGTCTATTTGCCTCTTAACTCATCCATTAATCAATCCATCTCCGATATAGAATCCCTGATCTCCTTAATCCTTCAAACATAGATTTGAATTACATGTAGCTTCGTGCTTCAAAATAGTCTGACATTTTCTTCTATAACATTTTTATTAAGTAAGAACAGCTTGGGTTTATGAGCTGAATAAGTTGATATGACTAAAAATAAATTTTATTTCTAAAGAACCTCAAAACAACGATAACGACGATAATTTTATAAATACACGGGTAAAAGAAACCTCAAGAAACAGATTTTAGTCGGTAAGTTTTTTTCTATCTTTGCATCTCCATGATCCTAAGTTTCGTTAATCACTAAAATACCTAAATTAATAACTGACGTGACTTGACTTGACTATTTGAGTTTACCGTCATATAGTGACGTCCAGCTAATTACAGGTGGAGGAAGACCCCGAATGCACGGAGGCATCCGGGTAGAACCACCGACCTACCGCAAGCCAGCTGGAAGACTTCCTCACATGAAAATCCAAATGACCCTGTCGGGATTCGAACCCACGCGGTGAGGGGCTGAGTGAGTTCTAAAGTCAGCGACTTTACCCTCTCGGCCACGGAGGCCCTAGATTAATAACTAAATAAATAAGTTATATTAGTTAAGCACATAAATATATGCTGAACCTATGCAGCCAGTACAAATCCAGATCTTTCTGTCCATGCAAGTTTGCTACTAATGCATACCAAAAAAAAAAACAGCACAAAAACACGCCACGTGCCTTCCATGGATATTCTCAAAATGCATCTAGCATTACGTATGTGTGTAATTAAGGCAGATCACCGTTATTTGTGCACTGAGCACTACGGGAATGGAGACAAATGGCGCCTGAGGACGCAGACTTCATCGCTCTACATTCTTCCAGCAATCAGATTATCCGGTAAAGATTGAAAGTTTATCTTGCGCGTTGACGGAGAAAAAATCGGATTACCTCGACCGGAATCACAAATCAGACGCAAATGAAATAATAGCGTCGGAGATGCTTGGCGTTTTATTTACGAGAAATGCCCCACCTTGTCTGCTGAGGTAAATTATACTGCCTCCGCTGCATAAAGGTGATATATATTTATAGCTT
Source organism: Solen grandis (assembly GCA_021229015.1). Lineage (NCBI taxonomy): Eukaryota > Metazoa > Mollusca > Bivalvia > Adapedonta > Solenidae > Solen > Solen grandis. The sequence continues at coordinate 42,170,249 of CM037789.1, forward strand.
CCCAGCGCTATGTTTTTCACAAGTGTTTCATGCAGCGGTAATGTATCGGATAATGTCAGAACTAGAATTTTCATTAATTGAAAGAAAATTCTGGTGTAATACAATACCCACATGCCATTGTCTGTGTTAGGACAATACATTCCTCGCGGGAAAAATCACGGAATGCTTTTAACCTCAACTAAGAAACATGCGCCTTCACTGGTTAATTGCACTGTTAAAATTGTCTCATTTTAAAGTGTACTCCTGTTTTGTTCTAACTAACCATCCGCCCGAAATTGGGAGGTCGCGAACTCGATCCCTGGCCATGACAAACCAAAACTGTTATAAAAAGTATTAGATTATATTAGATTATCTCCCCTGTCGCTCAGCATTTAACGGTAGTTCAATGACTGGTTGGCCAAGAGTCAAGATAAAGACTTGTTAAGGTATCATTCCACTTGTTAATGGCGTGGTATAGCATCTGTAAGTATTTGACAACCTTTCCACTTAGAATAAAAACAGCGAAATATTCAAACTGAAAATCATAGGGAACGTGAAATACACATATATGTATCAAACGATGGATCATTAACTACCCAGGTAGGTCAAGGTCAGACACTGATCGCATTTCCCCTAATATACCTATGCTTTGTTTAAATTGTAATACTTTTGTCACAAAAAAAATCTTTGTTTCATCCTTAAAAGATTGTTTGTTTGCAATTACCCAACCCAGTTTTTATTTTTTCAGAGCGAGTAAAAAAAAAGTGTTGAAGAGCCAACAGCCAACAATTAAAGTAACATATGACTTGGTTCAAAGACGAGTGGGAGGAACATATATTATTTACAGTTTTTAATACTTTGTATATTAGGCTTTTGTCTGAAACCGTATAAGAGATTTACATTATTCTTTCAATTTTTTTGCATACGAAACAAGAGCATATCAGCAAGAAAAATCTATTTTCACGAAACCAAACTTAGGGAAAGAAAATAGAATACTCAGAACAGACATTTTCATCTGGCAATGTATCTTAAACGCACAAGCCAACATATCCTAGATGCCTAGCGCAATGTATCACCATGTCCTCGTTTTTTTTTTGTTTTTTTTTTAAATACATGCAAGTTTGACGTTTTATCGCATCAATATCATGCAAATAAGGCCGGAAAGATATTTCCGACCAGATCCTATTGGGACTTTTATCTCCTTCTTGACAAAACAGTCAGACAAGTTCTAAATTTATGGAAATAAAAAGGAAAAAAAATGGATCTTGTATGATAATAACATCTAAATAAAAACACATCAATACACAGAAAAAACTACAACGACCTCATGGCATTATAAACATATTCCATGTGCCCATATAGTATGATTAATTTATCAGACTTAACTAGTCCAGGACCATTACCCAGGCGTTCATTTCAGACAGTTCGCACACAGATGTACTCGAACGAGTCAAAAGCAGGGGCAACGTGAAAGCTGTGAAACTTATTTGAAACTATGATTACGTTTTATTTTATGCAAATGATGCAATATGAAAGTGTTTAATTCTATTTAAAGCATTTACAAACCAACACATGGAAATGCACATTTGTGATTATTGATTGACGAGATGCAATCTCGTTTGAATTTCTATTTTATTCCTGAAACAACATATTTTCTCTCAGCTCTGTCTATAAATTACATGTATGTTCTGAGAAAGTATTTAAAATAATTTGATTACATTTTAAATTCAAATAGGACGAGTAGATGTACTTTGCGAAATGTGAAAGTTTGTCAAAATCGGATTTCGAACATCAGTATATTCTAAATAAAATGTGCGATCACGTGACCATCTCACCATCTATATTGTATCGAAGGCCCGTCAAGGTCCATATTATTTTTCGAGGTCTGATATTAAGGTAATCCACCAATTATTAATTTATAATCATGGTCCTTCAAATGCATAAAAAGGCTTCAGTGCAAATGCAAGCATCCACTGACTTGGAGATATAGGCTATTTTTCTCCAAGTCTATAAACGCTTGCATTTACTATAAAACTGCCACAATCCTTGACTGACCATGACCACAATTTAATTATAAATGGATTAACTTAAGTCCCTATTTACAATCACATTTGAATACAGCATATACATGATAAAGAAATCGTGCCACCGTACTTCAATATCATGCCAAAGACATGTGACATTATAGTACTTTCTGTCACATTACCATGACATACCGTGAGAAAAAAAAAGAGTTTCGCGAGTACCATTTCATGATTTTCGGTAAATCGTAGCCGAGGATCGAACCCCGCTTCCAAGGCAGACGCTTCAACCAATTTATCATCGTTATTATTTACCCACGGTAGTATGTGGGGTTTAAACATACAATAACTAAAACTACAAGTATATACTACACCGTAACGAAATTTCTACACGAGTGGAATGGTATCGTGCAGCGCGTGTTTTCTTTCCTGAGAATTATCACATGACAAGAAATGCTCGATTTCACATACCTGAACAGTGATCGAGCATGTCCACCCAGTTACATTTTCTTTTAAGTCGTTGAATGTTACTGGTGTAGCTCCTATTGCTTGGTACTCAGTACAAGGGTAGTTCTAGGTAATGTGACTGGGTGTGGTATCATGCCACAATTCTACGCCGTAATCTCGCAGTGAGAAAGCACAATCAATCAAAGCCTCCTTATGACTTAAATACTATCAGTGGGACGTTAAACCCAAGTAAACAAACATCACATACCTGATACATGCTGTTTCAATCTCTATAAAGAATGGTGAAGCCATACGGATATCCGTTCTAGGTAATCTAACAGCAGCACGTACCAACAATTTGACCGTTGCCGGCCGCTCGATTATTCCGTGCCGCGCTAGTAGACTATTCCATTAGTCTTAAACCATCAGTTGCAGGCATGTTTATTATCCAACGTGCAACTCTCTTCCGTTTGGATCCAAATGTTTCATTACATAATTAAAACTCAGCGCATCTTCATCAAGATTACAGGGTGTGATTTCCCTTGTTCACTGTTTATATTTCATCACAATTTACAATTAGGGAACGTTTAGCAACTATTATTTTAACAAATTAAATATACACCACGTCTTTTATCATGTTTCATGTTACTAATTATTTCTTATCATCTTTGAAAGGAGCACGGTTTATAATGTAACATTTTTTTCATATTACTATACTCAACCTGTGCAAGCAAGTCATTTATGTTTTAGAAAAAACCTTAAAATATCGATTAAGCCTATTAATGCATTTGTAATTTCAAATTTGCAACAAAAAAAAGACAATACGTTTAATGTATTAACTAATGAATTGGACTTGGTAAAAGAAACTTGTTTTTATTCATAAAAATATCACATAATTGGAGATATTTTGTTTGTGTGCACTAGCCCCCCCCCCCCCCCTCACACACACAGTAACAGTTTTTCGGCGTATGATTTGACCTACTTCTTGAACCAATCAAATGTTGGTAAGCAAATGAAGCCAGAGCAAATGCGATACTATCATTGTCTTGCATTATTAAATTTTAGGATATTCCAACTTAGAATGGGAGTTTCAGGTTGTATATATATTTTACTTGATACAACAGGTTTCCTTTTCAGTTTAAACATGAAAGGTACACAGTAATAAAAATTTAACACTTCCTTATCCATTTTTGGAATGCTGATTTGGCAATATGATTTAAAACAACTAAATAAGAAGCAGGCGTATTTCTGTTTTCAAACCACAATTTCCTCTACTTTGTAATAGTGGACTCGGTCTTCAGGGGACTACTGCGGAGGAGTTGTGCGGATCTGGGAACAATAATAGGATATATGCGATTTATGATCTTTCGGTTTCGCTTTGTCTTTACTTTAAAAAAAAATCAATAAGTGCATAATATTTAATGGAAGTTGGTAGATTAGCTTTTTTTAAGTTTGTTAATAAAATCCTTTTTT
>CM037789.1:42174268-42188117 GCA_021229015.1 Solen grandis
TCAAAACAGCCTAACATATTTGGTTGTTCAGTCAGACATTATTTCAGGACGAATTTCCGAAAAAGCCTGTCCTATGCTTGTCAAGGAGGTTTTATCAATTATGAAATCTGATGAAGTTTCTAGAGTTGCAAAAGAAGATGAGCTGATCATCAATCTTGGAAACCAATGGATTAAAAGGAACATCGGAAACAAAGTCATGAGGAAGTACTATACTTCAAGTGTTATGCGATTGGCAGCAAAACTTCTGATTGAGTTGCAAAGATTGTCTGGGAAGATCATGGATATGAATAGTTTCCTTAAACCAGAGTATTTTGAAAACTTTGTAGTGGCAGCTCTAAAATGTTCAAAACAGGATGATAAAGATGAGGAGGATGTCCAGGCACCATCTAATGGGATCAAACTGGGATATGATATAAAAAGAATGGCCTCTGCAAAATATGCATTTGGTATATCCAGTGGAAATCAGCAAATGAAAAGAGAAGGGAAAGATTTTTTAGCTGTTATGGGGATCCGTTGGCACACAGATGTAACAAGATTAGCACGTGAAGTATTGACAGAAAAATCAATGAACAAGCCAAATGATCTTCCACTGCCATCTGACATCCGTGACTTAGCAGACTACATGAAATCATCCCTAATGAACTTTGATGTCAGAGACATGTCCTACACCAACTTCAAGACAGGAGCAACTTTAGCACTGGCACGATTAACTCTGTATAACCGACGCAGATGTCATGAAGTGCAAGCCATAAGGTACTTTTTTTGTTTGCTTATTAAAAATGTGACCCTAAAGCAGAAGGATTTGTCTCAGATTTTTTTTCAATTCAAGTAGTCATTGGATTTTAAAATTTACAATGTCCGATTTTTTGGCAGGGAGAAATACTGAAATAGCACTTTTTAGCTCACCTGAGCTTGCTCAGGGTGAGCTTTTGGGATCACTTTGGTCGTCCGTCGTGCGTCGTCAACAATTTGATGTTTACACTCTACAGGTCACAGTTTTGACCCGATCTAGGCCAAACTTGGTCAGAATGTTTGTTATGATGATATCTTGAACAAGTTCGAATATGGGTTGGATCGGGTCAAAAAGTAGGTCACGAGGTCTAAAAATAGATTCATTTTTAAACAACCATGTTTACACTCTACAGGTCACAGTTTTGACCCGATCTTGATGAAACTTGGTCAGAATGTATGTAATAATTAAAATATGAACAAGTTCAAAGATGGGTTCAATCGGATAAGAAATTAGGTCAATGGGTCAAAAAAGAGATCCAAATTTTAAAAAAATACTGTTAAAATTCGATGTTTACACTCTACAGGTCACAGTTTTGGCTCGATCTTGATGAAACCTGGTCAGAATGTTTGTAATGATAATATCTTGAACAAGTTCGAATATGGGTTGGATCGGGTCAAAAAGTAGGTCACGAGGTCTAAAAATAGATTCAATTTTAAACAACCATGTTTACACACTACAGGTCACTGTTTTGACTCGATCTTGATGAAACCTGGTCAGAATGTTTGTTTTGATAATATCTTGAACAAGTTCGCATATGGGTTTGATCGGGTCAAAATGTAGGTCACAAGTTCTAAAAATAGATTCATTTTTAAACAACCATGTTTACATGCTACAGGTCACAGTTTTGACCCAATCTTGATGAAACCTGGTCAGAATGTTTGTTATGATAATATCTTGAACATGTTCAAATATTGGTTGGATTGGGTCAAAAAGTAGGTCACGAGGTCTAAAAATAGATTCACTTTTAAACAACCATGTTTACAAACTACAGGTCACAGTTTTGACCTGATCTTGATGAAACCTGGTCAGAATATTTGTTATGATAATATCTTGAACAAGTTTGAATATGGGTTTGATCAGGTCAAAAGTAGGTCACGAGGTCTAAAATTAGATTCATTTTTAAACAACCATGTTTACACCCTACAGGTCACAGTTATGATCCGATCTTGATGAAACCTGGTCAGAATATTTGTTATGATAATAACTTGAACAAGTTTGAATATGGGTTGGATTGGGTCAAAATGTAGGTCACGAGGTCTAAAAATAGATTCATTTTTAAACAACCATGTTTACACACTACAGGTTACAGTTTTCACCCGATCTTGATGAAACATGGTCAGAATGTTTGTTTTGATAATATCTTGAACCTGTTCAAATATGGGTTTGATTGGGTCAAAAAGTAGGATCAAATATTCAAGAACCATAATTACATGATAGAGGTCATATTTTTACCATAATATCTTGAATGAATATGAATTTGGTTCAGGTCGGATCATGGATGAGGTCATGAGGTCTAAAATAAGGTTAGGTTAAGATTAGGCTTGAAATTTAGCTTGAATGATTGCTTTGAAGAAAACTTGAATGGGTTTGCACACGAGTCAAGTTTGAGATAAACTTGGTCAAATGGCAGAAATACTTAAGAATATGAGGGGGCTCATACTCAGGTGAGCGATTTAGGGCCATCATGGCCCTCTTGTTTGTTTTTTTTGTTTGTTTGTTTGTTTGTTATTTATATAACCCTGATGAAAACAGTTAAAAGTAAGTCTGAATGTGTCATTGTCCTCTAGACATGAGCTGCTGGTTTTAATTTTTTTGAATTTATAGCTAATATCCATAAATGCAACAAAATGTTGTTTTTTTTAATTTTGATGACTACTAAGTTGTATTGAGAGCAATTTATGAAACAAAGGATGGATGTCCAAATATTAAAAACTATATATAAAGTTGAATCAATTGTTTCAAAATGTTCTCAAATAAAATATTTTCAGACTGGAAAATTTCAAAAAACGCAAGATTGGTGTTGATGCCGTGTCAGTTGAAATGATGAGAGAATTGACTGATTGGGAAAAAAAACTACTTGAGACACAGCAGTTAATGCAAGTACGTGGAAAGGTAAGACAAAATCATTTTACATTTTAAGTTTTTTTCACTTTGGTCTCAAAACTATTGTTATACATTGTGACTTTTTTTATGCCCCCCTTCGAAGAAGTGGGGGTATATTGGTTTGCTCATGTCGGTCCATCGGTCGGTATGTCGGTCGGTCGGTATGTCGGTCGGTCCGTCGGTCTGTCGGTAGACCAGACCTTGTCCGAGTGATAACTTAAGTTCTATTCAGCTTTTAAGTCTCATACTTATGTGGTTGTTGCTAATGATGAGTAGATGACCCCTATTGATTTTGGTGTCATTACCTCAAAGGTCAAGGTCACAAGGTCACCTTGCATGTAATATAGCTATATACATAATATGGCATATGAGGGGGGCATATATGTTTCATAAACATTTCTTGTTATTCAAGCTTCTTGTTATTCTATCTTAGGGCTGAGATGAATCACAAAGTAATTGGAAATTAAGTAAATTGATGGAAATGTGAAGAGAATCAGAAGACCATGACAAATGGTGAGATACCATGGGTTATTTTGCCTTCACCATGTCGTTGGAGTGTGTTGATGCCATATTTGTTGACAATCCCTTGATGAATGCTATAGTATACTCCTACTATATGTATTACTTTTAGTACCATCAGCCAGCTGTGGCAATACAATTATGGTAAACCGATCAGTGTTACACTCTTAGTTGAATGCAACTAAATAGTGTTTTCTCAGTTGTATTTCGTATTTATTTTCATTGCAGATGGCAAAAACTGTTCCTGTGATAATTCCAGGGGAGTCCATCAAAGTGTTAGAATACCTAGCTGACCCAAATGTCCGGAAAGAAGGGGGAATCCACAAGGAAAATGGATATTTGTTTGCATCAAATGGTAATTAAGTAAATTACAGAATCACTGTGCATTTTCTTTCTCTAGAGAGGCTATTTAACATGGCAAGTGAAAGGAACTTAACCCTTTCCCTCATGTAGTACATTTTGACTCACTTGATAGTTACCATTTAAAACCTGATCTGCAGAAAGGCAGAGTTAAGCCTGATAAGTTTTAATGGTAAAATCCCCATTCCAGCAAATAGCATAAAACCTGATCAGCCTGCGAGTTACTCGCAGGCTGATCTGGTTTTATGCTGGTCGCATAGACATTTTCATGGTGTTCTGTATGAGGGAAAGGGTTAACATGCTATAAACCCCATATAGTGAAAGATGTAAACAGACTTCACATTGATCAGCTTATTTGGTGTGAAATATATAATGTTCAAATACTGATGAAAAGCTTATTTTTAATGCATAATTGCACAATAAAATGTAAGCTACAAGAAGGGTCAGATCATTCTTTGCGCAGTGTTCAATAATTTTATTAAGTTATTGCAAGATCAGGTTGCTACTAACTGGTAATAAGATTATATATTTCTACTGTTGAATCTTGTTTGAAGTTTGACATAGATAAACATTTGACAAATTAACATTTTGAAGGTGTTTTTATTGAAAATATAACAGAATATATAAATTTTTAGGAATGGGAGTTGTACGGGCCTATGATGCAATAAAGAAAGTAACAGATCTAGCTCAACTACGAATGCCAAATTTGATAAGAACATCAAAGATGCGAAAATATATGGCAACAATGGTGCAGGTTAGTTTTCATGATAATTTAATTGTATGACGTAACTTGTCACTTTTGAATATCAATCAAAATATTTATATAAAGTAACCTGTGAAGTAACCAAATATCTTCTTTATTACATTATCATGTAGTTTGAATGCAATTGTGTTGAAACCATGCTGCATGGAATATAGCGTATAGTGTATGATATCATAAATTTTCAGTGTCTGGATACAACTGATGCACAGCGCCAGTGGATCATAACACATCTGGGTCATACTATGGACGTGCACCTCACACATTATCGCCAGAAATCAGCAAATGCAAATATTAAATTAAAATTTTTAAAAAAAAAAAAAAATTTAAAATTCAGTTCAAGCATACCCATAAAAAATAAAAAGATAGAGTGAAAAACTGTTAATTAAGAATATGGAAGGCAGCAAAATAAGGTAATTTTAATTTCAGATAAATTGAAGATTGTTACCAGTATTGAGGGAACAAACATATAATTAGTCTTTCACGAGGGTCACGAGTTCCGAGACCAGCTACGAGTTCTGTGATTTTTCAAAATCTCTAACCTCTGATATATGTGGGAAAGCTGTCAGTTGCTTGCAGAAGCTTTGTCTCTCAGTACTAGTTCAACAGTGGAACAGAGGGTTAGGTAAAACTGACCGCCGTTTACATGACCTAGCTGTTGAAATCGGCGTTAAATCAAAAATACCAAATACCAACTGAGGAAACAAAAGGTTTTGGTACAATCTTTATGTCACCTTGTACCAGTATTTCTCAAAGATCTTAACATTTCATTGTAAAACAGAAAGTAAGTCATTTTGATCATAGCATGTAAAGACAGGAGGAGTTTGATGAATTTATATGAATACTATGTATATGTTGATATTCTCTTTAGATATTGTTGAACCTGTTGAGATTGACACTGAACCAGCTGACACACAGCAAGAAGATGTCATCCCAGATATGTTTCATGACGAAGGGTTTGATAGTGTGTCGGACACAAGTGTTAAAAGTAAGAAATAAATTATCATTAATATATGTTACATATTGTAAAAGTTGATGGCTTTAGTTAGAGTAGGTTTAAAGTTTTTAATGTTTTTTAGCTCACCTGAGCATGCTCAGGGTGAGCTATTGGGATACTTGAATGTTTGTCGTGCGTCAACAATTTTCTTGTTTACATTCTAGGGACACAATTTTAGTCCAGTCATCCTCAGACATTCTCAGAATGTTTATCTCCTTAATATCTCGATCGAGTTCGATCATGGGTGGGGTGGGGTCAAACACTAGGTCATGAGGTCAAAAAATAGGTCAAATGTTTAAGAAGTTTGTTTACACACTAGATGTCACATTTTTGGCCCAAACTTCATGATACTTGGTCAGGATGTCTGTCTTTATGATATCTTGATCGAGTTTGAATTTGGTTAAGGTTGGAGTAAAAATAGTGTTACTGCTAGGGTAATGGCTAGTGTTTGGCTTAGGGTTAGGCTTAGCCTTGTTTACACTCTAGAAATCACATTTAAGGCCAGATCTTCATATATCTCAGAATATTTGTATTGATGATATCTTGATTAAGTTCGAAAGTGGGTCATGTGATGATGATGACGATGATGATGAAAGATTTCTTTAATCTGTTAGAAAACTTCATTGTATTTAGAGCTGTGGTACTCAGGTGAGCGATCTAGGGCCATCATGGCCCTCTTGTTGATAGCATGGCAGACATATATTGATCTTTTTGTCCATTGGTGTTGATGTCGTCGTCATCACCAAACTCCTAATCAAGCATACCAATGTATTTCAATTAATGACCTTGACCTTTGGCCTATTTTGCACCTGTGGAAAAAATGTAATGGAGACTTAATACACCGATAAGAATTTGTCCACTGTTTTGCCATAACTTTTAGGATAGCAAATATAGACAAGCTTTAGCATCTACATGCAGTGCTGTTGTTAGATTACCATAGTGGATCTAAATGGAAGCTATTGAAAAATTGCTTGTTGTCACTGATAAGTTTGGAAGTAACCATCTGCTTAGTATTGTTACTGAAGGTAGAAGTTAACTTTTTTTCTGCAGAGAAGAAGACGCCCATGCGACAGATGTGGACAAAGGAGGAAGAGGAAGAGCTACGAGAAGTGTTTAAGAGAAACTTTTTGCATAGAAAGTGTCCTAACACAGAAGACATTAAAAGAGCCATTCATGTGAGCTTTAAACATAACGGACACATACATAAGAGAAAACCAGAAACAATAAAGAAGAAAATGAGCAACATGCTCATAAAACTAAGACGTGGTGGAGCTGAGTGTCAATAAGTTAAAATTATGTTCTTTCTGCTGTTATGTACTGGAGTAAAACTGTGTCAAACTGGAGTTATTCAAGGTCATCATGTACAACAACTGACAATGAAAAAGACGTAGATTGGCATTATCTAATTTGTGTTTGCATAGCAAATGGGAAGACTAGAAATCTATAATTTTGAATTGCATAGTCATAATATTCAGATACTCAGATATTTTTTATTGCAGTAGAAATGGATAATAAAATGATATTGATGTTAATATAGGATTAACCTGAAACAATGTTCATCTATGTGTACATCTTTCCATTAAAATGTTAGAATAATTGTTTTCAAAATAGCAAACTTATGGTAGCAATGGCACAGATAAGAATGAGAACGCAGGAAGAAGGCACCTGTGATCTTGAATGTGGTTGCTTTTATAACATTCATAATATTATATAACTGTTTAGAACTGTAAACTGTTTCCCAGTTTCCTTAAATGTTAGCTTTGTAGATAGTATTAAGTTGTGTTTGATTTTTATGCCCCCACTTGTAAGTGAGCGGCATATAGCGTTGCTACTCGCCGTACGTCCTGTACGAACCTTGTCCGCTCATCATCTTTGGAACTATTTGGCAGAATGTTTTCATAATTGGTAGGGAGATTGGTTATGTAGGGAGATTGGTTATGATGAGTAGATGAACCCTATCAATTTTGAGGTCAATTGGTCAAAGGTCAAGGTCACAGTAAATGTCACAGTGACCTTCAACATGAAAACCTTGTCCGCTCATTATCTTGAGAACTCTATGGCAGAATGTTTTCATACTTGGTTGGGAGGTTGGTTATGATCAGTAGATGACCCTTATTGATTTTGAGGTCAGTTGGTCAAAGGTCAAGGTCAAATTGGCTTTCAACATGAAAACCTAGGTGGTGACCTTCATTTTGTTCAAATGGTGAAATTAGTTATACAAAATATGTTCAGATGTTTCTGTCAGAATTTTCTGATTTTCATCATGGCTATTACCAACAGAAGAAAATTATTTACTGCAAAGAAAAAACAGCTATAGGTCATGCTATCATTCAACAAAAAAGCGGTTGTGGGGGCATCTGTGTCCCATGGACACATTTCTAGTTGATATTTAGTGATGCCTTTATGTTCTTAATAGACTTTTATGCTATGATTTTTAGGTCATTCATGCATTTGCATCCCAGTTTGTGAATGCAGTTATCTCATATTATATTACATATAAGTTTTATGCATTAGTTTGTGATTAAGAGTTAAACTTATTTTCCTTCTCCTGTAAATTTAATAGCAGTATATATACTATTGTCAAGGAGTTATTCAGGTTGTTATGAACGACTGACAATGAATAAGCCGTGGATTGGCATTTTCTAATTTGTGTTTGCATAGCAAATAGGAAGACTAGACATCTACAATTTTGAATTGCAATTGCAATTATGGTTTACTGGCAATCATAGTACCGATATTTTGTATAATCAATTGTCAAGTTAGTGGAAACTAAATTTTTAATCAGAATTCTTCTTTTTTCTTCCAGGTAAATTTATTACAATTTGAAGTGAGTATGGCTGCTGTTGATTTTGTTTCTGGATTTATTTTTTTTTTCAATGATTTTCAAGCAAGTGAAGCGTTAGCCTTTTGTCACGATCAAGAATATGATATTCTAGATCTTTTTCAGTTTGGTCACAATATTATTGGGTTTTATTTGTACTCTGAGTTTGAATATTGCAGAGAGTTCTGTCATGCAAATGCTTTTAATGTAGTAACATACAACATTTCCAGCATTCATACCTAAGGACATGGTCATTGTCCCTTAAAATGTTTGACTCCATTTATGGAACAATATGTGATGATCCTTAGTATTGATATGTGCCAAGTCAAATGTGCAAGTATATCGTAATTTTTGCATAATTTGAGGTGTTTCTTGTTTGTTTTTGCTTTGAGTTTATGAGAACAAAAAATCATTGTTTAATAAAGATAGTTTTAAGTTAGAAGTATTGTGTTTTGATGTATACCTGTTTATCTGCAACCACTGAAGATATTCGCTTGACATTTAAAACAAATCTTATTAGCAGTTAACATAAGCATAACCTACAAGCAGCTCTTGTTCATAATGTGAGAAATTTGTGATTGAAAAAAATAAACAAGACAAATACAGCTTTATATAACTGGACTGCTGACTTTTAAGCAAGTATCTGTCTTTTGATTAGTCTTTTCATAAAGTTTTTGTAAATACTTGCTGGTGATGTATTTACTCCAAAAGCAGTACAGCAATTTAATGGCTATGAGTACTTACTGGACCAATAAAGCAAACCAGAAACTCTTTTTCTTGCAATGTTACACAGAGTTGCATTAGGATACATTAAATTTTTTAAGGCTAATGAAGTTTGCCAAGTACTTCATATTTGTAATGTTAAGATGATGGATTTTTGGTATCAACATCACATACTCTACTTCTTTGATAAAGAGGAGTTCAGTATTTGTAAGGATTACTGTCTAGAACATCATTTTGTGGTGGGTATATATATTATTGAAGAAATACAAATGTATACCGTGAAGTATCATCCTTTATATGAACATGAGGATATTTAGAGCAAGTTTTAAATGGCCATTTTGAACAGGTCAAATAAGTCAAAAGTATGTGGTTTAAATCTTTGAGGAGGTTGTAACTGAGTCAAATAGGGTCAATAGGGGGGTTAAGATTTCATATGTGTACAGATGGTTTATACGGTGTTTTAATAAGTGCATGCTTCAATACACACAAGTTGTTTCAAGAGTTTTGAACATGTAGAACTGCGATACTTGTCCACATTTTGAGCTCAACTGTTTTAGGAGAATTGTCATTGGCGATGTGGTGAGAAACTGTTGACATTTTCAGTATCTCTCTCATTACTAAAGAAATTTACTTTAAACTTGAAATAGTTGTTTATTATACCTGTGACACCAGCTTATCAGTACACTGATAGTTGTATGAAGCTGAGGGGGGTGTTATGCTATGTTAGCTATGAGGGAAAGGGTTATAGTTACAAGGACATTTGTATGACAAGGTAAATTACTCTTTGCCACTGCTGTCAGAGTTATGACCCTTTTTGAATTAGAAAATATTACAAAAAATGACTTTTTCAAACATCTCTGTCAGTACTATAGATGTTTATTTCAAACTATTAAGACACTGCTTCAGAGTTATGCTCTTTTTTGGACTTCTACAAAAACGTTGACATTTTCATACATCTCTGTCATTTATGCTTCAAACTTGGAGTAATTGTATATAGTGACAATGCACATATGTACAACAAAGCAAATAAGTCTGTGAATGCAGTACTGCTTTCAGAGTTACACTCTTTTTGGGCTTTGAAATTTTACACACAAAAAAACTTTAACATATTCAGATATCTCTGTCATTACTACAGTTATTTACTTCATATTTAGAATGGTTGTTTATAGCAACAAGGCACATTTGTACAACAAAGCACATAATTCTGTAGCCACTCCTTTCAGAGTTATATCCCTATTGAATTCAAAATTTTACTCAGACAAACACTTGCAGCTGAATGTTGGCACATGCAGGCAGTGCTTTTTATTTTTGTAACTTACAGCTGGTAACAACAAAAAGCATCTTTTAAGCCTAAGTCCCTTATTAAAATACTGTAGAAAACCACATATACCTGTACATGTATACATTGAAAATCTTTACCTGTCAATTAAGTAGGATATCCAGACATAGGAAGTAGTCATTTTAAGCTTGCATTTTCTTTGCTGGTTTCATTTGTGTTTCGATTTGAATCTGATTTCATGTTTAGTTTATGTGTTAAGTATCAAGCCAGGTTGGCTAACTTATGTTCAAGTTTCTTTCACAGTAGTGGAAATTTCATTATATATGCCAGAATTTCCATTTTTTGGTGGACCAGGTGTTTAATTTTCTAATCAGTAGTTTTCTGTATATTTATGTTTGAGATATGAGTTTGGTATCATTGCCATAAGTGTATTTTGATCTAGCTATTCCAGAATTTTTTTTTTTTTTTCATATTTCTTGTTTTGGTTTTCTGAAGCAGTATTTAGACATTGTAAATTCATGTGTTATGGTAGGTAAATTTATTGCTCGTATTTTAACAAAAGAACATGAGTAGCAACACTGAAAACCAACAGAGTACATTAGCGACCAGCATGGAACCAGACAAGCCTGCACAAGTTTGTTTTATACGGGTTTAAAGAACACGGGTGTCGAAATGGAGTTGGTAAACCTTTTTCTTAGTATAAGGATTCAAAATGCGGTAATTGTTCTGTACAATTTTGAGTCCCAGGTACGATCCTACCACCTGCCTGTGTATCCATGCTGTTCTCTTTCAGACTTTATTAATGTTGAAAAAGAGTGGAGCAAACATGGATCCTGACAAGACTGTGAAGATGGGGAGCCTCATCTGGATCCATGCTGGTTGCAAATGCACTGTTTTCAAGTGTTGTGGCTCATATACCTTGTACATGTTATAGAGTAACAGGCAGATTTATGGAAATTTAGATTTATGGAAATTTTAATTCCTGTGCTCCCTGTTCAAATGTTTAGAGAAAAGTTTAGTAAAATAAAGGCTATTGTGAAGTTAGGATTTTTTGTTTATTTGATTTACTTTTTACCATATAAAAAGGGCAATGTCTGCTTGAAGTAACAACACCGCAAGGTTTTACACTTAACCATGGTTTGAAGCAGGAAATGTCTTGAATGAAAAGAAAAAAAAGCACCTGCTGTACAGCTATAATTGGAGTGTTGTGGGAGCATGTCTTTCAAAAGAGTCCATCAGATAGGCCTGGTTTAAACTCAGCTTCCTTGCAACTGTGATTGTTAGTCCTGTAGTAATCACGCTTGGTATATTGGAGTCACATACATACTGGCTCATCCGGGAACTTTTGGTATTGGGATCTCATCTGTTTTGGTTCCAAGGAATAATTATTATTTTTGATAAAGAAGCATTCATCTGTGTCGAAAGGCTTACATGTTGTATTAAAAAAAGGTTTCATTAAAAAAAATTAACTTGCTATATCTCTTTGCACAATGGTACTCTTAAAAGTAGAGTCAATGTACAACCCAATCATCTCTTGTACTGAAAAAAACTACTTTCTTGCACAATGGATTTCTCTGTATGTTAATTTGGAGATACCCTTGAAAAAGATTGCAAAACAGGTTGCAGAAAATAACCTCTTAATAAACTAAAACAATAACCCCGCTAAATATTTTTTGCACAATGTACCTCTCGTAAGTACAGTCAATGTGAACCTCGTAATTACCTGTTGAACTGAAAAAGTAACCCCAGTATTACTTTCTTGCACAATGTATCTCTCGTCTGTACGTCCGTCCGTCTAGAGGGGGCAGGGGCTCAAGGTAAAGGGTCTCTTAAAGGGTAAAATTTTATTTTCGTGTCCGCTCCTTTTTCCATAAACGCTTGGACATTTTTTCTTCAAACCCACTAAATGTTAACCTTAGGCTAAAATGTCAGAAGGCATGAGGCGATCGCGTGGCTCAAGGTCAAGGTCACCCTTGAAGGCAAATTTTGTTTTCGTGCCGTCCATTTCAGAACGCTTGGATACAGTTTTCAAACTCGGTAAAATGTTAACCTCATTAGCTGATTGCGGGAGGCATGAGGCGGTCAGCTGGTTTTACGGTAAAGGGGTCACCCTTGAAGGTCAAATTTTTTTAAAACCTCCACTTTTTTTCATGTCATCTCGAAATCCGTGATTTTTGTATTCGGTAAAAAATATATGTCTTTTTCAAAATATACAAATTATTCATGACTAAAAGTTTTTAATTGAATTACACTGTATTTTGGGGTTACCTAACAACCCTATCTTCATTGATGTTCACTTTTTTTACTTTTCCCCCATGTAAAATTGCAGAAAATTTTAATATATGTGCCCCCGTTTTGAGATTATACATAACCCGAAGTTAAATTGTTTTTAAATATCTTTATGTCTGCTAAAACCATGCGGGTTAAAGGTGAACATAATCCTATGACCAAACAAATTCAATTTTTGGTCCGGGGGGGGGATATAGTGTCCTTTGGACTGCCTTGTTTATCTTTATGCGGGTGAATAGAAAGGGTGATTTTTAAATAAAATATAATTTTATCAAAATTCTCCCACTATAAAATGCAAGTTGGGTACGTCGGTCTAAAATTAAAAAAAAAAAAATGTGACACAGCGGGTTTTTTTTCAAAATGGAACCATATCTTACCATAAAACTACTAGCATTATTTTTTAATAATAATTTGACATTTAATCGAATAAAAAAAAAATTGCGAAAACACCCTTTTTTTTTTTTTTTTTCTTTTTATTATGTGAAATTTTAAAACATGATTTTCTTTTTTTGTGGTGTAAATGTTCTAGTTATTTTCATAAAAAAACACAAAGACCCCAGGGTTTTTTTAGCTTCTTCTTTTTCTACTGTGATGTTGTTTTGTTTTTCGATATATAAATTTTTGTCGAGTCTTCAAGATTTTTATTTCTGAACCTTTTGCTGAGTCTTTTTTTGTTAAACCACTTTTTGTCAGTCTTCTTTATGTTTCTGGACTTTTATTGAATCACCGTCGTCTTTTTTTTTTATAAATTTACCAACCAAAAACCACTCTTTTTAAAAGATTACCCTTTTTTTTTGTTACTGTTCTATGCATGAACCGATTGATGGGTATATTAAAATGCACACTCAAGCGAAAAATATAAGCATTTCGTATCATATAAAAGGTCTTTCCCACACTTATATTAAAATAGGACGTGAAGACAGATGAAAAAGGTTTTTCCAAAAAATGTTAAAGTAAAATTGGTTTCTGCAAAAAGAACGCTAAGGAAATATCTGCGGGTAACTGTTACATAAAAGAAACAGTAAATGCTAATAGTGGAATTTTCGGGGACCATCAAGCGTATCCTCGGGTTTTTAACCGGGATGACAGCTCAAGTTAGGGTTCTATACGCATTTGAACAAAAGGGATTTTACCCAAAACGCAACCAAGGTTTTTGCTTAGTAACTTTCATCTTGTTTAATAAAACACATTAAAAATTTTTATTT
>CM037789.1:42188217-42238217 GCA_021229015.1 Solen grandis
CAACTGGTCGCTTATGCTGCGTTTACACTGTTCCCGGCGGCCACGGTAGCCCCGTTTGCACGAAACGTAGTGCGCCGTGGGCTATGATGTTTATTTTACTATGTATATACAAGTTGAGTTAAGTTCTCCCAAGTTTTCTCAAGGCTTATCACGGTACATCCGTGACGAACCGTGGAGGGGAGAAAGACTGAGCCTTGTATCATCAAGGCGTGCCACGTTGCGGCCTAAGGTCTACCACGGATGCCAGTACGCCCATCCCCCCCCCCCCCCCCCCCCCCCCCCCCCCCGTTCTGATGGGTTCTCTCACGTTCAGATCAAGGTCTGACACGTTTCTTACGTTCTGTCAAGGCTTTCTAAAGTGGCATTTATTCAAATTTCCAAACGATCCTGTAACCACAATTTCATAAAGATGTTTGCGTAAACATGGTCGTAACAAAAAAGGATGAACACAACATTTGTTTCAATAAGCACATTTTCACTCTTTCTTACAAGATATAATTCGAAGAGAAATGCAAAATGTGTACTACAGATTTGTTAAGAGATGTAATCTGCACATGTTCGTTTGCGACAACATTACGACAATACATAAGTAAGAAAGAAAATATTACTTAAGCTCATCCAGTTGTTTACAAAAATACCTTATTTGAATATTCCGCATATCTTCGTCAATTTTCTGACGTTTTTAAAAGACCTCCCGTATTCCCCGTAAAAGAATCACGAGTGCTTAAATTGATGACGTCATCAATACACGCCAATGAAATGTAAACAACAAGAGTATTTTGACATCCATCCAAAATACTAAATTGCGTCATTTGATCAACACTTCCAATTCGTTTAACTGTTATTTTACAACAGATATTGCAACTATTGTATTATTTGTGTTTAATGTTATATTTTCTTTTTTTCATGAAAATTGTATCATTATGAAATGTAATGGGCCTTTAATAAGATTTATCAGATACATATGTATACAAATAAAAAGCAACAAAATATAATACAAAAACACACAATAATAGATGGCAATGAATAAAGATATCTAGTACAAATAAAGCTACAATTAAAGCCCAAGATTTTTATTTATATTTTTAAATTGACCCCCCCCCCCCCCCTAAAAAAAGCTTTTATTTTATTTTTTATTAATCTTTAATTGATTGTATAATTGACCAAGATTTACCATTCAAAAATTCCCCAGCTAGATTTAAAACCGCGACCTAACATTGCACCGCGCTGCATATAACTAGCGTGGCAGATGATACACCAACATGCATGTGCATATTTATAGGCAATGCAGTTGTCAAAATGTTTCAAATATCTACTAATTATTTGCCACGTACTCGCTAGCACATTTACTTTTTATTTCCGTTTATTAAACATTTTATTTTCAGCATAAATCGTTAGCACATTTCAATTCGGTTTCGACTTACATAATTAAACCGTACTTAATTGTACATAAGGATTAACATCACTGGGTGAAGAAAAATCAGACCTTTATCTCTGTGTAGGGGAAAATATGTGAATCTAATAATTGCCTAGAAATGCTGTTCAATGCAGAATGCCCGCTACCATAGAACATAGTTTTTAAAAATACCGTCTAAAGAAAATCATTCGCTGTACGAGACTACATCAGGAGAGCTCCCCGTCTCACTGCAGACCACCAAGTTTTGTTACGTCCTATTACGTTCTGTCACGTCTTGATGCGTTCATCCCGTTTTGCTACGGCCTACTAGGTTTCTAATCTGCACCGTGACTGCCATGGCGATTTTATTTTGACAGTTAAAAAGATGTGGCCCGGCATCCATGGCGATCCCGTTCCCCCACGTTCTCTAACGGCCATCCCGTTTTGTCAACGGTGGCCTGAAACGCGGTCGTCATGGCCGCCGGGAACATAGTGTAAACGCAGCATTACAGTCAGCTATGAAGTATATTTTCAAGCGATGCCAACAAACGCAATGTTATAAACCCGCGGGCTATTTCTTAGCTACCTTTTTCGGGTTTTTATTTTATTTTATAACGTTAATTATTACCAATCCTAGTTGCGCTTATCTTTGGCACGCCAGGATCGGCTTGAATATATTTTGTCCGTGCTATTTCTCGGCTACCAATGGTCTGATTTTGCTTAACAGCATTAATAAGTCTTGTTGCGCATGTCGTTGTTACGTCATGACCAGCATCATTTTGTATGAGTAACGGCCCTTTGTTATATTTATTGAAGATATTTTGCCCACACTATTTCTCAGCTAGAATTGGTAAGATTTTCATTAAATTTCACTCTAATTGTAAATACTAAGCCTATTTGCTCATATTGTAGGCATGCCATACTTGTTTCGTTTTATTGGCCCCCTCATTTTTTGTTCATTGGGTTATGCACCCCCCCCCCCCCCCCCCCCCCCCCTTTGTCATATTTCTTATTTCTTGAATATATTTTATTTTTTATAGGTCAGATTTTGATTTAACTTCATAGCATTTATAAGTACCAACGCTAATTACACATACCCTTTGCATGTCATGATCAGCGTACTTTTAAGTGAGTTGTTCCCCTTTTTGGATTTATTGAATATTTTTTGTCTGCAATAAATGAATGAGTGTATCGAGCTTTTTTTTTAAAACTATATGCATGTCAAGACTGTCCCTGGCATGTTAGCAGTAACTGTGATAAAGCGGTATCTTTGGGTATTCATCATCTTCAATGATAGTTCTTGTTTAATACCCACGTGACCTACGTTAAGAGCTACGTGACCTATGGGCGGAGCTTGTTGCGGCGGCGAATGATTACGTCATGTTTTATTTGCTAAAATATAGATCTTCCCAGTAACACTGACTCTGAACCGTACATTAAACATCACTTAGTGTTCGCCTACTTTGAAAAAGAAAAAGAAAATCTTGGTATTCTGCAGAGAAGATGCATACCTATCGCTAGCCATGTAAATTTTATTTAATTCAATCAGAAATGGATTGTGTTTCTAAATGTCATCAACTTACCATTTTTACATTACCTCTTAAGTATTATTTTAACGAAACAATTAAATTCTCTACTAACTCCTCTAAATATATTTCCTGAAAGAAATAAATACAAACAGTAGGCCTATACATCACCATGTTCACTTTTCTTAATATTTGCGAATATTTGAAGAAAAAAAATGAATAAGAAATGAAAGAATTTGAATTTTTTTATCGGCCATATTTTAGGACAATGTATATATAGATTATGATTACTAATTCAAATCCAGTCCAGGTAATCAGTCACTGAGCAATGTTACTGATAAGCCAAGGAACACTAATGCACAGAAAACACAATTTATGTGTGAAAAAAAAAAACGGTTAATAATTTGTTTTGTCACTAATTAAACACTTAGAAAAACCAAAATGTGTCAATTAAAACTACAAATGTAAAAAAAAATGACACGCGGAAGGGGCCCACACCTGCAACCGTCCGACCCTAAATCATGCGCCTGAAGTTTTTTCTGAAAATCTGTGTGTGTAGTCTTCTTCCAGATGGGCAAATAGACAGTCAAGATTAATAAGTTCGAACCTATTCCCTTCCACATTTTTGACAAAATAATAATGTTTAACGTGAAAATTGATTTTTTTTTCAGCCTTGAACAAAGCTGTCTTTTACACTGTTGAGTCCAAAACTGATGATTATTCAATGCAATCACTAATTGATAGTGTACATAAGTCACTTTTTTGGTAGGGGTCTGGGAAACCCTTATTAAATATTTTATGCTAGTGCACGATATACCTCTATTTCTTACCCGGAAGGAGTAATGCCCTTTCAGTAATATTAGTGTCCCCCTCCACCATCTTCCCCACTGTTATATTTTTATTTTATTTATTTAAAATGTATTTTTTATCGGGGCCTATGAATACAACTGTAATAAAATACGATTGCACAGCAGTTATTCATAACATGGATTTTTGCGCAGGTAAAAGATACTGCAAAAAATAGTTCATTGCTTGCATTAAATTACTTCCCGATGTTTTTGTGAATTCATAAGCAATCACGAAGCTTCGGCAAAATATTTTTTTCTCCGAGGAATCCCCGATGCTTCTTTGATGTCTGGCCGAAATATCAGGGGGCATTCGGGGATATCGGCGACCTTTCTGTGACACATTCCCCATATTGTGATTGAATCTCAGAATATTTGCAAATATATATTGGTAAGGGTTGAAAAGTGCACTCAGAAATTTGTTTCTGTTTTGGTCAATCTTAGACTGAGGCGGTCAAAAAGGCCACCGGACATTGCTTAGGGCTTCCCCTTAAACCCTTAAAAGTCTTCTCTTGACTTTGTCGCTGAATTCCACCATCCAAGTCTCATAATTTCCATAATCTTCCCCGAGACACCTAGGATAGTTCGCAAGATCCCCTAATATACGGAGATATTCCCCCCGATGATGTTTCAAACTTGGTGAAAATCGGGGGCACCTTAGCCGATCATCGGATAAGGTCTTTCGGTGCTTTTCCGAGCATCGGGATTCAATATCATTGTACCATAGCCGAAACATCAGAGAACGTTCAACGGACCAGTCCCGAAACCCAATCATTGTCAGTTCTCATGGGACTGCTCAGTCTTTTTTGGCTCAAACATCGGGAGCCATTGGTAGAAAAAATTGTGTATTTCCACATCGTCGATGATTTTCCTCAGTGGGACCTAGGCATTAGATCCATGGCCTTCAAGTTTCAAAAATATATATAGGATTAAAAAAATAAAGATAAAAAAAACTTCACTTTCATCCTAAGATATCCTTCACAGTGCATCTCCATCATACTAAAAACATTTTTATGTCGAAGCATGCCCACGGACCCCGCTAGCACTCACATCAAATTCAGATTTTGCACCCCCCCCCCCCCCCCCCCCCCCCCCCCCAAGCAGAAAAATCTGGATCCGGGCCTGTAATGCGAGGTCAAAGGGAACGCTGTATGGCGTACGTGACAATCTGTAAATATGTTATCAATTATATTTTAAATTTTATGAATTTATTGCAACGCTCCGCTTCGCGTCGTTTCCATAAAATTTAAATATAAATGATAACTAATACGTACCTTATACGAGATCAGATGATAAAGCTCCGATCAGGTAACGTTGACACCATTCAGGAATGTAAGACCTCAATGAATTAGATGATTTGTATTTGCCGAGAAAGTAGGACAAACTGTATGTAGAACGTTTTACAGACACGCAAGAAAGATAGTGAGCATTTTACCTTCTCAATCTTAAGTATTTAAGCGTCATTACTTCTCACGCTTTTCCAGTCACTTAACAAGTGTATACGTAGTAACACATATATATTTAATCAGTCTTAAATACGTTAGATATACGTTAGATATAAAATCAAATCTGACATTATTTTTCCCTAGTCAATGTCTTCACGTGGTAGATTGACGAGATGTCACCATAAAACCTGCCCGGATGTTGGTCACTTAATTGAAATATTCATAAAACTTCACCTATTTTTCTCTCGAGGTGGTGTGTGCGATAAATTACAAATTCCTAAGCATAAACCACAAAACTACGGTGTACAGGTCGGGCCAATTTAATTCTCACTTTGGGCGATAATAATGTATGTTGTTGTTGTATTGGGGTTTACCGTCGCTGCGATAGTATTTCAATCATATAGCGACGTCCAGCTAATTACAGGTGGAGGAAGACCCCGAGTACACAGAGGTACCCGGGTAGAACCACCGACCTACCGCAAGCCAGCTGGAAGGCTATAATAATGTATGTATAGGATCTGACATTAATTGTTATTTCATATCAAATTTTACTAAACTAGTTCATAAAAATATTATAAAGCGCTTTCTTTTATACCTACTAGAACAAATGAAAAAAGTATCAAATGTAATTTGACATTTGTAAGAAAATAAATTTTAAATTTCATTTTTTAAATAGAGTGTAGTAGATGTAATAATATAACCATTAGCATTAGTGTACAAACAGTCAGATGTGATTCCTAACAGTGCTTCGTTCTTCCTTACAACAATATCAATGGATTTCGATTTGATACGTGTATTTGATGCATTCCATAGAAATTGTATGTGTTGCATTCCCAGAATAACTGTTAAATTGATTCAAAACAGAAATAACATAAGCTTGAAGAAAGGTAATTGAATTTGAATTGTACAATGGTAATGTAACTTAAACACTCGAATTCTACCAACAGTACTCTAGTCGTAAAAAAGTTTTTTTGTTTTTTTTGTTGTTGTTGTTGTTTTTTTTTCGAAGAAACAAGAATAATGAAATTCGCCAAAATCATTATGGTAAATCATCCATCATAAATTTATAAGCATTGCCCATTAAATGCTTAAAAAGTCTTCAGTGCAGATGCAAGCGTCAGTTGGCTCAGAGTTATTGGCATTTTTGCTCTAAGTCTATGAAGGCATGCATTTACTATTAAATTCAAACGTTCACTTGATGGACCATGATCACAATTTGATGATGGATAGATTACCTTAAAGAAGTACTAAGCGACAAGTAAGATTTGTGGAATTAGGATCTCGAAATCATCTTCAAACTAATGTTCCAGTATTTACCCTATGACTAGAATCTCAATGGATTTCCTTTTCCTTATTCATTTTTCTATTCACCCAAACTGATCTACTATGTACACTGCGTATTCTTTATTGTTGTTGTTGTTGTTTAGGTACACTTTCTCTAAATATGCATATGCTTTGTAAGTCGCTGTGACTGTGCACCTTTAAATCATTTTGCGTATGTTTACAACCTCTAGAACACTGATTTATACAATTTGTTCTTCTCAAACTCTAGCAGTATCACGGTTACACAATCCTTCATATAGTTTGACGGTTTTCATAGAACATGTAGGCCATACTCATTTAAATAAATATGTCATTTTGCACCAAATGAATGTCAGTGGCATATACCAAAGACACAACTCTTGAATAAATATTGTTTAAACTAAGGTTGTTCAAGCCTGATGATATATCGTGTGGATACCAAACTTACACGAGGCTACTATGCATCATTCTGACGGACTTATTCCTTTAACTACAGTTTGTCCTATTTAATCGTCCAATGGAATGCTTGTATTTTGTTCAAATTTTGAAACATATATTGCATAAAATGATCCGCGAAGTTTTCATATGGAGAAAATATTAGTGTGCGTGATGCCTCTTTGGTCTGTGATCTTTGGACTTCATGGGCAGATCTCGCTGCAGGGGCGGATGATTACGTCATGTTTTGCATGTAGCCTTATAAAATGCACCCATTGATACGGACTTTGAACCATCACGTGTACTGTAAATCAAATGGGATGCAATATGTATATGGCGTACGTGCCAAAGAAAGAATTATGTTATCGTTTATATTTTAAAATGTTATGGACTCATCGCAACGTGGCACTTGCGATTAATTATCTAAACGATACCTTCAATGTAATACTTACTATTTTTCCAAACTTAAACAAACGGAGGATATCTGGGACGCTGTACTTAAACAGTGCACCTTGTTTAAACGTCCATCACTTGTCAAGGAAGACAGGCCGACCATAAACCTGCCCTGTTTGTCAAACTGACATGTCATTACCGGAAATGACTGTTATCAATTAGTGTTAAATCATGCTTTTCACGTCATTTCGTTCAAGGTCATGTCGTTCCTTTCCCATGAAGACGCTGAAATTGTACCATGTTTTAAACACATTGCAAGCTACTAGCACAAGTACATGACCTGTATCTTTTTTTATTGGAACATTTATGTATTTGTCTGCAGGTAAATATAGGTCAACAGCTCCCGCTCTGTCGCTGCCTGGATACAGAGCCAGGTAACTCATCATCTCCTTTCTTAATTGTTTTGACTTGCCAACATTAGGCAGTACGATACGACAAACTATTCAGAACGTGACATTTTCAAATTATGTAATACGATATAAGCATATACATTTACGTGTTAATCTCTCTCAATATGTTATCTCTTGGTTCAATTAGGTGTTGAGACATTGAACAAGTCAAGAGTAAAGTGATTTGTATATTGTGCATGTATATAAGCGCTCTTTATTAATAGAATGCAGTTCGCATGTTTTCGATCTATATTATTGTTGTAACCCTATTTGTTTATTTCGTTTACCTTTCTGTATTTATAGAAACTTTACAGAAAGAAGCGGTTGAATAAATAAAGAAAAATATGCTACTTATGGATTATTATTTATTAATTATATATTCTACAAAAATATGTGTCATCTTCTTCAAGATATCGACACAATATTATACAATGATACAGGTAAGATTTCTTGTTCACAAGACGAAAATACCTCATTTCGGATTGATCAAATTACGGATATCTCGAAGTCTTAGTTTTGGTTCCATGAAATTCGAGATAACGAGTGCCGACTGTATTTGTTTATATTTGAATAAAAAAATGCAACTTTCTGTAACTGGTCCATGAAGTTAAACCTCAAATACACAATTAATTTCCGTGACCTTGTTTTTATTCCTGAATGTGACTTATCCTTAAAATGTTTATCAGATGAAAATATATGAAACGTATTCCTTGTGTGTAAAAGGTGGAAATAAACAGCAAAAACAAAACAAATATCTAACTACACGATTTCCGATGCAAATTTTTAGCTCGACTATTCGAAGAATATGAGAGCTATTGTAGTCACCCTTTCGTCGGCGTCGGCGTTTGCAGCTTTTGGTTAAAGTTTTACATGCAAGTTACTATCAACCTTATATCTCAATAACCATGTATGGTATTGACTTGAAAGCTTATGATATGTTCAGGGGCATCAGACAATCAAGTTGATAACTCTTGACTGAATTAAATATAAATAATGGCCCCCTTTTAACTTAGAAATTTTGGTTAAAGTTTTGCATGCAAAAGAAAATTTGGTTAAAGTTTTGCATGCAAGCTACTATCCAGCTTGTATCTCAAAAAACATTCATGATATTGACTTAAAAGTTTATGAATATGTTTAGGGGCATCAGACAACCAAGGCAGATAACTTTTGATGGAATATATTACAAATTATGGCCTCTTTTTTAACTTAGAAATTTTGATTAAAGTTTTGCATGCAAGGTACTTTCATGCTTATATCTCAGTATCCAGGTATGAGATTGAATTGAAACATGTTCAATACATTCAGGGGTATCATACTATCAAGGTAGATAACTCTTGATGGAATATATTACAAGTTATGGCCCCTTTTTAACTTAGCAATTTTGGTTAATGTTTTGCATGCAAGGAATTTCATGTTTATATTTCAGTAACCAGGCATGGGTTTGATTTGAAACTTCTATGTTCAATGGTATCATACTATAGTGGCAGATAGGTTTTAACTGAATATAATGCATATTAGGGCCACTTTTTGACTTAGATTTTTTGGTTAGAGATTTGCATGCAAGCTACTATCCAGCTTATATATGTGTGTGTGTGTGTGTGTGTGTGTGTGTGTGTGTGTGTTATTGACTAGAAAGTTTAGGAGTGTGTTCAGAGGCATCCGAAAACCAAGGAGGATAACTCTTGGACTGAATTTTATACAAATTATGGCACTTTCCTGTCTTGGATACAGTGTTATTATGCTTATGTCTCGGTAAATAGGCATGGGATTGACCTTAGACTTCATAATCCTACGTAGGAGTATTAGACTATCAAGGTATATCATTTTGACTATTATTATGTACAGGGTATATGAAGGGCAAAACTTGAAATAGATTTCATTTGATTTACCAACAAGTATTTTGAATAGTCGAGCGTGCTGGTCTCTGACAACTCTTGTTTATATTTTTAAATATTTGATATAAAACTACCGGTACCTCGAGGAGATTTTGATACCCCCTCAAGCATGCAAACAAACATACACTTTCTTTCTCTCTCTGAAAACCACAATTCATAACTACTTAGATGTAACTTCAAATGATCATTTCATCTTTTTCATTACCTTTCTCAAGTATTACTGAGTTAGTTTCCAGCAATCCAACTGTAACGTCTCGTGTTGAAATGTTCATTAGTTGACTTTGGGAACTGTTTTGCCTCATCGAGTCATCGATAATTAAGAAATCCAGAGCGCGTCATATTGACTTGTGCCAAGGCTCGAAAGCACGATATTAAATTAGATACAAAAATCCAAATTACTGAATATAACGAATGTCACTTGACGCGCATGCCGTCCAATTAAAATGTAGGTTACTATGTCCTGAGTAAGTTAAAACGTCATAAATTGAAATTTTAATAGTTAAGAAGGAGCTCGCTCGTTCGCCCCTTCTTGTTCATCAAGATTTCACTTAATATGTTTAATGCTACCTTCACATACACGGATTTTTCTTACGAATCCTTACGTATGGCACAAATCGTAAAAGTACACGAATCATTACGATTTGGCCACTTTTATGAGCGATTTAAGAGTGGTAACGAGTAATTACGAGCCATTTACGGTTTATTACGAGTTATTACGATGTATTTACGGCATTTTTCCAACCACGGATAAATACGAGCAAGTTATGACATTTTACGGGCTTTTTATGGATTGTTACGAGTATATTACGGAATGCTACGTTTCATCTACGCTTTTACGTGTAAATTACGACCTGTTAACCATTTTTTTTTAAAAAAATTCTTTGTACATCATTCGACAACTGACATCCAGTAAGACAACATGGCATATGAGAGAAACAGATTGCAGTTATATCAACGATTTCTACAATTGCTCCTTCCACTAGCTCAGAGGGAAGAGGAAGATGCCCAGCAGCAAATAGATAACAAATTGTTAACGAGACATTTACGGATTCTTGCGAGTAGTTTACGGAGGGTTACGTGTTGTTGCGACCGGTTTACGATACTTACGGATTGTTACAAGTTATTTACGAGTTCTTTACGGAAAATGTAATCCGTGAACAATCGCAAGAAAATTTTTGGCATGTCAAAAAATTTGCCTCTCTTCTCACGGATCCTCACGATTGTCTACGAGTTGTGATGAGTTATTAACGGATACCAACGAGCTATTTACGGATGCTTGCGATTGACTACGAGTTGGCAATCCGTAAGGACTCGTAAGAAAATCCGTGTATGTGAAGGGGGTATTAACTATTATACTGATCACATTCATTCTTCGAGCATGCGCTCTCTCACCGGATGAACTTTCGCTACCCGGAACTAACGACGCCATACTGCGGAACGTATTACCGCAAGCATCTGCTTCAGCAATACCGTATTCTATAATTAACCGATTTCCCCGAAGGGGGAATTACCGATTATATTTAAACGAGCTGCGTTAATATTTATAGTACCATATTATTTACCATGATATAACTTAAAAAAGTTATGTTGGAATTATAAGAAATATATGTTTGACAGTATTGTGGACAATTGTATTTCTGATCTCATAAAAATATATATACAGAGCTTATGTATAGCATATGCTATGACAATTTTGGATCTAGGTAATGTATTAACACTACATTTACAAATGAGTGTAAACGAGGGTCTCCATGGTTTGACGACAAGAGCGAAAAATGAATTTTTAATGTAAACGTATATAAAAAAAGTGACCAAAGCCCGGAAAA
The DNA here is from genome assembly GCA_021229015.1 of Solen grandis. NCBI lineage: Eukaryota > Metazoa > Mollusca > Bivalvia > Adapedonta > Solenidae > Solen > Solen grandis. The sequence goes on from CM037789.1 coordinate 42,199,730, forward strand.
AATTTTTAAAAAAGGTTTAAGAAATTAAAAGGAAATAAATACTTAATTAATTAAGTCAAACCCAGCTAATTGTAGGGGTATTACATTAAAAAAAAATAACTCAACCATTAAAGGTAAAATAAAAAAGAAATGGTTTAATACAGAATGTTATGACGCTCGAACAGAACTTAATAAGGCAAGAAATGTTTTTCTTAGAAATAGAAGCAATATCAATAAACAATTCTATTTAAATAAAAAATGAATTATAACAATATAAACGTAAAATAAAAGAAAGTTTATGAAAGTGGAGGGAAAACGTATTTCAAAACCCCCATATCACAAAAGTTAAGCCTTTTTTTAATTCTCTCGTTCTTTCTATACTCACATTTTTTTGCAGATATTTGGGATAGTCACCAGAGCCCAAATGTTGAAGCAATTTTCTCCAAATTTTGTAGAAAAAAAATCTGTGTGAAACAATCTACTAATCTAGAGGCATTGTATGGTGAACTAGGTCGCATACCAATGTTTAAACATTGAAAGTTATTAATACTTAAATACTGGACTAGATTAATTGATCGTAGTGAAAGAACAATACTTTTTAAAACTTATTGGATGCTAAAAACAGATACTGACAACGACCAAACACACAGTGGGAATAACTGGGGAATTTAATATTAAAACTATTTTAAACGAGATAGAATTATCTATCCTATGGGAAAATCAACTTGATATGCCTATAAAAAATTATTTTAAATTCCTACATAACAAACTATATTAGAACAGCACTTGCCAAATTTCGTACGTCATCACACAACCTAGCAATAGAGCATGGGCGTAATAGTAATATCCCTAGAAACGAAAGAATATGTCAAAACTGTAATACAGGTCAATTAGAAACAGAATACGATTTTTTACTTGCCTGTCTAAAATACTCTAATCTCAGATCAAACTACATTAAGTGGTATTATTATACATGGCCGACCGAACAGAAATTTATCAATTTGATGAGAGCTACATCCCGAAGCATTGTTATTAATCTATCCAAATATATTTATTATGCTATTCTTTTTTAAAATTTCATAGATATTTCTTATACCATACATATCCGTGATTTCAGTACCGTACTGTTTTTCAACATTTTCTATTTCATAATAATTATTTCCCTATTTTATATTGTGAAAAGTAAAAGTTTTATTATGCACTTTATAACATCATGTGCTCCTAAAAACCTTTTTATTTTTTAGATTACATACCTTTTGTTTTCTAAATTGCTATGAAACATGGTAATGTTTATATGCAATAAACTATTTGTATTGTATTGTATTGTATTAGGCAGTACATTAATAAATTAATGGCACTGTCTTAGAAATAGATGAAATAAATGGTGTGAATATGATACTGTTTTCATAGAAAATCAGTTTGGTTTTAGAGATAACCGTAGTACAATTGACTGCATTTTTATTTTACACACAATAATTCAAAATATATCATCTAAAAGTAAGAAACTATATTGTGTTTTCATAGACTATAAATCCTGCTTCGATTCAATATCTATTAATAACTTATGGATAAAGTTAGTACAGTGTGGTTTTAGCTGTAAGTTCTTGAACATGTTAAAATCTTTATATTCTAAGGTGTCTGCATGTGTTAGATTGTCTCAAAGTAAACTTTCAGTTCGGACCTCATGGCCTTTCACGGAGATAATCAAGCTTTCCTAATGTTTCATTAGGGTACCTTGGTTATCTTGTTAAAGTGATCCAAGACATAACGGGACAATTACAGGGACTTTACCTTAAATGCAATGTAACGTCATATAACTACAATTACAACTACAAATATTTTATTGCATGAAAACTTTACATGTTTTTATAGCAAATAAAAATAACAAACAAGATAGAAAGCATGGATTTTCTGAAGAGCACATGATGTTATAGTGCATATCTATAATGCGTAACTCAACTTAGTTTCTATTCAAATTAGCATAGTATATAAATTTAGACAAATTGTTAATAATATTTTTTGATGTTGCTGACATAAGATTGATGAATTTCTGTTTAGTTGGCCATGTATAATAATACCTTTTATATATTTTGACCTAATTTCCGAGTGCTTCGAGCAAATTAACAAAAATTGATACTCGTTTTCTATTAAACCGGTATTGCAAAATCTACATATTCTTTCATTTCTGGGGATGTTTATGTGTCTACCGCTTTCAACAATTAGGCCATGAGACGATGTACGAAATCTAGCAAGTGCAACTCTAAATTTTGATTCTGTAATAATGTCGAGGTATGTTTCAAAGTTGAATGGATGTTTATATAGACTATATGAATCTAGGCGAGTAGAAGTATTGATGGATGAATATCATCTCTGGTAATATATATCTAGCACTCGCTGTTTAACAGTATAATAGTTTATATCCATATTAAACTGATCTTCCGACATATATGATAATCCCATTTGGTTCAGCATAGTTTTGATGTTATATGCCCAGTTATTCCCATTATAATTCAAACCATTGTCAACATCATTTTTTAACATATTGTATGTTTTAAAAAGAAATGTTCTCTCCCTTTGTTTTAGCAGCTTTAACCAGTACTTAATCATTATTAATTTTCTATATATAAACAATAGCATACGACCCAATTACCCGTAGAGAGCATCAAGGTTTGTGGATTGTTTTACGCACAATATTCGTCTACAAAACTTTGAATGGATTGCCGCTATGTTTGGACATGCATGATGTCCCCAAACCTCGGCAGAATAGTTTAGAACTGGTAAAACAAGAGAATCAAATAAGTTATTCTTTTGTGAAACAGGAATACCTAACTGGTTGTATACTATAAAAAGATTATGAAGTGAGAAGGAGGCGTGCTGTGCAATGCGTTTCTGAGTACGGCTCCAATTTCCATTTTATAAAGATATACACCTAGGTATTTAAAACAAGTTACTATTTCAATTCGAATATTATATCATATGATGTTGGCCTATCATTTTCAAAAATCATTATTTTAGTTTTTGCAGCATTTAATTTTAACTTCCATACGTCACAGTAAAGCTCTATATCATTAAGAATAGATTGTAATGAGACTGGATCCTGTGTAAAAACAACTGCGTCATCAGCAAATAATAATAAAAATAGTTGTACATCATCAATATTTATCAATCCATTGATATTGCTATTTACGTTGTGCAGTATATCATTAAGAAAAAAATAAACACTGTATGCTACTGGCCGGATCACCCTGCTTCACACCGATTTTTGAAGAGATCGGTTCCGATTTTAAAGATTTGTATCGAACAGACGCTTTCACAGTTAAATACATAGATTTTAGTGCATTTACAAATTTTGTGCTTATATTTTCATTCAATAATTTTCTCCATAACAGTATTCTATCAATTCTATCAAACGTTTTCTCCCAATCTAAAAATACTACATATAATTTTTTCTTGTTATACAATGTTTTTGTGATAATTTGCATGTAATATAAAAATACAATCAACGGTTGATTTATTTTTTTGAAAACCATATTGATTATCTATAAACTTGTCGTATTTACCTGACCATTTGATAAGTCTATTAACAAGAAGTTTAGAATATATCTTCGATAATATATTATTGAGAGTAATACATGTACCGCGAAAGTTTTTCGCTTCCTGTGTTCCGCCTTTAAATATTGGTACAATTATACCCTCTTCCCAGCATTCCGGAAATACACTGTCATTAAATAAATTATTGTAAAATCTTGATAAGAATGGGAAAATTATATCAAATGAGTTTTTAAATACCTCAGCAATTAGTTGATCAGTGCCAGGACTTTTTGAATTGTTTTGTGAAAAAAAAAAACAGCACTTTTTCTGCATCAAGATCATGATCATAGATATAGTCATCCTGTGTTATATGGAGAAGAGTTAATATAAGTTTCAACGAATCATGTTCTCTAATCCAAAAGCTTTATCTGTCTGATGGCTTGTTTATATATAAATGCATATTATTGTAATAAATACTGTTTAAACTAATAGTGACTTAAGAAGTTTTGATTTCAAATGCAATCGTGATTTGAGAATCTTTGATAACAAATTATATTTAAGAATTTTGATTTAAATTACAAACTATGTCATTTAAGGAATTTTGATTTAAGCTATAAATCCTCAAAACAACCAACTCTTTAAAAAAAATGGGAAATCAATGAAATCGATAATTGACAATAATTCGATTGAAAATTTTTTTTTAAAATAATTATATAATCATCTATTTTTAGACTTTATTAGCTTAAAACAATATCAATAAACTGATTTCTAAAATCAAAATAATAAAATACCTATACTCAAATGACTAAATGTTAGAGCAGAAAAAAGGCCATGCATTCAATGACTTTCACAGCTGGATGCCACTTCATGTTCTTACCGGAGATCCGGTGTTAGGGAAAAGTGAATAACTTTCACAGCAGGGTTCCCATGAAAACAGAGTATATTCTCACGCTTTGGACTAAAAATAGAGACCGGAAACACTTTGACCATAAATGGAAAACACATTAGAGTAGTTACCGGAAATGTATTCATTCTTTTGGAAGATAGGGAACTGTTCACATCGTAAGTGTTTCTCTGTGAATATAATGTTTCATTTTATTTTGACTTATGTATTTATTGATTTTTTCTTATATTATTTTCTATATTACATATTTATAAATTTATTCTTAATTATTTTAATGTTTTTTGTTCCCTTTTTTTTTAAAGTAGTGATTTTACCAATTGTATTTTCTATTTATTGCTGCCATTTTTTTTTCTCATACGGTGTTTGAATTGTCCATTGTACACCATGTGTCTCCGCCTAGGGCTAAGGACCTGACCCTCAATGCCCGTGATCAAGCCCTAGGTCGAATGTACAAGTCAGCTCTGTACATCATTGAGACAAACATGAGGTCATTCTACCGATAAAGTCATTCTAACTATAGATCATGATGTCATTCTAAATATAGCTCATGATGTCATACTATAATCCAAAATGGCCACCACGCATACGCAATACACACATAAGAAATAAAATGGCCGCCTACAACATGGCCACTACGCGTCGTACCCTAAATGCTTACATGCAAATGAATTACTATAAATAATAACAGAGATGACCGCCTGATACTAAAAATAGAAACTAGGTCAACAAAATGGCGCCTGTTTGTTGCCTCCAAAGCGGCGACCTTACTACTGATCATAATCAAAGCAATTAGCATGCACTGTTTGGTACTTAACTCGATTCAAAGATGTGACCTTTGGTACCTGCAATATCGTTGGATGTGACATAAAACAAATTCATATTTTGATAAGTTATTTTATTCCCTCTTTATAAAATGTGAAAACCCTGAAAGAGATACAACAGAGCATTGCTTATGTTTTAGCAGACTATAAAGGCGTGTCGTAAGAAGTACAATAGATAGCGATTTGTACCAAAGGCATATGATTACAAAGTGAAATAAAACATCAACAAATAACAATAAATTAAGAACATTATAGATATTACAAAGGCTTCACTTCTTATATGACATAATTGGCACAAAATATTTTTTTTGGCAAAATAATTGTCGATATCATCGGACTTGTTCTGTTTCAGATTAGATCTACTTTTATCATTTCTTTTTTTTCCAGATTTCCCTAAATGGCGAATATTCTTTGCAAAGAATAGAAATTAAGTACATCGTATTTTCCCTTAGTGTATGTATGATAGTTTATTTAAAAATGAAAAGCGTACTGTGAAATGCACTAATGAATAGTATTTATATATGCGGTACAGGCATCTTTTTAGTTGTAAAATGCGGATTAATTAGATTCTAAAATCGGTAACAATAATAATATACTTGTGATCTGCCAGATTGTTTCATAATAGACCTTAATCATCTGATCACACATTACTTGTTCAATCATCTCCTCTACCATCGTCTGAAAACCCACGTTCGCTCATTACGCTTTGCTTTTTAATCGACCGTGGGATATTTGGTTAGTAAAACTTACTCATGAATTATTTATTAGGCATTTCATTGGACCCGTGGCAGAGACAGTACAGCGACAGCAAGGGTCATTTGACCAATGAAACGGCGCGGGATTTTGAAAGTTAGCTTCATTCTACCATGTAAAGTTGATGTCACGCTCCTTCTATATATTGAAATGTTATCACTTCGCGATGAGATACATTCCATATCCTCTCAAAACAAACACATACCCTCTATTTACTACTCAAAGTTTGTAAAGCACCTATAGTATACTCAGCACAAAGAAATATTTCAATCTGTATTGTTTTTTCGTACTAGAATGAACTATGTTTGTTATTTAAAGTTAATGAGTCATAAGAGCATTTATTACAGCAGGTTTTCTTTTTGTATTTGGGTCTTTTAATTGATTAGAATCAAGTCAAATTTGATAAACAAACGACGTTACAATTCCAAAATAACAATTTAAGTTAAAAAGTTGAAAATACACCTCTATATTTTAGATAATATTGAAATTCAATACCATGATGTAAATTCAAAATGTTGCGATTGATGTAATTTTTTAGAATAGAAAATGTTTTGCTTTTTCTGTTGTTGTTTTTGTGAAGTCCTAAAATTATGATCTTATATTTTGAGATGTTTGCATTAAATCAAAGGTTGTTTTTTTTCTGTAAAGGATGGTTGTGAAATTTCAAGAGATATGTAAAATGGCGTTAACCCTTTCCCTGATAGAGGACACCATGAAAAGACCTATGCGAACAGCATAAAACCAGATCAGCCTGCGAGTAACCCGCAGGCTGATCAGGTTTTATGCTGTTCGCTGTTCCTTAGTGGTCTGGAAATGAGGATTTTGTAATTAAATTTGGTAAGGTTTAACTGTGGTTTTCTGCAGATCAGGCTTTATGTGATACCTATTGAGGGCGTCAAAATGAGTCTATATGAGGGAAAGGGTTAATGTAAACATATTTGATTGACAGTTTAGGAACCATCCATACGGTGTCGTATCAAATATCATGTTGTCGTATCAAATATCATGTTGTCGTATCAAATATCATGTTGTCGTATCAAATATCATGTTGTCGTATCAAATATCATGTTGTCGTTCTTATGCTAACTTTCAAAGCATTGCACAATTTGACTCAAACTTATATAACTTGGATGTTAAATGAAGTATCTTACAGTAATCAGATGCATTTAAGATCGTTATCTTATGGAAACTTAATAGTTTCTAAATCTAATGGCTTATCATGCAGTAATTCTTGTGCATTTGTCGCCCCATAGCTATGGAACTCGCTTCCATTGAAAAGAAAGAAATTCGAGTCGATTTTGCTTTTCAAGGGATGCTTGAAAATACATTAGAACATAGTGCATTGTCAATTATGTATGCCTATATTAATATGCATCTGTTGTTAAACATCTGTTTTTGTTTATTTTGAAACAATTTACACTTCTATCCTCGACAGTTTTCAAATTAAAGATTGTTCTTAAGTCATTTACAACTATTCAGATTTGATCAAAATCTTCGATTCTTTGTATAAATTGTTTAAAAAAACAAAATAAAATGATAATACCATTTTGATAACAAACATGCATATGTTGACGATATTTTGAATAATTTTCATCATCATTTATCATATATATGTGATATTTTTTCACTTTTAATACCAACAAATTGTATTAAATTATTTGTTAAGAGGACTATATGGAAGAATGGCATTGTCAAGTATGTTATCATGTTATCCTCTAAAATAAGAGATTAAATATTAATTTAAGCATCATTTTTATAGGAAAACAATAATGGCGAACATTATCCTTAAGAACTGAGTGTTACCGCTAAGTAAGTTTAGTAGTGTGGATCTCATGGTTAATAAATGGTAATAAAATATGAAGGTTAGAAATACAGGAAAGTTGATAAGCTATTTTTCAGGCATATGTCAATAGTTTATATTAGTATTATATAACTTGACTATTTGAGTTTACCGTCGCTTCGACCGTATTTCAGTCATATAGCGACGTCCAGCTAATTACAGGTGGAGAAAGACACCGAATGCACGAAGGCACCCGGGTAGAACCACCGACCTACCGCAAGCCAGCTGGAAGGCTTCCTCACATGAAAATCCGAATGACCCTGCCGGGATTCGAACCCACACGGTGAGAATTAGTATTATATACGACAAACTGGTGTCATTTGACATGTATGGATGGATCCTAAACTGTCAATCAAGTATGTTTACACAAACCAGCTTATCCAACCAGTGTAGGTGTGAAACATGTGGTAAACGGTTGACCTACTTTTCTCAAAAGAACATGTGCATTTTGTTTGTGATACTGTTTGTGAGCACTTGACCTAGGTATGAAAAGACACTGTCAAAATATCAATAGGGGGAGGAGTTTCAAACAAACTGCGGAACCGTCCATTAATGCCATGAGGTGATACTTAGTGGTACTCAGCCCATTTTAGTGACACGCAATGATTGCAATGAAGCTAAAACTAATGACTACAAATCATAAATACTAGTTGAAATTTCATGATTTTGTAAAACCTACTGAAATAAAACTTTTTTCTAACTTCAAAGCTGACACTCCTTAAGAAACAACTCTTGCTGTCTCACTAGATTTACAAGAACCCTTTACCTGGCTTTGTTAATGCCAAGTTGTTTCTGTTAGCAAATGTACTGGTCATTATTTAACTGATTGCCAAAAGTGGCAAAGGAAATGTATTTAACCATTCGCCGATATTTGGATTTCATGCCTACAAAATTGTGAAATGATGCCAAGACTGACGGAAATAAATTAAACATTACAAATAAAACAAAAGTTTCTTCTCTAAAGAAAATGTAAAACATGTTGAATTAAATATGCTTTGCTCAATATCACAACTTTATTCTGGTATTATGAGATGCATCAGTGACTCTATATACTCATGTGTCCCTGGATACGTGTATATTTTTTTTCATTTCTACAACATTTCGTTTACATTAATTCTTTACACTGGAAGACCAACCGTAACATGCAGCAATTATAAATCTTCCATGATGACGTTACTCACACAAAACGGTAAAAGACAAAACTATACATTTTGCTTTCCAAGATGGCGGCCTTTGCATGCAAAATTAAGGGTAGGACGCAGTTCTGATTCCCGGCCCTGTACTATGATACTTAGAGTAAATTAGCCCGCTGTTTAGATTACTACTCCCCTAAATTATCAACAATTATGGAGACGTGCACCCAAAAACATACATATTTTGAACAATGAAAAGTCTATGACTTTCGTAGATTGGTTATCTTAAAATTTATTTCAACCTCTGTATCTAGTTTATACATACATGGTATATATTAAATTCGTAAATAGCAATTTTATTAGATACTCAGATAACTTGATACAAGTTTGTATGTATGTAAGCGTTTAACACAGTTTCCAAACAGATCCTGTATAAACTGGATTTCAACAGAGCATGTGTTTTGTTGTCAAGCAATATTTCCGTTGATATTCAGCTTGATATCTTTTCTTGAACAAAATCTTGGGACCATTGTAAATGGCACAACTATAACAGGAAAACTCATCCATTTTTAAGAAAGAAACAAATTAAAATCAGACTACTAATAACAAGCTGGGACTGATGCTAAATGAGAAATTCGCTTATTTTAAACGCGTCATGAACTGCAAAAACATACTTCAACATTTTAGATACCTTGTAAATAAAGGTGATCAGATTTTCGTGGGGGTCTTTTAAACAGTTTCGATGGTCTGGCATCGTAACCGAAGAGATCGCAGTCTGTCTGGACATACTCCTGTAACTGGTTCATGTAGACCAGCGGCACCTTGCTGTAGGCCTCGACTAGAGCGTCATCTCTCTGTAACTTCACTTCTGTCTTGTTTACGGGTATCTCAAGTGCATTTTTCACTGCCTCTAAAAGATTTTCTCGTGTTATGTTATCAACATCTGAAGATTTAAAGGGCAAGTCGATGTGCTTTGACAACAGTCCTCGTATCTGTAATGAGCACCACGTCCGGAGAACAAGATTGTAAAATGGATAGGTATCGTTGATGCTTTTCTTCACTTGAAACAGGAATTCGATATGACCAAAGGCCGTATCTAACGTAGCCTCTTTTTCAAAATCGTCAAATTGAATTTCAAAGTCGTCGTGTGTACGTTTCCAGTTGTCTATTAAGTACATTGCATCAGTTTTGAATGTCTCCAGTTTCCCTATAAAATTATATGGCATGCGGCATGGATTACAGTGTTGGTGCATTGGTTTAAAATGACCGTCGATGTTATATTTCATCTGCGAGAGTTTAATGATGTACCGTAGGAATTCTGTAAAGGTTACATTGTAACCGTATTTCAGTTCACTTGGAGAGGCATTGCGCCTTGCTGCCTTGATTATTTTAGCTCCGGTTGATTTCCAAAAATATATGTTAGGATTGTATATTTTGTTTTCATAAGCTGAAAACAGTCTAGCATATGGGTCCCGTACGAACATAAAGGACATGGCGTTGAATAAGAAATTGGACTTTTCCGATTCAGTATAAGTGTCTATTAATTTACTTACTCTCCGTAATCTGACATTGCCAAGCCTCATTTCGAAAGGAGATTTATACTTATCAGATCTGTTCATGACCATCAAGACTCGCTTCCAGAACGTGGATCCGACTTTTGGAATGCCACAGTACAGTATGGAATGTTTCTCCTCCACAATTAAGGAACCTTGGAAGTGGAGTGGGTTGAAAGTGTTGGGCTGCGATGTATTCCTGGACGCGCATGCTCGCTTAACTTGCTCTCGGCGCTTCCTGTATTCTAGCTCCCAAGCATTTCGATCAGGGCTTAATTTGTCCTGCTGGGAAAACAATGGTAATTCGCAATGATAAATACACGTACATATGACAGTGGATTAGCACATTTGTACAGAAATAACCTCCTCCAAGTTATTTGGGCAAACATTTATTGACTTTTGTTAGAATATGACAATATAGTGACTTTTCTTGACAATTTTGTTGGACAGAGTATTCAAGAGGGAGAAAAGGAGGCACTGGTCTTGACGTTGGATGTGGATGTTACATGATCAATATAGACTTACAACTATTAACATAATGTTCTGAGTATTCATTTTGAACTTGGTTTAATTCAATAAGCTGAATTACGATTTCTGATTGTATGAATGGTTCCAAACGAGTTTTCAAGTGCGTTTCAAATTCAATGCACACATACTTACAACTAATCCCGAAGCTTTTTGGAGATTTTGGAAGTTTTGAACTTCATTCTTCCCGAATTGATTCGAACTTTCAGCAGGCCATGCCCATAAAGTGGTCCGTCCTGTGGAGGAAACGAAAATACATTCCTTCAAATAATTCTTCATTACGAACACTGAAGTTATCACTCAAAGAGACTATGTTTGATATTGAGGTGATTTACGTTAAAATTATATTACCGCTAAAGTAAGATATACGCTAAAATTTAGGTTACCGCTAAAGTAAGATTACCACTAAAATTTAGGTTACCGCTAATGTAAGATTACAGCTAAAGTTAGGTTACCGCCAAATTAAGATTATCGCATAAGTTAGGTTACTGCTAAGTAAACACTAAAGCTAGATAACCGCTTAAGTTAGATTAATCTTAAAGTTAGGTTACCGTTAAATTTAGGTTACCACTTTACTGTTTTGATGTAACAAGTTCATGTTTCGATTGCATGTTTGTAATTTGTTACCATATATGAAAAAGTATATATGTTTGATCTCAGATGGAATAACAATAATAATAATATAAATGATAATAGCTATTAGCTATAATGATTCACATACATCAGAGGCGAGTTGCTCACAAAAGTAGTTTCAAAGTGTTTTGTAGTCTGCTTCCCGGTCGCCCTCAGTAGTGTAAGGTAGTGGTGAGCTGATTAATCATAAAGTCAACGAATCAGTGACGAGCTACTGGTTGACGTGACGATAACGACGAAAATAATTCGTTGACGAATTATTGACCAAAAAAGGGGGTGTTGTTAATATTTCAACGCGCATCTGATTGGGTAATTTCATTAATTTGATAAATTGATACTTGCAAAGTTGCACTTTGCACATCGTTGGCCTCTGGTTGTAGCCTCTTATACTTTATCTCGGTTCAATGTTTATACATGTATTTGAATATTTGAGAAATTAACATCTATACCTAATACATATCTATATAATCTATATAGTACAGAATACTTTATTTTCATGTTGTACAGTAAGAGAGTTATAATAGGCATTTACTCCAAACATGGTACATTTGGTATTTAATCATGATTAATCAATTAATCAGTGACTTTTGTCTCTGATTAATTGACGAATATTTTTTCGACTGATTCCAATCACTAGTGTAAGGGGAAGGTACCCCAGCCAAGAAGCAGACAATAAAACTTATTGGAACACTTTGTGTGAGCAACTCGCCCAAGTATCTGCAATTAACCTCATTTTTTTAAATAAGTAAAACACACCTTTTTGTAATATACAAGTTAACGCTTCATCATCGTATTGAATAATTCAAATCTATATATAATGTAAGTATTTTTAAGTCAGTTGATAATGATAAAACGAAAGAAAGGTTTCGATCACAAAAGTCATCCCTAAAAACCTAATTATTCATTTTTGTTGTTTCGTTTATACATGTATTGTCAATTTTTCCAACGTTAGATTTTAGACAATCGTTTTGTTCAGTCGGTTCTATTTTACATAACACTCATTTTCTTTTATTCTTTCAACATTTACATTAAGTAGGAATGCAAATGCAGACTTTTCTATTCAGATAGTGAGGCTATTTAGCTGAAAAACCTATCACACGAAACGGTCATCATGTCGCACGTAAAAAATCTTACATTTAAATCATTTAAATTTTAATAAAATGTATGCAGCACGTACAAAGGCCCATTCTAATTAGCCTCGAAAATAAATGAGCTAAAGATTTAAGCAATTGAATGATAGTGTTGAGAATTTTTTATTTATGTGATGTTAATCTCGAATTTCTAATGATATAGATAAATTACTTCTCACTAATGGTGTGCATATCAGTTTTTAACTGAATTTCTTACAGGCAGGTTACAAGATAGCGAGTTTCAGTGAACAGTTTATCAATGTTTTAACAGCGCAGTGACACCGAGGGTAATTTATAGGATGTGTGTTGTGTTAACTTGTTTTTTAGTCGATGTAAAACAAATAATGTTAAACTACATGTACTTTTAGATATGCATTGCATAAAGTATATTTACGTTATAGAGGTCATACGCAACCTCTAGTCATTTTATATGATGATGATGATGATGATGATGATGATGATGTTATGGTGATAACGATGCTATTGTTATTATACGAGGGATTATCATAACATGTATATTCGAGAACTTTTACCATAAAATTATCAACTTCAACCACAGGTCAACAGAACTTTACTCTTTTTCAAAATGACCATATGCACTTATTACTTCTTTCCAACAATGAATCAAAGGCGTGATGTAGACAGTCACGTGACAACACTCTAAATGCCGCCATAAAAGCACTACCGAGCTCTTCCCGAGACTCAAATCTATGACCCCGCAACTGATCTTAGAAAGAAATCACTGACGGACAAATTAGGACTATACGGTGTGTGTTGTCGATGTTTGATGCTTAATGCTGTCAGTGTTGCCCTTATAACATGGGGGAGATGAATGAAATCCGTTCTGGCAAGTCATGGGCGCTTGTCTTTAATAGCCCGATGGAGTTTGGTTCGGAGTATAGTAGAGTAATATTCGCCAGTGATTAAAACTACATGTACACTAGTGTCACAGAAAATGATTGACAAGACTTTACCGGCTAACTTGGAAAGACGTGCATTTACAGGAGATTGAGGCGAATTATGTTGTTGCCTATTGTCCAACTGAAAACCATTCATGGGTGAAGTAAGTATGTCAGATATGTAGACTTTACTCTATATGGTAATGGAGTAATGCTCAAAATAAAAATCATTAAAATAACGGGGAATTAAAAAGAAAACGCAGAGTAATACTGATAAGAATCAAAGGAGAGACAATGAGACCTTAAGCAATCAGGCGGACAATGATTGTTCGTCGGAAATATGGTCTTTAATAAAACAGTTTAACATATGACATTGTGATCGAATAGCTGTTTCTGGTTTCGTATAACCATCACATATTTTCTTATACTTAGCAAGTTACATATAACATTTAGGTCGAATTACATCACTCCGCGTCACGCGCGTGTATTATAAATGTATGCATAATGTGTGAACTCGAACTGCTGGATTAAATGTGTTTGATCATTATTCATTTGATGTTGAAAATGTATGAGAACACACACGTTAAATCATTATTTTCAGTATTATTTGAAACTATTTTCTTGGTGTTAGATTACAAAAAGTAATTCATTCACAGTCCGTTCATTCATGTTTTGTTTGTTGTTATAATCGCTATTTACTGTCGCTATAGGTCATATGATAAAAAGATACTGACATGAATTGTCATTTCACATCAAATTTTACTAAACGCCAGAGGCTCGCTTAATAACATTTTCATGAACTCGTTTAGTAAAATTTGATATGAAATAACAATTCATGTCAGATCCTATATACATGTATATACTACTAAAACTTTGCTTTGTACCACATATCCTGTGTCACTGTGAAATTGAAATGGCCATAAAGTTCTTCTGTGATTTTCGTCCATATCTCTTGAAATTACACAACCAATCTGCACTAACCCAAAACCTTTGATTTAATTCAAACATCTCAAAATGTAAGATCTAAAATTTTAAAAAAAAAAAAAATAAACAAGGTTTGTATTTGCGCTACCCACAATAATATCAGTGGGTAGTCAGGTACTTTTTACTAATATTATATGTTAAACTACAAAAAAAGTGCCCCCTGAGAGTCAAATAAGATTGCGTCGCGCAAATGCAGACCGGCATTCTTTTAATGATTGCCTCAACTAATGTAACCCCGAGAGCACACTATCTTGCATCACCCACACCAAACTCCAGCGCATTAGACTGACTACCAGTCTGCCACACTGAATTACCACATGATTATGGTGTGTATTAAAACTCACCCCTTTTGTTACCTGTGATTTAGCCTTTTATTTAACTCACCGTGGCAGAGATCTGTGTGAGATCATGCAATAGAGATTGCACCAACACAAAAAATATACCGGTATATACCAGTAGGACTAAATCAAACTACGCATTTCTTGAGTTATTGATTTTGAAAAAAATAAAGCATTTCATTCGGTTAATAGAACGTAACTGTAATTATTAGTTACCATGCATTATTGTTCCTTCCCATGGGAAGGAACATCTATAGTCATACATTTCAACTTGACAGTTTCAGATTCGCTTCCTGCGGAGATGTTATCCCGCTTAGTATCTGATTTGCCTCATGATACCTACGATGAGACGGGATCCAATCGGAAGTGACGTGATAGCAGAAACCGCCATTTATCCGCCATTTTAACGTTTTTGATGACGTGTTGGTTTTCTGTTAAGTTATCAGCAAATCAGTGGCGGATCAGGTGATATTAACTATAAACGTGATATCACGTGATGTGCGCCATTTATACGCCATTTTATCGACCATTTTTAGTCAGTCTAGCAGGTGCGTGCAGGTTTAAATTACGGCTTCGTGTTGTCCCGATTAAGAAAACACGATATCAGCCTAAATTGAACTTAGCCCTATTAAAGTCCTTGGATTTCTTGCTTCATTTCCTGTGCTACCATGACTTAAAGAAGAAAAAAACATAAGAAAGTTTTGACTTGGAGAGAAATGTTCAACCACCTACAGTTTGTCGTTTTCGTACTCTAAGGTTATCCCTTCCATATGCAAATGCTGAAAAACGGCTTTCACTTCATACTTCATAATTTAGAAATGCCCTGGAAGGAAATTTTGGTAGGCTAAAACTTGTTAATATCAGACTCAATCAGTTTCAAAACCAAGTAAATAGTCTTGGTAAAATGACGTTCGTTTCGAAATCACTAAGTCTTTTGTTGTTGTTAAATTGTTATATTTACTGAGAACATTATTTGTATGTACTTAAAATATTAAGCATTGTTATACCGAATAGATCTTTAACATTAAAAGAGAACTTAAGATAGAAAAAAGAAGATGCAGGCAAACCGAATTATAGTATTGTTGAGTTGTTAATTAAAGTGACATGAGTTGTAACAATCACAAGAGTCCTATCATACACTTTACTTCATAAACCCGCCCAGACAGCCTACAGGTCAACTGAACATACGCACACAACGTAAACCCGCCCAGGGAGCCTACATGTCAACTGAACATACGCACATAACGTAAACCCGCCCAGACAGCCTACATGTCAACTGAACATACGCACATAAAGTAAACCCGCCCAGACAGCCTACATGTCAACTGAACATACGCACACAACGTAAACCCGTCCAGGGAGCCTACATGTCAACTGAACATACGCACATAACGTAAACCCGTCCAGGGAGCCTACATGTCAACTGAACATACGCACATAACGTAAACCCGCCCAGAGAGCCTACATGTCAACTGAACATACGCACATAACGTAAACCCGCCAGAGAGCCTACATGTCAACTGAACATACGCACATAACGTAAACCCGTCCAGAGAGCCTACATGTCAACTGAACATACGCACATAACGTAAACCCGTCCAGAGAGCCTACATGTCAATTGAACATACGTACATAAAGTAAACCCGTCCAGAGAGCCTACATGTCAACTGAACATACGCACATAAAGTAAACCCGTCCAGAGAGCCTACATGTCAACTGAACATACGCACATAACGTAAACCCGTCCAGGGAGCCTACATGTCAACTGAACATACGCACATAAAGTAAACCCGTCCAGAGAGCCTACATGTCAACTGAACATACGCACATAAAGTAAACCCGTCCAGGGAGCCTACATGTCAACTGAACATACGCACATAAAGTAAACCCGTCCAGAGAGCCTACATGTCAACTGAACATATGCACATAACGTAAACCCGTCCAGGGAGCCTACATGTCAACTGAACATACGCACATAAAGTAAACCCGTCCAGGGAGCCTACTTGTCAACTGAACATACGCACATAAAGTAAACCCGTCCAGGGAGCCTACATGTCAATTGAACATACGTACATAAAGTAAACCCGTCCAGGGAGCCTACATGTCAATTGAACATACGCACATAAAGTAAACCCGTCCAGAGAGCCTACATGTCAACTGAACATACGCACATAAAGTAAACCCGTCCAGGGAGCCTACATGTCAACTGAACATACGCACATAAAGTAAACCCGTCCAGGGAGCCTACATGTCAACTGAACATACGCACATAAAGTAAACCCGTCCAGAGAGCCTACATGTCAACTGAACATACGCACATAAAGTAAACCCGTCCAGGGAGCCTACATGTCAACTGAACATACGCACATAAAGTAAACCCGTCCAGAGAGCCTACATGTCAACTGAACATACGCACATAAAGTAAACCCGTCCAGAGAGCCTATATGTCAACTGAACATACGCACATAATGAAAATTGAATCAGTTAATGCAAAGTTTATTAACATACATCGGAAAAATGTTTAAATGCTATATCATATTTGATTAATGAGGAAAAACGATATAAACTTAAAAACCTTTGTTACTTTCGACCTGCAAACTCAAATAGTGTCAGTTCGACATGTTAATGTCTTGTAAACAGAAATAGACAGTTAATGGGTTGTCTGAAATATATTTTATCCAAATGTCAGTTATCTAAAATATTAGTGCATATACGTTAAGTGGACGAAAATGCTCACCCCCTCTCATATACAATCATTTTTTTTTTTTGTTCTTGAACTGAATTACTTAGGCAAACGATGCACTGACAAAAGGTTCACTATAGGTAAATCTTAAAAGAAACAAATTTGATTTGGTTTTATGCACTAACTCGTTCATTTTGATTAAACGACGTGCAATAACTTTTCAACAACCGTTCATAGAAACCATGCATTTGAACGTTTGTTTTAGTCTCCTAGATTTACATCGTTTTGAGGAATTCCTTACTGTTTTTTTTTTCTTAAATTTAGTTCGGAAGATTTTTCGTAAATTTCATGGACTCTTTCATTTATTTGAGCATACCTTCTGCTATTTACAACAAAGACAAATATTGTTATAAACTGTAAATGAAGCATATTTTCCTTTTTTCACAGCTGCGGACTGCCGGTGTAACGAAGTAAAGTGACCCCCATAGAAAAATGACCCCGGTCATTATTCTTCAGAAAAAGTGACCCCCTTTCTATAAAATACGGACCCACCTTTTTATAATAATGACCCCCCTTTCTAAAAATGATATGTATCAGATATTGATCCGGGTCATTATTTTTCAGAACCCTCATTTTCTTTCTTTTGATACTGACAAGCCCTGTACATTCAAACCTAGGGGAAAATAAATTTGTCTGTAAGGTATGTATGTTTACATAGTGTGGTAAAAGATGTTTTTCTACCTTGTGTAAATCTGTCGATATCATTGTGCGAAATAGATAATTATGACAAAATATGGCTGCAATTTGTCATATATTTTTCAAAACGTGGGAAGGATGACCTCCCAAATCCCCAGCATTCTCTTCTCTCTCTCTCTCTCTCTCTCTCTCTCTCTCTCTCTCTGTAGGGAGAGGGAGAGAGTGAAGAGGGTAAAAAGTTGTGTGTGTGTGTGTGTGTGTGTGTGTGTGTGTGTGTGTGACTTGAAATGAATAATCTCCATATAACAAAGCCAACTCGTTTCAATTAATCAAAGCTGTCCGAACTACTTATACACACACTGTCATAAGAAAGCACGATTTTTAGCCCGAGGGCATGTACATGTAAATATATAATGCACAATACACACGGGAGTGACACAGAAGGGGGTGACGTCACTCACAGTGGGAAGACGTGACGTATTGAGGTTATCTGCCTCAACGAGGCTGACAGACTGAACACTGATCGGTGATGTTTATATTAATATATTAATGAAGATATTTTTTTTTTTCAGGAAAGAAAGCAACGTTGTGAATTATAAAGTCATTTACGCCTTGCGATGGCTAAAACAGAAAACTCGTACTTTAAAAACGAAAGCTGCGCATGGGAAACTAATCACTGGCAGTCAAACGATTCTAAGAAGAAGAAAATGATGATGATTATTATTATGATGATTATGACGTCACTGCTGCTGATGACTAAATGTCGACAACGCCGGCGATGATAAAGATGATGAGAAGGATTATAATGAAAAAATAGAGTATCACTCTCCCAACCTATTGAAGTTGGTACAAAATATAAAAGTAGAGAAATATATACTATATTTGTTTGTCACATTAATTCTTGGATATCAGACTATCAGCCTTGGTTGTTCTTAAATGTGAATTTGACGCATTGTCATAAAGCAGCAATATATTTGTGTATGGACACATCACTTACAAAAAAAAAAAAAATTGTGCATAAATGTTAAATGAGAGAGAGAGAGAGAGAGAGAGAGAGAGAGAGAAAGAGATTTACAAGCACATATATTTGACATCACATCAAAGACTAAAATAATATCATAATATCAGACTGATGGCATACACTATAGTTTCCGGTGTCTGACGATGTAAGAAGCGGACCTATAGCAGAAATACTCAATATCTTAGCATATATCGTTGGTAAGGTCATCTAAGCAATGTGATTCAATTTTTCCTATGAGAAGTAGGTTAAATTGTATATTACTTTACAATGAGTTTTGTCAGTGAAATTCGAACCGATTAGAAAAAAATAATATATAAAATGAACTTACTTTCCAAAGTTATAAGACCGACAGTAAATATTCCAAACAACGTTAGTCCAACGAATATTTTTCGGACACGCATTGCGTGTATGTACCCCAATGGTGTATGTTGCACAGGTGTCCAATATTGCATAACGACAAGGCACGGAGTCTGCTCTTGATCCGTAGTGTCCTCGTGAAGCTCTGGTCCCGCTGCACTGTGAAGAACGAAGCTTATTGTACATAATGTACATCAACAATCATCGATCCAATTGTTTCTCTATTAGTGTATTTATTGCATATATGACCCTCTATATATTTAATCCCTTTCCAATATTGTACATAAAGAATAATCAAATATGAGGTGCGCGGGGTTATAGTGTAATTTTAAACCATTGGTTGCCATCGACGCTCAGTGTTAATAATTGTTAGCACATCGGTAACTTACACCAGTCCTAACACTTTGATGCATATGATGCACAACAAGGAGGTTGAAGGCATCAATATCAAGGCACAGACACTCATGCCCAGTAATATAAACACGTCTGTCTCCGTTAACGTCAGAGCTTCTTACGACACACACCTGTCAAACGCAGTCTTAATATGGTCACGTGACAACATCACTTATTACGTTTAGTGTTTCAAGCATACTACGCCATTTGATACGTGATATTGTTTTAAAGGTGTTTCTATAAGAGTGGACAGATGAAAAATTAACAGATATTATTTCGGGATATTAAATATATATGATCGATCAAACGATACAAGGCGACTTTTAGCCAGCTCGTTTAATACGACCTCGAGTGCCACTTGTATATTCAATTTATCATATATCACAATTTACTAGTGATTGGAATCAGTCGAAAAAATATTCGTCAATTAATCAGAGACAAAAGTCACTGATTAATTGATTAATCATGATTAAATACCAAATGTACCATGTTTGGAGTAAATGCCTATTATAACTCTCTTACTGTACAACATGAAAATAAAGTATTCTGTACTATATAGATTATATAGATATGTATTAGGTATAGATGTTAATTTCTCAAATATTCAAATACATGTATAAACATTGAACCGAGATAAAGTATAAGAGGCTACAACCAGAGGCCAACGATGTGCAAAGTGCAACTTTGCAAGTATCAATTTATCAAATTAATGAAATTACCCAATCAGATGCGCGTTGAAATATTAACAACACCCCCTTTTTTGGTCAATAATTCGTCAACGAATTATTTTCGTCGTTATCGTCACGTCAACCAGTAGCTCGTCACTGATTCGTTGACTTTATGATTAATCAGCTCACCACTACAATTTACCAGTTGTTTTTTCTGTGTGTTCTCGGCATATTCACGATGAAAACTCAAAAAGAAAACACAAGGTTCACTTTCCCGTCGTCTGTCTGCCCATCTGTCGCACTTTGTCACATGTTTTCCTTTACGCTTTTTTTCAGCAGGTAACATTTGTTCCTAGGAACGCTTATTGTTTCTTTAATTATGTAACGGCCAATTAGTATCCATTATCGGTGTGGATTTTGTGTAAGAATTCCATTAATTCAGTCTGTACGGCAATCGCTTTGTAAGCGAGGGGTCCCCGATTCGAATCTGGTCCTGCTGTTCACCTTGTTACACAAGGCGCCAAACGTAGGGTCGTTACAGTTTAACGTCAAGAACATATCAACTTGTTCTGTTCTGCGAATTAAGGACAAATTCCAATTAGGCGCTATCATACTTGAAGACATTCTTATCAAATCGTGCATCTATTACTGAACACAGATTTGCTTGGTTTACTGGATTGAATACGTTTATTGGTCCACTGCGATGATAATTATTTCAGTTTATTTGTGTCACTTGATATAAGCAGAGGTGGCACATAGGGATTACTTTTCCGTCGTCTGTCCGTCCGTCACACTTTTTCCGCCACACTTCTTTATTCTGTATTAACTCCTGTTCTAATCAGGCTATTGAAATGGACAGAGCTTGACACGGGGAATTGTCATGCACAATGTCCATAAATCTGGTATCATTTTTACTTCTTTTTTGTATCGTCACACTTCTTATCTCTGCAGTAACTCCTACTCTTATCATGCTATTGAAAAGAAATTTCATTTATAGGCAAAGCTTGACACGAAGAAGTGTGATGAACAAGGACAATAACTATAGTGTCAATTTTTGAGTTGTTCCCCTTTTAATTCAAACTTCTTTCTTTTGCACCGTCACACTTCTTTATTCTGCAATAACTCTTTTTTTACTCATGCTCTTAAAATTTGATTTCATTTATGGACAGAGCTTTTCAAGAGGAACAAGATCCATAACACTGGGATCAATGTTTTTAGTTACTTTCCGTTTTCTCATTTTCTTTATTCTGCAAAAAAACCCTGCTCTACTCAAACTATTGAAACGAAATTTCATTGACATGAGGAATCATCTTACACAATGTCCATAAATCTGGTATCAATATTGTCTTAGTTATTACCCTTTTCTTTCTTTCTTTCTTTCTTTCTTTCTGTCTGTCTGTCTGTCAGTCTGTCACACTTTTTCTATCATATTTCAGTAGGTGACCCAAGGAAAACTCTTGTCTTGTACAGTACCTTTGTTAAAAAATAAATGTAGACTGAAAAAGTACTTCTCGACTTTATGACTGAGATCAAAGTGTAATGATTACCAGAATCATTGCACGTTATCATGGTTTGTCTCATCATCTCCAGCCGTGTTCAGCTATGTTCCAATACTATTAACGTAAATGATTAAGTATGCCTAATTAATAAAAAAAATGTTTGTTTTTTGTTTTTTTTTTTTTTTTATAAATGGTTTATGCCAACTGCAATATCACACAACATAGCGTCAAATTTCTCATATTATGAACCTCCTCTCCTATTTTAGTGTAAGCAGGGGTGACACATAGGAATCACTTTTCCGTCGTCTGTCCTGCGGAGAATGTTCTAATCTATACTACTAATAGAACTAGCTGGTTTTTGTGTCAGATTTGGCGCCGTAACGAAACAACACTATGTAAAAAGCACTCGCTTCTCACCAGTGCGTCTCGAGTTCGATTCCTGGTCAAGTACGTGAGAGGGTTTAGTCCAAACACATGGGTTTTCTCTGGGTTTTCCGGTTTCCTCCCGTACGCCAACACCAGAACCATCGAGAGTGATTAATATGAGTTGTGATAATTTATTTCGTAATCGATGTAAAATCTTTAAAAAAAAAAAAAAAAAAAAAAAACTTTGTATATAAAGTATCACTTCTTTAATAATTATTCAGTAGTTGTGTTAATTGTGTTTAAAAATGAATAAAATTGCTCAATTTGCACGAATTCAGGGTGAATCCTCCAAAATTGGATAAATCTTAAAATAGTCACATTTTACGGAGCACCCTACGACGGATGCTACATACTGTTAAAAATATGTCTACATATCTGGTAAAAGTATGTCTACATATCTGGTAAAATATGTCTACATATCTGGTAAAATATGTCTATATATCTGGTAAAATATGTCTATATATCTGGTAAAATATGTCTACATATCTGGTAAAATATGTCTAATATCTGGTAAAAATATGTCTACATATCTGGTAAAATATGTCTATATATCTGGTAAAATATGTCTATATATCTGGTAAAATATGTCTATATATCTGGTAAAATATGTCTACATATCTGGTAAAATATGTCTACATATCTGGTAAAATATGTCTACATATCTGGTAAAATATGTCTACATATCTGGTAAAATATGTCTACATATCTGGTAAAATATGTCTACATATCTGGTAAAATATGTCTACATATCTGGTAAAATATGTCTACATATCTGGTAAAATATGTCTATATATCTGGTAAAATATGTCTACATATCTGGTAAAATATGTCTAATATCTGGTAAAATATGTCGGTAAATATGTCTACATATCTGGTAAAATATGTCTACATATCTGGTAAAATATGTCTACATATCTGGTAAAATATGTCTACATATCTGGTAAAATATGTCTACATATCTGGTAAAATATGTCTACATATCTGGTAAAATATGTCTACATATCTGGTAAAATATGTCTACATATCTGGTAAAATATGTCTACATATCTGGTAAAATATGTCTGGTAAAATATGTCTACATATCTGGTAAAATATGTCTACATATCTGGTAAAATATGTCTACATATCTGGTAAAATATGTCTACATATCTGGTAAAATATGTCTACATATCTGGTAAATATGTCTACATATCTGGTAAAATATGTCTATATATCTGGTAAAATATGTCTACATATCTGGTAGAAATATGTCTACATATCTGGTAAAATATGTCTACATATCTGGTAAAATATGTCTACATATCTGGTAAAATATGTCTACATATCTGGTAAAATATGTCTACATATCTGGTAAAATATGTCTACATATCTGGTAAAATATGTCTACATATCTGGTAAAATATGTCTACATATCTGGTAAAATATGTCTACATATCTGGTAAAATATGTCTACATATCTGGTAAAATATGTCATACATATCTTGGTAAAATATGTCTACATATCTGGTAAAATATGTCTACATATCTGGTAAAATATGTCTACATATCTGGTAAAATATGTCTACATATCGTAAATATTCTATAGGTAAAATCACATATGGTAATATGTCAAATCTGGTAAAATTTACATCTGTAAAATCTATATCTGGTAAAATATGTCTACATATCTGGTAAATAGTCTACATACGGTAAATATGTTACATATCTGGTAAAATATGTCTACATATCTGGTAAAATATGTCTACATATCTGGTAAAATATGTCTACATATCTGGTAAATATGTCTAATATCGGTAAATATGTCTACATATCTGGTAAAATATGTCTACATATCTGGTAAAATATGTCTACATATCTGGTAAAATATGTCTACATATCTGGTAAAATATGTCTACATATCTGGTAAAATATGTCTACATATCTGGTAAAATATGTCTACATATCTGGTAAATATTTCTACATATCTGGTAAATATGTCTACATATCTGGTAAAATAATGTCTACATATCTGGTAAAATATGTAACTAATATCATAGGTAAAATATGTCTACATATCTGTAAATATGTCTAATATCTGTAAATATGTCTACATATCTGGTAAATATTCTACATATGTAATTCATATCTGGTAAAAAATATGTCTATACATATCTGGTAAAATATGTCTATACTTATCTGGTAAAATATGTCTATATAATTCTCAATCTGGTAAAATATGTCTATATATCTGGTAAAATATGTCTACATATCTGGTAAAATATGTCTACATATCTGGTAAAATATGTCTACATATCTGGTAAAATATGTCTACATATCTGGTAAAATATGTCTACATATCTGGTAAAATATGTCTACATATCTGGTAAAATATGTCTACATATCTGGTAAAATATGTCTACATATCTGGTAAAATATGTCTACATATCTGGTAAAATATGTCTACATATCTGGTAAAATATGTCTACATATCTGGTAAAATATGTCTACATATCTGGTAAAATATGTCTACATATCTGGTAAAATATGTCTACATATCTGGTAAAATATGTCTACATATCTGGTAAAATATGTCTACATATCTGGTAAAATATGTCTACATATCTGGTAAAATATGTCTACATATTGGTAAAATATGTCTACATATCTGGTAAAATATGTCTACATATCTGGTAAAATATGTCTACATATCTGGTAAAATATGTCTACATATCTGGTAAAATATGTCTACATATCTGTAAAATAGTCTAATATCTGGTAAAATATGTCTAATATCTGTAAATATTCATATCTGGTAAAATATGTCTACATATCTGGTAAAATATGTCTACATATCTGGTAAAATATGTCTACATATCTGGTAAAATATGTCTACATATCTGGTAAAATATGTCTACATATCTGGTAAAATATGTCTACATATCTGGTAAAATATGTCTACATATCTGGTAAAATATGTCTACATATCTGGTAAAATATGTCTACATATCTGGTAAAATATGTCTACATATCTGGTAAAATATGTCTACATATCTGGTAAAATATGTCTACATATCTGGTAAAAATATGTCTACATATCTGGTAAAATATGTCTACATATCTGGTAAAATATGTCTACATATCTGGTAAAATATGTCTACATATCTGGTAAAATATGTCTACATATCTGGTAAAATATGTCTACATATCTGGTAAAATATGTCTAATATCTGGTAAAATATGTCTAAATCTGGTAAAATATGTCTACATATCTGGTAAAATATGTCTACATATCTGGTAAAATATGTCTACATAATCTGGTAAAATATGTCTACATATCTGGTAAAATATGTCTACATATCTGGTAAAATATGTCTAATATCTGGTAAAATATGTCTACATATCTGGTAAAATATGTCTACATATCTGGTAAAATATGTCTAATATCTGGTAAAATATGTCTACATATCTGGTAAAATATGTCTACATATCTGGTAAAATATGTCTACATATCTGGTAAAATATGTCTACATATCTGGTAAAATATGTCTACATATCTGGTAAAATATGTCTACATATCTGGTAAAATATGTCTACATATCTGGTAAAATATGTCTAATATCTGGTAAAATATGTCACATATCTGGTAAAATATGTCTACATATCTGGTAAAATATGTCTACATATCTGGTAAAATATGTCTACATATCTGGTAAAATATGTCTACATATCTGGTAAAATATGTCTACATATCTGGTAAAATATGTCTACATATCTGGTAAAATATGTTGTAAATATGTCTACATATCTGGTAAAATATGTCTACATATCTGGTAAAATATGTCTACATATCTGGTAAAATATGTCTACATATCTGGTAAAATATGTCTACATATCTGGTAAAATATGTCTACATATCTGGTAAAATATGTCTACATATCTGGTAAAATATGTCTACATATCTGGTAAAAATATGTCTACATATCTGGTAAAATATGTCTACATATCTGGTAAAAATATGTCTACATATCTGGTAAAATATGTCTACATATCTGGTAAAATATGTCTACATATCTGGTAAAAATATGTCTACATATCTGGTAAAAATATGTCTACATATCTGGTAAAATATGTCTACATATCTGGTAAAATATGTCTACATATCTGGTAAAAATATGTCTACATATCTGGTAAAAATATGTCTACATATCTGGTAAAATATGTCTACATATCTGGTAAAAATATGTCTACATATCTGGTAAAATATGTCTACATAATGTCTACATATCTGGTAAAAATATGTCTACATATCTGGTAAAAATATGTCTACATATCTGGTAAAAATATGTCTACATATCTGGTAAAAATATGTCTACATATCTGGTAAAATATGTCTACATATCTGGTAAAAATATGTCTACATATCTGGTAAAAATATGTCTACATATCTGGTAAAATATGTTTACATATCTGGTAAAATATGTCTACATATCTGGTAGAAATATGTCTACATATCTGGTAAATATGTCTACATATTGGTAAATATGTCTACATATCTGGTAAAATTTTTGTACTTATGTGGTAAAATATGTCTACATATCTGGTAAAATATGTCTACATATCTGGTAAAATATGTCTACATATCTGGTAAAATATGTCTAAATATCTGGTAAAATATGTCTACATATCTGGTAAAATATGTCTACATATCTGGTAAAATATGTCTACATATCTGGTAAAAATATGTCTACATATCTGGTAAAATATGTCTACATATCTGGTAAAATATGTCTACATATCTGGTAAAATATGTCTACATATCTGGTAAAAATATGTCTACATATCTGGTAAATATGTCTATATCTGGTAAAATATGTCTACATATCTGGTAAAATATGTCTACATATCTGGTAAAATATGTCTACATATCTGGTAAAATATTTCTACATATCTGGTAAAATATGTCTACATATCTGGTAAAATATGTTACATATCTGGTAAAATATGTCTACATATCTGGTAAAATATGTCTACATATCTGGTAAAATATGTCTACATATCTGGTAAAAATATGTCTACATATCTGGTAAAATATGTCTACATATCTGGTAAAATATTTCTACATATCTGGTAAAATATGTCTACATATCTGGTAAAAATATGTCTACATATCTGGTAAAAATATGTCTACATATCTGGTAAAATATGTCTACATATCTGGTAAAATATGTCTACATATCTGGTAAAATATGTCTACATATCTGGTAAAAGTATGTCTACATATCTGGTAAAAATATGTCTACATATCTGGTAAAAATATGTCTATATATCTGGTAAAAATATGTCTACATATCTGGTAAAAATATGTCTACATATCTGGTAAAAATATGTCTACATATCTGGTAAAATATGTCTACATATCTGGTAAAATATGTCTACATATCTGGTAAAATATGTCTACATATCTGGTAAAATATGTCTACATATCTGGTAAAATATGTCTACATATCTGGTAAAATATGTCTACATATCTGGTAAAATATGTCTACATATCTGGTAAAATATGTCTACATATCTGGTAAAAATATGTCTACATATCTGGTAAAAATATGTCTACATATCTGGTAAAAGTATGTCTACATATCTGGTAAAATATGTCTACATATCTGGTAAAATATGTCTACATATCTGGTAAAATATGTCTACATATCTGGTAAAATATGTCTACATATCTGGTAAAATATGTCTACATATCTGGTAAAATATGTCTACATATCTGGTAAAAATATGTCTACATATCTGGTAAAATATGTCTACATATCTGGTAAAATATGTCTACATATCTGGTAAAATATGTCTACATATCTGGTAAAATATGTCTACATATCTGGTAAAATATGTCTACATATCTGGTAAAATATGTCTACATATCTGGTAAAATATGTCTACATATCTGGTAAAATATGTCTTCATATCTGGTAAAAATATGTCTACATATCTGGTAAAATATGTCTACATATCTGGTAAAATATGTCTACATATCTGGTAAAATATGTCTACATATCTGGTAAAAATATGTCTACATATCTGGTAAAATATGTCTACATATCTGGTAAAATATGTCTACATATCTGGTAAAATATGTCTACATATCTGGTAAATCTCGAATAGCCTCGCAGCCACGTTACAAGAGTGTTACAAAGCACAAAGTAGGTATTGTATTCCCCATTTTTAACTACACGGTTCCAATTATTAATCTTTGAGAGATATTTAAATTAATCTTTCAAAATTATGTTGTTTGGCGTTTATATGAGACAATGTAGTCTTGGCGTGCGACCACGATGTTCACATATTCATACAGCATAAGGTGCACGTGGACGTCTTGGTTTATGGCCTTACACTTCATAGCTTTGTGCAGTGATAAAAAGAGACGTTCCCGAGTCAGTGCTGATATTGCCACGCCAATAACCACCTTTGCATTTTTATTAGCAACATATTGTAATTCTTAGCTTTGTGATCTGATTTCACTTGGCATTGGGACATGACGCAACTCTTATCCAAAGCAGTAAATAACATTCCCGCGATTTCGCGGGAGTTTTTCTAGTTCATACTATTCATGTGTTATAATTGTCCAGCTATTAAAGATTTCTTATTGCTTACAAATTGTCACTTCATGTCGTAAAGAAGAACCAGAGTTTATTTATTATCATCTTAGTAAAATGATTCTGATAAGAGTAACCTGGTTCTCCTCATTTTCTGCAGAATAAACTGATCAAGTTGTTTTGAACCCTCTAGCAAACGTTTAAATTCGGTTTCAAGACTGCACGTGGGTCTTGACCTTAGTTTTCGTTGAACTTCAAATGAGTGGCTAAACAATGCCGTATGAATTTAATTCCACTGATATCATATTCTATCTATTTTGAGCACTTTGAGGTTGATTACAACTTTGTGTAGCTATTTGATGCCTGTCCGAGACATACCACAGTCGCAATATGAATCCTTTGCTTGGCGCTCCATATAGGTACATGTATAAGGGTAGTTCCAGGATTGGTTGGCCTTGTGTCAGTTTAATATGACTAGGTGCGGTATCATGTTACAAGTATACGGCATGATACTGCAATTTGTCAGCATTATTTCTATTTAATGTTTTCAACGTCCCAAAGACTGAAATCTTTTGCCTAAAATGAAAACTGCGAGCTCTGTCCCATTACTTCATAAGGTATACTGTTATGTCGGGGTGGGGGGGTAATGTTAAATATCATTCTTTATGCTGAATTTCCAACATTGAATCATTCCCCCTATATTTTAACTATTTCGAACGCCATTTTGGATACTTTCTATGGATGTGCCTGCCATAGAACGCTCACCGAAGTACCATAAGCCCGATAACTATAATACAGGTCACTTGAATTTCAAGGAATTCTAAGGTTTCTATGCAGATCATATAAGAAACCCATTTGAAGGCTTCATTTTTTTTTCAAGGGACCAACAATGCTTGAGCAAGTTTTCAAGTTTATTGGCAAATCGGCATTACAATATGCATATGGCCATTCCCAAACATATAACTACTTATTATGGCCACGGCAAGTTAAACAGGCATACAAACAAACAAAAAGCAATATGAACACACAAAAAGTAATATGAACAGACAAAAAAAATAAACACACACAAACAGTCCGCTGCATAATCATATATTCTAAATCATTAATACTATTCAACTATTTTATCAATTTATTTAAAGAAGTATATCTTTATATAGTTTGAATTTCTTATAATTAAGCTAATTGATTGAGTTTAACTTCTCTCAATTTAAAAGCATTGAATATAAATTTAGAGACATTTTGTACTGTTTTGGTGTTTTTACTCTTCAAAAGTAATCTAAACTTAGAAATGGCGGGAAAAGATAATGTTATGCTATATTTTTGTCTTATGTGTGTATATACACATGTAATTGACAGCACATACAAATTGTTAATCTGATTCAGATCTATTTTGGTTGTATACTTTACACACTCTTTCATTTCTATCGACACCGTCATATCTACCAGATATTTTTTCAAGACAATGAGCACTCAGTCTACATTTAGCTGTATTCTATGCTTATCATTTGTAACAATATCAAGATAATTTCCTTGAACAAAATCGTGTTACACAATTTATAATAACCCATTTTACTTTGCATACAGTATTTTACCATCTTGTATATATTGATCTTTAAGTTAAAAGAGCAAAGAAACAGTTTCATATACATTATTACTCGTAAAAAAATAACCATATCCAAGATTATACAATATTTTTTAGTTGTGTTGGACGTAGTCACTCACAACTATAGTACCTTCATTCTGAGGGTCCGTTTCTCTACATTTAAACCGAATAACCTCTCAATTTTGTATGAATGACCGAACGATTGAACAGAATTCTATATATATATATATAGTACGATAGTACTCTATCGAATACTTAAAGATTATACTGAAATCTTGGGTAAACACACTTTTTGTATTAATGGAAGTAAAGTTTGTGAGTTTAACCTGAATCAAATGTGTTCTGTTCTGTTATATTGTGGGCATCCGACAATTGATCATAATAAAACTTAAGACATCTTCAGAGTTATCTCCAGAACTCCGGAATTTATATAATTTGGGTATGAACTTGTAATCTAGGTCTTATATGATGAGGAAGGAGAACATGAATGGAAAGGTTAACAAACGTTTTCGATATTTTACTAAAAATGTCTTGATTTTAAAATAACGGCGCTGATAATTAGATGTAGTTTTTCCCGATGCATAGCACAAAACATTAGACAACCTTCACCATCAAACTTTTATTATACTCGTCTATTTTTAAGATAATCATTTTGTCCACTGTTAACTCCGTCAACAATTTCATCTTGTTTACACTCTAGCATCTTCATTTCTTAAGTAATCTTCTTCAAACTTTACAACAATATTTATGGTCATAATCTTTCAGATAAGTTTGATTATAACTGATATTGGCCAAGTAGGGCAGGAGTTATGGTCCTTTACTTATAAAAAAAATATGTCAATAATTTCAGTTTATTTTTTACACTCTAGAAGTCGTAATTTTTATCCAATCTTCCCCAAACTTGACCACTGTATATTTGATAATGTCTCGGTCGAGTTTGATCATAGGTGGGGCTGTGTCAAAAAGTAGGTCACTAGGTCAGATCTTGTTTATACTCAACGGGCCAAATTTTTGGCTCAATCCTTCTCAAACTAGCTCTGAATGCTTGTCTTGATAATACAGTCAGGTGCCAAATTAATGTCCGCAAAATGGCAGACATCCCCAGAACATAACACTCAATTTTTCATTGTAAACACCTGGACACCTGAGTCGCCATTTTCCTCATTAGTTCTCCATATTTTTATTAAGAAATCTTTGGGTTTCATCTGAAAATATAACTCTAGACCAGTCGTCTTTAGTTTACAGTGAATATGAGATCTTGCAAAAGCTGTCCGCTTTATTCTATTCCTACATGCAATAGTGGTGGCCTTCTTTACAAATCTCCTGAAGTATCCAAAAAAATGCAATCTTCTCCGTACAGTTCTTTTTGACAGTTAATATGGTGTATTTTTATTATATTCACCTGTTATTTCATTCAAAGTCTCCCTTCTGTTGTTTTTCACCACCTTTAAAAGCTCCCTATCTGTCCTTTCTCTTTTCTTCTTTTTTCTTCCACATTTCCCCACCCGCTTGTTTACATTAATGTTTTCTAAACGTTCAACTTGTTTTAAACTTTATTAACACTTATTTACAGTAGAACTACTTATTTCTAACAATTCAGCAATTTATCTTCCACTATAGTCTTGTCAGTGTAACTTTAATATGGTTTCTTTCACAGATGGGGTCAAATCTTTACCCGTTCTACCCATGACAGTTAAGCAGACGAATTAATTAATTGTAAACAAAGCAATTACTCCCTTGAGAAAAATCAATAGGTGTATATATAGATTTTAACCATGCAAATAATCCTGCCTTAATTTTATTTTAAGTGGAATAAAAATTGCTTTGAATTTGCAGCCCCCTGAAAATCAATAATTTGGCAGCCATTTTGGGGACATTAATTTGGCACATGAGTGTATCTCGGTCAATTTTGTTTGTGAAATTTAACCACTGACCTACTTCTGATATTTTAAGCTACGTCCTTCAAATCTGGAATACTGGTACGTTTTCTGTGTGGCATTGACCTTGACTATGATCCAGTGACCTACCTTTGTATTTTTAGCTGCATCCTTCAAATTTTACCCAAAGGTATTGTTTGATGTCAGGAATGGAAATGATCTTGCTGTATTACTGTAAGGATAGTGTATTCAGTATGCCTATGCTACAATTAAGTAACTTGTACAGTTTCTCAGATGAGCAACTTCAAGGCCATCGTGGCCCTCTTGTTTATTTTTAAAGGGGCATAACTCTACGTATATACCAATTGACCCAGTTAAAACAGCATATTTCTCATTACGTTTCAGTTTAAGACCCGTGTTGAAAGGACGTCGTGTCAATAAGTGGTATACAGTGACTATGGGTCCGGGCCACTTTTAAATCGAAATATACTGAATGAGTTTTAAAGAACACTATCAGGAAGACAGACATGTACACAGAGAAATAAAATAAAGGGCGCCGTGGTCCAGTGGTAGTCTGTCCGACTACGGATCCGAAGGCTGTGGATTCGAACCTTTTTTTAATTTTCAGGACCTTACCAGGCGCAAAGGGCTGGTCAATCCTAGGAACTCTCTAGAGGGATAAGTATAAGTTGTAAGAACTTATTTCACAATCGACGTAAAAAAAACTAAACTTATACATCAACTCATTACAGTAAATATGCCTTTGTAAACATTTTTAATGCTCGTATTACGGTGTTTTCGTTCTACTTCAATAACCAATGTTTATATAAGATCGGTCATAAAATTAAAGATCACTACATTTCCCTTAGTTTGCATTGTGTGATATATGAAAGAGACTTCATTTGTTTACTTTTGTTGGAATATTGCCTTCTGTTTAAGTTTGAATGATGGTTGCATATGTGTACATTATTGTGCGAGAAACCCCGAGAATTTGGAGAGAGAAAAACACGTGTCACGGTACTCTCCCTTGCACGTCACCAGGAATCGAACCTGGGACCAATTGGCGAGATGAGAAGTGTACTATCAGTACGCTATCCAGGCACCCTGCCTTCTGTAATTAATGATGCAGTCGTTAAAAGGTCGTCACACCATGTTATCATGAGCTTCCCTGTATCAAACATATGACAGTCACTCATTGATGATATCGTATTGATAACACCCGCAAACAATGTAAACTAGACACTAGTTTATCTAAACCAAGTGTTGTCCTATATCATCAATATACATAACTATGCGGGTTACTTAACCTATACACTATCTTATTTAATTAAACAGGAAGTCGTGGTGTTTTAAAAATAGTGTGTTATTCGATGAATTCTACTATTGGCCATTTCAACTTTAGTAGGAGTATTTTAGCCAGTAACGGACGAGTGAAATGAAAAGGGGCTCATCCACTGTTATGGAATAGAGGACTTTTTAGGAATACCTGCTCTGAAACAGCATGGCTGTAGCTATGGAACATTCGCCGTTGCTAGACAACACTGACGCTGCATCAGAAACAACATACGTAAATTTTGGCTACGGTAAACTTTGTTTTATTTTAATTTACCACAGAGTCATCGGTTTTCGTGGGGCACTTATATTTGTTGGTTTTAAGAACGATAATTATGTTCCAGTCATTTAGTATGAATCTTGTCGATGCTTGGAGCACGACTCCATGGATTTGTGAACATAAGAAAATGTCCTGAACTTTAAGCTTAACGAACAACCCTGTGTACAGTGGTACGCCTGTCTAATGGTCATTTGTATTTCATACCTTGGACCGTGTTCTAGAAAATAAAAAGCATACCTTAGTATGATTTTAATACTCAGTTGTTGTTGATAGCGACGTCCAGCTAATTACAGGTGGGGGAAGACCCCGAGAACACAGAGGTACCCGGGTAGAGCCACCGACCTACCGCAAGCCAGCTGGAAGGCTTCCTCACATGAAAAATCCGAAGTCCCTATCGGGATTCGAACTACAGCGGTGAGGGGCTGAGAGATTTGTAGTCCACGACTGTAACCGCTCCGCCACGGCGGCCCCTTTTAATACTCAGATTCCCATTAGTTTCAATAGGGATTTGATTATGAGGCTCAGATTTGAGCCTGAGATTTTACTAAAGTATTTTTGAGAACACGGGCCCTGTAAGATTTCTTTTTCTAATGTTATCGTATGAGTGCATACCAAATCTAATATATAGCGTCGTTATAGTGAGGAAACTGTCATAGAATAAGGGAAACTGATTTGCTTGAAAGAAAAACTGATTCGTATGTATTAAAATGTGAAATTATATTTTGTTTAGTATCTTTTATTACTGGCACACTTAGACAGAGTTACAATATTCAAGAAGAAATAAAATTCAAACAACATACATCTTTACTTAACATTCATAAACAGGTAAATAAATGTCGTTGTTTCAGGGTCCAGGAGGACGTCCGTCAGCTCGGTATCCAGGTACGGGGGTGAGGGGGGCGAAGACGTCGCTCTCACAGTTGACGAGTTGCTCTACAGGCTACAGTATGCCTTCCTAAACCCAGGGTAACAAAACATTCGTCTCTAATACATTCTTTTTTAATTATTCATGAACTGATGCCATGATTTTAAAGTGCGTGTATATAAAACTGGTAAGGGTACTCTCTTCCCGTCAAGATATATTACATCCTCTATATACAGTAGCCTCCGTTCGCTTATAACTCCTGGGATCCTAATCATGTGATATTATCACTATATAAGATATACGAGTAAATTATTTCATATTTTCGTATCCACATATTTATAAGAGAAAGTTTCGATCCAGACAAAAATGTTCGATACATCCAGAATTAACTAAATCCGATTTTGTTACACGGGATTTTACTGACTGCTGATACTCACACCGTCCGCGACACAAAACTGATTTGTATAACTCATGAAAAACGTATCTATAAGCGACTTATAACTCGCGATTTCGAAGGGATATATCGGTAGATATTGCATCAGATTTATCATTTTATTAGATCTTGAAAGTACTTATACCACCATCCATACTTTTAAGACTTATACCACCACCATACTTAACTTAGCCCAGGTACTTAATGCAGACTTATACCACCATCCATACTTAACTTAGCGCCAGGTACTTAATGCAGTACTTATACCACCATCCATACCCAGGTACTTAATGCAGTACTTATACCACCATCCATACTTAACTTAGCGCCAGGTACTTAATGCAGTACTTATACCACCATCCATACTTAACTTAGCGCCAGGTACTTAATGCAGTACTTATACCACCATCCATACTTAGCTTAGCGCCAGGTACTTAATGCAGTACTTATACCACCATCCATACTTAATTTAGCGCCAGGTACTTAATGCAGTACTTATACCACCATCCATACTTAGCTTAGCCCCTGGTACTTAATGCAGTACTTATACCACCATCCATACTTAATTTAGCGCCAGGTACTTAATGCAGTACTTATACCACCATCCATACTTAACTTAGCGCCAGGTACTTAATGCAGTACTTATACCACCATCCATACTTAATTTAGCGCCAGGTACTTAATGCAGTACTTATACCACCATCCATACTTAACTTAGTGCCAGGTACTTAATGCAGTACTTATACCACCATCCATACTTAACTTAGCGCCTGGTACTTAATGCAGTACTTATACCACCATCCATACTTAGCTTAGCCCCAGGTACTTAATGCAGTACTTATACCACCATCCATACTTAACTTAGCGCCAGGTACTTAATGCAGTACTTATACCACCATCCATACTTAACCATCCATACTTACTTAGCCAGGTACTTAATGCAGTACTTATACCACTATCCATACTTAACTTAGCGCCAGGTACTTAATGCAGTACTTATACCACCATCCATACTTAACTTAGCCCCTGGTACTTAATGCAGTACTTATACCACCATCCATACTTAGCTTAGCGCCAGGTACTTAATGCAGAACTTATTACATATTTCATATCCTTTTGTATCCCTAGTAAAATAACAAAATATTTAATATTTTAAACAATTGTGGTAGTCGGTAAGGTGATATATATTATTCATTTGAATGCTTAGTCAAACAAGAATGACTAAATGTGTTTCTAGTCTCTACCTTATTTCAGTTTTTAAGTATTACCTAACGCAAAGTATTGTAGACGGAATTGGAATTAAGGCTATTGAATACTGCCAGAGACTATTTTTTTTCACAGTAATAAGGTGAAAATTGTTCTTTATATTGAAAAGAGAGACAGGTTTCGTCGTAGACCGACTCTATTTATTTACCAATCACCAATCATGCATTGCTCTAAGAAATATCTAGATACTTAGAGGGCGAATTAATTTTTTTCTCTAATAAAAATGCAGTTTTCTATTTCTTAACAAAAATTGTCGGTTATGAAGGTAAAAAGTGGGTCATCTTAGTCTTACATTACATGTTAGTCATGTACAATGTACTTGGATATTTCGTAAAACAGGAATGGTGGAATGCCTTTCAGTATAATTTAAGGAATTAATTATTACTTATAGCGCTGTGAATTATGGGTGAATTTTAGCTAAGTACTGACGGAACGTTATACATATATGTGTTCTATTTTTGTAACATAAATATTTTAATTAAAACATAAAATTGACCCGTTTTTTTTGCTTTTGTTTTTACAAAAGTCCCAAACTTCTAAATAAGATCTGCTAACCCAACATTGAAAATTATAACTTTTAAATTTTGCATTGTGGTTTCCTCGTGAATCATAAGCCTGGACAATTCTATGCATTTGTAAAAATAACGAATAATGATTACTCGTAGTGACCAAAGTTTGTAATCAGCAGAAAAACAAATCAGTCACCCAAAACAAGTAAGATGCTATATATACGTAAATTTATATGGTGTACATGAAGTTTCCATGTCACAGTACTAGTTCTAAATGATTTCACTTTCAGTATTTGAATTTGTTATGTACATGTAAGAAATGGCAACTTCAGTGCACGAACATTTGCGACATACCTTGTATCCATAGCGTATTTTTTTGTTCTAAGTAAATTCAACATAATCATGATCGCTAATTAAATAAGGATAAATTTATACATAAGGTGTCGTAGTCTAGTGACAGCGGACACGACTATGATCGGATAGTTGTGGGTTTGAAACCTATCTGAAGGGATCAACCATGGCCTTCCCAGGTGTAAAGTACTGGTCCAACCCAGGGGCCGCATAGAGTGATTATCTTAAAGTAAAATAAATTGTTTTCTACTCGAAGTGAAAAAAGTACGATCGTAAGATTAATCTAAGCAGGTATTGTGTTCAATGTAACCTGCAAATATGATAATGAATACATCTATATCAATATTTTTTTCTTAATACTTTGTTTTTCATACATTTCATTTAAATAAGTAAGACGTGTTATTCAATCCAGATATGACGTCGAAAATGACGTCAGTGCTATCCTGCAGCATTGTAGCGAGGGTGATATTGAAAGGCTGTTGGAATCATTGAATGCCACCCCACTGAAGATCCAGCAGAAAAGAAAAATATCCAAGTATGTGTATTTGTGTTTACGGAATTCCATAAATGACAGCCAGCTGTTAACAGATAACTGCCCAATGCCCATCGCCTACTGCTTAATGCCTAC
>CM037789.1:42238317-42267766 GCA_021229015.1 Solen grandis
AACATTATTCATTGCAATTTGATCCCAATTAAAAATTTTAAAAAAAAAAAAAAAAAAATACTTTAAAAACGATTACTTTAATTTTTAAAATTATTGGTTTTACTTTGCAAAATAAGAGGGGAAAAAAAAGGGACAGAGAAGCAAAAAATGAAAAAAAATTTTTTTTTTTAGAAAATTAAAAGTTATAAAAGTCTTGGAAATTTTCAACTTTTCTTTGCTTTGTATATTTTTTTTTTTTACGTTTTTGGAAAAAAAAACCCTTAAAAATTTTTAAAAAAATAGAAAAAAGGGGGGAAAATACAGTATTTGCATTTTTTTTGTTTGCAGAAAACCCCCCATAAAAATGCAAAAGTATCCCCTAAAGGTTTTGGGGGTTATTTAAAAATTTTATTTTTTATCGTAATGCGACTCATTTACTCAAAAAAAGTATCACAATTCACTATACAACCGGCATTCTTTTCCCGCAAAAAAACAATCGGGGGTTTTTCTAAACCCCAAACCCCAAAGACCCTTTCTTTCTTTTGCAAATTTTTTGATTTTTCCGAAATTTCCCCCTTTTTCGAAAAACTGAAAAAATCTTTTGATAAAGAATACTTAAAAATTTTTTTGGGTTTTTTTGGGATGTTAAATAAGGTACCATTATTATTATTTAAATTTTAAAAAAAAACAATCTTTTGACTTTTTTATAAATTTTTTTTTTAACTCAATGTTTCAAAAACAATTACCCCCTAAAAATTTTTTTAAATTATTTTAAAATTGGTTTTTAAAACTCAACCGGGGTCGGAATAGTATTGAAAAAATGTTTTTTATATTTTTCGACGTCAAAACAAGTGCAAAAAAAAAAATTTTTTTTTTTCCCAAAGGGCTTTTTCGCTAATTCAAAAAAACAAGAAAAATTTTATTTTCAAAAATTTCAAACTGGTTTGTTTTCACAAATTTTTAAGTGGGGGTTTCCCCTAAAAAAATGAATAATCCCCTGTTTGATAGTAATCACTTAAAATTTTTTAAGACCTTATCGACTAATTTTAAATTTTGAAAATTTTAAATTTTTTTGGGGTTTAAAGGCGTTTTTTTATGTTTTTCAAAAAATTTTTGCTTAAGATGATGGCTTTAAATCACGTGACAAAAAACAATTTCTTGCGTAGGTTTTCCTTTTTTTTTAACTCAAAAAATTTTCTGAAGAAAAATTTAAAATTTGATTAAATTCATGGTCCCAGAGCAAAAGGGATATTTTTAAAAAAAATTTTTTTTCCCTTTTTTGGGAGACGAAAAACCCCACGGACTAAAAAAAATCTTTCAGAAAAAAAAGAAAATTTCTATGCCGGGGGGTGTCCAATTTTCATTTTTTAAAACGCATCGGGGGCTTTTAACTTTTAAAATTTAAATTTTTTGACAAAATTCGAAACTCGTTTCCCAAAAAAAATTTTAATCTTTTCAAATTTTGGGGAAAATTTAAAACCCCCAAATGCACTCTACACCTAAAATACATCTTTTTAAAAACCCCCAAATAATGGGCCCAAAAAATTAAAGGGCTCAAGCGCAAAAAAACTTTTGAAGCTGACTCAAATCTGACGTCATATGACCCCAAATAAAAATTTAAAAATGAATGAAAAAAAAGATCTTTTTTATCGCTAAATTTTTTCTTTTTTTTTTAAAAAATTTGACTAAAAAAGTATGTGCCAGAGCAAGAAATTTTTAAAAAAAAAGGTTTTTGCCCCAAAAAAATGACGTCAAAACCACGGGGAAAAAGGGAAAAATTTTTTAGAAAAAAAGAAAGTAGACTCTGGGAAAATAACCCCCCCAAATTTTTTCAGCTTCATATCAAAAAAACCTTTGAACTTTAAAAAAATTTGTTTTAGGACCAAATTAAAAAAACCTTTTTGCCAAAATTTTAAAATTTTTTAAAAATTTAAAAATTTAAAAGATAAGGGCCATCTACATTTAATTCATCTTTTTGGAAAAAATATCAAATAAAAAAAAAAAAAATAAAGCTCTAAGCGCAAAACAAATTTTTGAAGCTAAAGCAAATCTGATTTCAATTGAGTCAAAAAAAATTTTAAAAAATTAAAAAATTTAAAAAAAATTTAAGTTTTTTCGGGAATTTTAAATTTTTCATTTTGTTTTGACCTGACAACAACCAAAATTTAACTTTTTGTTTTGGTTAAAAAAGGAAAAAATAATAATAATAATAACTAATTCTTCTTAAACAAATTTTGGGATTTTCAAAAAACCTGTTTTAATGAAAAAGGGGAAATTTTAAAATTTCATGTAAGATCACCTTGGTAATTTCATTTTCAGGGTATTTTTTTGACTTTTAATTTAAAAATTTTTTTTTTTTCGAAAAAAAAAAGGAAAGTAGCAGTAGATAGTTGCTTATGACGTAAAAGATGCACGAAAAAAAATTTAATTTTAAAAAAATTCCGCATAACTGCAAATGTGAAATTTCAACTTTCTATCTCTCCCGCAGTTTTTTAGCCCTAAAAGAAATTTTTGGTCCTAGTTCGAATCTAACTTCACCCCCAAATTGGGGTTTTTGGGAAAATTTAAAGGGTTTCTGACAAAATATTCACACCCAATTTTTTAAGATGTACCATCTGTAAAAATTTGGGAAAAAAAATTGATTAAAAAAAGGGGGCTGTTTGAGCCGAACCCTTTTTTTACTTTTTTTTGCTTGACTCCCGGGGGCATATTTTTTAAAAATGCGTTCCCCCTTTAAACGCATACTTTACGCAAAAAATCTAAAAAATTTTATTATTCTGAACAATTGGCATCGTCAAAAACATTGCCCAAAAATTTAAAAAAAGTGGTATGCTTTTGACCCTTGCGTCGCGTTTTAAAATATTTGTTTAGTTAAAAGCGAAAAGCAAATTGCAATTTTTAACTTTCATTCACCCCGAACCTTTTAATCCAAAAAAGAAAAATTTTTTTGGGCTATTTCCCAATTTTTTCTTAGCCCCCAAAACTTGGGGTTTTTGGGGGGTTTTGGAAACGGCAGGATAGTCACCTTAGTTTCAATTTTTCCATCTGGAAAAAAATTAAAAAAAAAATCCACCAAAATGGGGGAGAAAAAACGCAAAAAAAATTTTTCAAAATTTTTGCCCCTTACGCAAGGGCATAGGGCTGAAGAGCTTTTTTTCAAAAACGCATACTTTACAGTCATAACCTAAAAACCCAAAATTTTCCCCGAACAACTGGACATGTCGAAACATTGCCCCAAAATAAAAATTTTAAAATATGCTTATTCACGAGTCATATGACATCCCCGCCCCAAAAATTTTTTTTAGAAATTCTGCAAAACTCAAATGTGTAAATTTAACTTTCCCTTTCATCCTGAAGGTCTTTTACCCCAAAAGAAAATTTTGGGCCCCATGTTGAAACTTTTTTTGCCACAAATTCGGTCTTTCGAAAAATTTGGTTAGCGGGGAGGATTCACCCCCTTTGTTTCAAGATGTACCACTGTAAAAAAATTTTAAGAAAATCCGACTATAAATACGGGGTGTAAGGCAAACACCTTTTTTTACTATTTTTAGCTGTGACCATGTGACTTTAAAAGGGTGCGACAATCCCTTAAAAAAAAAAATTTTCCCCCAGGAAAAATTAACCCCCCCTAAAAAATTTTTTGGTCCCGGGGTTTTTTCAAAAATATAAAATAACGTTTTTTTGGGGAAAAGAAAAAAAAATAAAAAAATAAAATACTACGTACTCATTGAATTTTTTTTCAAAAAAGTTTTTAAAAAAATTCCCAAAACCTAAACTGACAAAATTTCAATTTTTTATCTAAAAAGGGGCTTTTTTTTAAAAATTTTAAAAAAATTGGGCGTCCTTGGTTTTGAAAATTGGGTCCCCCAAAAAATGCTTGGACTTTTCAAAATTTTTTAAAAAAAGGACACCAGTTTACACAAAAAAAGTTTTTACACTTTTTTTAAAAAATTTATAAAAACCCCCATTGATAATAGCCTGGCCCCGGGACAAAATTTTTTAGTAAATTTTTCCCTTTGGCCCTATATGACGTCATGGTTCTGAAAACATTAAAATCGAAATTTTTAGCGTTGTTTTATTTTCATTAAAAATTTTTTTTGCCCCTTTTAATTTTCAACCCCA
Organism: Solen grandis; assembly: GCA_021229015.1. NCBI lineage: Eukaryota > Metazoa > Mollusca > Bivalvia > Adapedonta > Solenidae > Solen > Solen grandis. The sequence continues at coordinate 42,242,419 of CM037789.1, forward strand.
AAGAAATTTCCCCTTTTTTTAAAAATTTTTAAAAAACCCTTTACAAAAAAGGGCAAGTACTATTGACGTTTTTTTTCCCCAAAAAAAATTTTTAAACTCCCAAAAACCTATATACTGCCCAAAAAAAACATTTTTTATTCAAAAAAACCCGGTTTTTATAACTTTTAAAAAAAATTTTCGCCCCCGGGGGCAAAACTTGAATTCGCTTTAAAAAAAAAAAAAACCATGGATTTTTGAATTTTTAAAAACGGACCCGGGGGTGCACAATAAACGTTAAAATACACATTCGGGAAAAAATTTGTGAAAAAAGGGTTTTAAACAAGGGTGAAACCCCGGGTACCCAAATTTTTTTGGGTTTTTTTTAAGTGTAGTCAAGACTAAAAGGGATATAAAATCATTTGAAATCAAAAATTTCAGCCCTGAAAATGTGTTTTAAAATTTTTTTTTGCCCCTTTGACAAATTTTAAATTTTAGGAAAATTTTTTTTTAATATTAAAATTTCATTATCAATAATGATGTCACGGGGCGTCTATACATTTTTTTTTTACAACATTTTTAAAACTTTTTAGAGGCCAAAATTCGACTAAAAACAATTTTTATCTTAAATGGGGAAAATTTTTTAAGCATTTTTAAAAAATTTTGCCCTTTGGGTTTAAAACTTTGGGTTGCTTGGACCAGGGGCTTTTTGAATTTTGGGAAAAAAAAACACCGGGTTTCAAAAAAAACCCAACTTTCAAAATTTTTGTAAAATTTTGATAAAATCGCTCCCGAGTTTTGGGTGTAGGGCCGCTAAAAATTTTTCCCTGGGGTAAAAAAAGAGTTATTTTGACGTGATAATTAAAAATTTATTGTATCCAAAACTCATGGTTTTAAATTTTTTCCCTTAAAAATTTTTTATTTTCTGAGTCAAGGGGAACACCTCGAAATTAAAAACAAATAAAAAGGGGAAAAAAAAAAGAATAAAAAAGAAGAAAAATAAAAAAAAAAGTTTCAAACCCAATAAGTTTTTTTGCCTGAGGCGAAAGTCCAAAAAATAAAAAATTTAAAATCTTTTTTTTTTAAAATAAAAACGAAGGGGTTTTTCCCCTTTTTTCTTATTTCAAAGGTGTTGAATATATAATTTTAAAAAAAAAAAAGGGGGAAAAATTTTGGTAAAAATTTTTAAAATTTAATACGTAAATCTCAATTTCAAAAAATAAACTTTTTTTCAAAAAATTTAAACTTTATTTTTTCAGAATTGCCTAAAAGAAAACATGAATAGTATGTTTGAAAACTATCACTTGAAATTTTTATGCCATTCAAGGCAGGGCAATTACTTATTTAAAGTTAATTTTCCCAAATTTATGGTTTCTTTTAAATTTTTTGCTTAAAATAAATTTTCATAAACAATACACAACATAAATTCTTAAGGTATGCTTTTAAATTGCCACAATACCCAGACGCGAGCGCAATCGTTTTTAAAAGAATGATTTTAATATTTTAACCACGGCAAAATCAATGACTAAAAAAAAGTATCTTTTTGGAAGGACATAATTAGCTAACATTCTATTTAACCCGAAAAAAAATATATTTTGGGGAAATTAACAGGGTTTTTTTTCACATTTTCAAGTAAGGTTCCCCAAAATGAATATCGCCATGTTTGAGACTAATAACTTTAAATTTTCAACCCCTTTTGAACGTATAATTTTCGACATTTTTTTACAAGTTAAATTCATTTAAACTAATTGGCGATTTTATAAATTTTTAAAATAATTCTTGCTTTTGTATTAGACGTCATAACCCTGTGACAAATCAAACATTTCTTGCAAAGCCACTTCAATTTTTAAACCCATCAATTCTCAAAATTTCAATTAAGACTGATTCAAAAATTCAGATACCAGAGCAAGAGAAATGTTTTAAAAAAACCTTTTGTTTTTTAATGACGTCATAACCACGTGACGAAAAGAAAATCATTCAGAAAAAAAAATGTAAACCTCTACCGATATGCATCCAAGTTTATGCTTCTAACGCATCAGGGGCTTAATAACATTAAAAAATAATTTAAGGACCCAAAATTCGAATCTCAGTTTTGCCATGAAATCTTTATATTTTCTAATTTGGAAATTGAATGCCACGGGGCAAAACTAATCCAAAAAAAACATCTTCTTGAAAAAATCAATATATTCGGGCCGAAAATTTAAGGCCTAAGCGCGAAAAAATTTTTAAGGTGACGCAAAACTGACTCATTTGACGTCTTGAAATTAAAAATAAAAAGAATTTATAAATTTAAAGATTTAATCCTCAAACAATTTTTCAAAAAGATTGGTCAAAAGTCTTGAATCAAGGGAAAAATTTTTTAAAAAGTTGCTTTTTGTCGTTTTTAGCGTCTAATACGTGACTTAAGAAAAAAACCTTTTTAAAAATAGAAAGAAGACCCCCTAGGCCGTATCTGTCCAAATTTTTCATGCTTCTAAGCTCAGGGGGGTTTTTAACATTAAAAAGAATTTTTTTGGACATAAGTTTGAATTTTGTTTTGCCAGGTATCTTTTTATTTTCGAAATTTGGGAAAATTTTAATGCCCGGTGCAAATCACTCCTAAAATACATCATCTTAAAAATTTTTTAAAAAAACGGACCAGAATTTAAGCCTTTTGAGCGCGAACAAACTTTTAAAGCTGAAAGTCAAAACGACGCCCTTTGACGTCATTTTAAAAAAAAAATAAATAAAATTTTTAAATTAAACTTTTTTTTTCATGCAATACAATTTTTAAAAAGATTTAGTGAAATGCTGATATAAGAGCGAAAAAAATTTTTTAAAAAAATTGCTTTTTTTCGTTTTTATGACGTCATAATCAGTGACTTAAGAAAAAAACCTTTAAAAATAAAAGAAAACCTCTAGCCGATAGTGTCCAAAATTTTTATTCTTTAACGAATTAGGTTTTTCCCTTTTTTAACATTAAAAAATTTAAAAATTGACCTAAGTTCGAATTGGTTTTTCCAAAAATCTCAATTTTTTCTAATTTTGAAATTTGAAAGCCCGGGGGCACACTACCTTTAAAATACATCTACTTGAAAATACAAAAAATCAAACCAGAATTGAAGGCCCAGAGCGCGAACAAAATTTTGAGCTGACGTCAATCTGACGTCAATTGACGCATTGAAAAAAGAAAAAACCTTTTATTTTTAAAAAAAATACTTTTTTGTCAAACATTTTAATTTTCTGTTGCTTTACCCTTGGGAACATATTAAAATTAACTCTAATTAGGTTTAAAAGAAAAAATAATAAAAATAATAAAAAGAAAAAAAAACAAAAAAAACCCATACTTTTTCCCCAATTTGCGGAAACCGTAATAAACATAACAAAACCCCATCGGGGTTTTCCCCGGTGCGGAAAACCGTAATAAACAAAAAACCCTATCGTTTTCCCCCAGGTTCGGAAAGCCGTAATAAAAAAAGTAGCAGAAAACACAGATATTCCTTCCGCGGGCATTTTTAAAAATTTCATTTTAAAAAACAAAACATTGTTTTGACAAAATGATATAAGGGGTAGACTAACAAGCCCCTGGTTTGATAAGTCAACAGGGGGATTAAAATAAAACACCGGAATTTAGATACTCCCATATCCAATTACATTAAAACTGTTTTTTTTAAAAACAAAAACATTGTTTTTACAAAAAAACATGGAATATTAAATAATAAAAGCATGGTTTGACAAGGGGAGTAAGCGAGTTAACATAATAAAAAACCATTGGGAAATTTACGTATCCAGTGACATAATAAAGTTATTTTTAAAACCCACCACCCCACACACGCACACAACACACACCCAAAAAATTTTACAAATTAATACAGAGTGAAGACATAAAAAGGCTTGTTTTGACAAGTCAACAGGCGAGTTTCAAACAACTCGAGCAGTGAGATTTCACATGTCCGTTAACATAATAACAACTCGTTTTAACAAACAAACGAGCTTTGACTACAACTTGTAATGCGTTAACATATGACAGCTATGGCGTTTCCATAACGCAATCCACCCACCGTTGGCAAAAATTTTTTCGATTAATCGGAGATATAAATAAAATTAAATACAAGAAATAATCATTATAACAATTCAATTAACTTTGCAAAAACAATGGGTTGATTTGGGTTATTTTTGATGTGAAAGATTTTTATAATGAATTTTTAGTCACCTGGCACTTGGCCGGGGGAGCTTTTTTGATCCCTTTTGTCCCTCGTGGGTCGGTTTTCGTCCGTCGACAATTGCTTGTGAACACTTAACCCCAGTTTTGGGCCCCAAACCAGAAATTGGCAGGATTTGCTAATGATTTCTCGGTGATTTGAAATTGGGGCTGTGGGGGCAAAAACTAGGTCACTAGGTCAAAATTTTAAAAAAAATTGTGAACACTTAGAGGCCACAAATTTGGGCCCCAACTTCATCAAACTTTTCAGGATGTTTGTCTACATGATATCTCGGGGAATTCGAAATTGGGGCTGTGGGGTCAAAAAGTAGGTCACTAGGTCAAGTCCTTGAAAACCTTTTGAACCTCTAAGGCCCCCAGTTTTCCCAATCTTAAAAATTTTGGGAAGGAATTTGTCTACATGTATCTCGGATGAGTTCGATATTGGGGAGTGGGTCAAAAAAATAATCACCAGGCAAATCTTTGAAAAACCTTGTGAACACCCTTTAAAGGCCCCAAAATTTGGCCAATCTTTTAAACATGGGCAGGATTTTGTCAACATGAATCTCAGATGATTCGAAATTGGGGCAGTGGGCAAAAACAGGGCCCAGGTCAAATCTTAGAAAAAACTTTTGAAATCTAAGCCACAGTTTTGGGGCCCAAACCTCATGAACTTGGTCAGGATGTTTGCTACATGATATCTCGATGAGTTAAATTGGGTCATGTGGGGTCAAAATAAGTCACCAGGTCAAATCTTAGAAAAACCTTTGAACACTATACACCACAGTTTGGCCCCCTTCTTCACGAAAATAGTCAGGGTGTTTGTCTACTGTATCCGATAAGTTCGAAATTGGGTCAGTTTTGGGTTTAAAAAATATCACTAGGTCAAATCTAAAAAAAAACCTTGTGAACACCTTTTCAGGCCCTAGTTTTGGCCCAATCTTCAAAAATTAGGTCAGATGTTGTCTACTGATACTTTGGGTAGTTCGAAAATGGGGAAGTGGGGGCAAAAAAATAGTCACAGTCAAATCTTTTGAAAAACCTTGTGAACCCCACAGGCCCCCAGTTTTGGCCCAATCTTTAAAATTTGGTAGGTGTTATATACATGAATTTGCATGATTTGAAATTGGGGCTTGGGGTCGAAAACTAGGGGACCAGGTCAAATCTAAGGAAAAATTTTGGGGAAACCCCTAAGGCCCCAGATTTAGCCCAAACTTCAAAAGATTTTTGGGCAGGAGTTTTTCTAATTTATATATTGATGGTTTGAAAATGATCACATGAGTCAAAAACAGTCACCAGGGCAAAACTAAGAAAAACCCTGTAACATCTAGAGGCCCCACATTTTTGCCCCGTCTTCATTAACTTAATATGTGATGACTGCATGAATTCCCCGTTGATGCAAATTAGGGAGGATCAATCGAGGTCCTTAGTCAAATTTAGAAAAACACTTTTAGACCCGATTTTTTGTCATTACCTAACACAGCCATCTTACTCGTGGCGACACGGGGCCCTTGCCCCCTTGTTTTAAAAAAGATTAAAAAAGACAAATTATGTATGAAAGCCCGGGGGTATTTAAAAAGACTCGGTTAAATAGGGATCATTAATGCTTTAAAAAATTTCACTGTATACTGGAAAAATGTTGTTTTTTTGTTGGTTTTTAACGTCCCACCGACAGTATTTTGGTCATTTGAGACGAGTCTACTTTAAACAGATAAATGCTGCCACTGCAGATCACAAAATAAACAAGTGGTATGATCGTCTAATATTTCACCAAAACAAGGAACCGCAAGAGGATTCGCACTAGTTCTAACCACCATCAGGTGCATGGCCGCAGTAGTTATCACCGAGTCTTTTCCAGCACACCCCCGGGACGTGAGTTTGATATCTTTCGCCATCGAAAAGTTAATCAGCCGAGGGGGCAAATGGATGGCAGAGACATCAAAAAAGTAGACGTCCCTTTCATTCGCCCAAAATACTGAATATTAATGTTTTTTTAAAAACGAATTTTAGAAAGAATAACTTCTATTTTGGTTAAAAGAGTAAAGTCGAGCAAAACCTAAAAAAATTGCCCACGACTCTGTAGCTTTGTTATGGACATATTCCCGGGGTGTGATTGTTTTTTTGAGTTAGAGATACTCTTTTCGAAAAATTTAACAATACCCACATATAAAAATAAAATTTTGGCACATCAGTCCACAATGGGGAAAAGCTCTTTAAAGCCTTCCAAAACGTGCTTATTTGTAAGTTCAAAAAGAAAAAAAACAACACTTCCCTATTCTATGAACTTCATTATTTGCTTCATAGTTAAGGTGTGGGTTTCACACTAAGTAAAAAAAGCTGAATTCACTTTGTGGTTGTTAGTTTTTGTTTGTACCTGGTTTCTGTGAAAACGTTTCCGCGTTGATACTGCCATCGGTTTTGATGGGTGCGAAAACGAAGTTTTTGCATGTTTGAAAAGGGATAAAAAAATATAAATAAAATATAATAATATATATATATTGTGTGTGTGTGTGTGTGTTTTGAAATTGACTTTTTCGGTTTTCTTTTTGCAAAGTTCAATATACAAAATTTTATGCTATAGAGTAAACCCCAAAAAAATACATTTGAACTACGTTACCACTTACTCCGTTGGGTGGGCATGTCGACAGGGAAAGTATTTCAGATAGATTGTCATTTGCTAAGGAACATTTAGAATAATTTCAGTGACACAGATTTTTTTTAAGAAAAAATTTTTTTGCGGCAAAATGATAAAAATTTTTTGCATAACGTTACCAATTTTGTCTATAACCCTGGTTTAAAAATCACAAAAAAAAAATAACGAGGGGAAAAAGTTACCTCTGAACAACATACCATTTTTTGGGGGATATTAAAAAGATTGGAAAAGGTAAACAACGAAGTGAAATTTGCCAAGGATTTTTAATTTGGGGGTTTTCTTTTTAATGAATATGAATATATATTTTATAAATGTTAAAATTCTTTATAATTTGATGAAAAACAACATTATTGAAAAACACGTATTACATGTATTTTTAAACAAAATACTATACCTTTCCCGTGAAAATGGGAACGTGTTTACCAAACGGGAAATTTTTTCCATCGATATTTCATTTCAGAATACATGTTGTAATTCCTACACGGGCTTTGATGAAAAACATTTTTTCGACACTCATCACAGTTAAGGGGCCCAACACCCCCCACTACCACCCATTTTTTTTTTTTAAATTTTGAAAAAATTATCCCTACACCAAAAAATACCCCCGGGGGTTGATAGCTGCGTCAACTCGTTTGGCCCTTTAAAGGGGTTTTTTGGGGGGTGAAAAAAGGATTAACCGCACCACATAAAGCTTAGCCAATCCCCTTCCTATGCATTTCTCTTGACAAAGGCCCATCCGAAAAATAACTTTTCACCTATTTACCTGACCTTTGGCTATTTTTGCTGTACTTTTGAAAACTTCAAACCTTTCATTTCAAAACCCTTACCAAAAGGCCCATGATATTTTACATGTGAAAACCTTTTTGCAAGGGCCCTTTCCCCCAAAGGTTTCACTTTTTGGGCTCTTGACCTTGACCTTTGAACTTGACCATTTTTTAAAGTTTAACAAAAACTTTAACGTTTTGGGCCCTAATTTCTTTACTATTTTATATACAACTTTTTTTTTGGGATGCATATCATCTTTACAAGGGTTATTTAGATATTCCTCAATATTTCATCTATGACTTTACCTTGACCTTTTTTCTTTAAATTTTGAAAACTTCAAAAAGCCTGCATTTTAGAACCGTTTCCCAAAAGGGGACTGTATTTTACATTAATACCTGTTGCAAGGGCCCTTTTCCCCAAGTTACCTTTTTAAAATCTTGACCTTGCCCTTTTAAACTTTTACCCATTTTTGAAAAGTTTAACAAAAAAATTTAACGTTGGCCTAATTTCTTTACTATTTTTTTCAAATTTTATTTTGGTATGCTATTTTCTTAACAAGGGTTATTTTGATTTCCTCAATATTTTTACTATCGACCCTTGACCTTTGACCTTTTTTTTCTGTAACCTTTGAAAAATTCAAAAGCCTGTCTTTTTTAGAACCTTTCCAACGGGCACTGTTTTTCACTTGAAAAACCTTGTTTTCAAGGCCTTTCCCTCAAGTTACACTTTTGAAATCTTGGGCCTTGGCCTTTTAACTTTTTACCTTTTTTGAAATGTTTAACAAAAAAAATTTAAATTTGGCCGTAATTTCTTTTCTATTTTATATACAACTTTATTTTGGGATGCTTTCATCTTGAAAAGTTATTTAGATATTCCTCAAAAATTTCATCTATCAACCTTGCCGTTTCCTTTTTTTTTTTAAATTTTGAAAAATTTAAAAAGCCTGTCATTTCAGAACCGTTTTTCCAAAAGGCCTGATATTTTACATGTGAATACCTTTTGCAAGGCCCTTTCCCCCAATTTACACTTTTGAACTCTGACCTTTACCTTTTACCTGTTTTTGAAAAGTTTAACAAAAAAATTTTTAAAGTTGGGCCGTAATTTCTTTTCTATTTCTATTTAACTTTTATTTTGTATAAATTCACTTAAAAAAGGGGTTTTTAATATTTCCCCAATATTTCATCTATGACCTTGACCTTTGACCTTTTTTGCTGTAACTTTTGAAAAATTCAAAAAACCTGTCTTTCAAAACCCTACCAAAAGGGCATGATATTTTCCAGTAAAACCTGTTTCAAAGGGCCTTTATCAATGTTTCCCTTTTGAAATCTTGGCCCTTGGGCCTTTTAAATTTGACCATTTTTTTAAAAGTTTTTAAAAAAAAACTTTACTTTGGCCGATTTCTTTACATTTTATATTCAACTTTTTTTTTTGTATGCAATTCATCTGAAAAAGGTTATTTAGTATTCCTCAAAATTACATTATCGACCCGACCTTTGACCTTTTTTGCGTAACTTTGAAAACTTTAAAAAGCCTGTCATTCAAACCCTTACCAAAAAGGGCACTAATTTTACAAGTAATTCCTTGCGGGGGACCCTTTTTATCAATGTTGGACTTTTGGACTTTTAACCTTGACTTTTAATTTTTGACCCATTTTGAAATGTTTTAAAAAAAAACTTAAAGTTGGCCGTAACTTTTTCATTATTTGCAACAAATTTTATTTTTGGTATCTTTAATTGCAAGGGGGATTTAGATATACCTCAATATTTTATCTACGACCTTGACCTTTGACCATTTTTTTCTGCAACTTTTTTGAAAATTTTAAAAACCTGTCTTCAGAACCGTTTCAACAGGGCACGATATTTCACATTGGGAAATTTCCCTTTCGACAAGCCCTTTTCCATCAATGTACATTTTTACTTTTGACCTTGACTTTGCCATTTTGAAATGTTTAAAAAAAATTTACGTTGGGCCCTCTTTTTACTATTTTTACATACATCCTTTATTTCTCGTATTTATATTCACTTAACAAGGGTTTTTTAAAAATATACCCCAAATTTTATCTACGACCTGACCTTTAACCCTTTTTTTCCAAAATTTTGACAATTGTAAAATGATATTTTTTTTGTCTTTTTCAATACTTAAAAAAAAAAAAAAAAAAAAAAAAAAAAAAAAAATAAAAATGTAACTGGGTTTTTCATCATAGAACCTGTGCAGGGGTTTATTTTGGTCGATTTTTTGGCAGATAAAAAATTTTTTTTTAAATTTTTTAAATTTACAGTTTTGTGTTTATTATCAAAAACGCAATGGTTTTCAATTGTATTTTTTTTTTTCAAAATTTTCATCTTTGGTTTTTAACATTTTCCCTGCAAGGTCAAGGGGACCTTTAAATCAAAGCATATTAAAGGGGATGGTTTTCAACTTGCATTTAAAGGTTTTTCATTTTATTGTGACAACGTTTTTAAATGTTTTAACAAAAAAGTAACATGGCAAAAATAGACAAGCGTTGGCACCCCATGCGGTGCTTTTGTTTTAACTGTTTTGGTGTTTTAAAAGGTTAGATAACGATGTTGCTGTTTTTAAATCGTGACATGACTAATTAAAGGGGCATATTTTGTTTCAAGTAGGGTATTGACTCCTGAAATTTTTACAGCTGATTGTGAAAAACGTTACCCTACTGCATTTTTTTAAAAAAAAAGTTTATTGTGTAGCGTTTTAAAAAAATTAAAACATAAAGTTTGATAATATCTACATACATATTATCTGAGAGAAATGTATTTTGGGGGTTTTGTAAAAATTTCGCACAATTACAATAAATAAGGATATGCTATATATATATATATTTAAAAATTTTTTATGTTGGTATACTATTTCAAGTGACAGCAGTTTTCGTTAAATTTTTGGTACCCCAAAAAAATATTTTTTGCCATCTGTCTACAATACCAATCAATATCGATAGGGAAAATCAATAAGGTACATAGATCCAAATACTACCGATCTCTGGTCATTAAAATTGAATTACGTTATTTTTCCCCTTTTTTAAATCTTTTGTGACAGGATATAGTATACTTTTCTTTTTCCCTTTTAACTACTTATTTGTATTGAGAACGCATTAAAGAAAAATTTATATTAGAAAAATTGTTCTATGTATTGTATTTACTTTGCGTAATATTACGGGGTTTTTTTTTTCCCCCCCAATAAAAAAAAATTTGGGGAGAAAATTTTAACCGTTTCTTAATCTTTTCGCATGCAAATTTGTAACGTATTGTTTAATGGTAAGTATTTTTATAGACGTGTTCAATAAAAAAATTTAAAAAAAATAACAATGTTTCTTTTCAGTCCCTGAGGAATCATTGTTATGGTTTTCTCCCTTTTCGTAATTCACACTGAAATTTTTTGTATTCATAAAAAAATTATTCCGCTGCTGGCGAAAGGTCGTGTTTTTTTAAACCCGGGTGCTCCCTCTTCGGGGCTTCCTCCCCCTGTAATTAGCTGGACTCGCATATGACAAATACTGTCAAGGGGAAGGTAAACACATCTAAAAAGTAGTACTGTGGACCAGATGTTTTTGTATGATTTCGAAAGATTAAATATCTAATTGCGACAGATGTGGCAATAATTATACTTTTGCATTGCTACTGATTACCTTTCTTTCATATACCCTTAACTACAGTATGTGGGGATGAATCGAGGGGCGGTGGGTTTTATTAGACTTGCCCCAACATTGTCCGATTCAGCATCAAAACTTGGCTAAGCAATATTTTAATTTTTAAAGAAAAACATTCTCCTTCTTTTTTCCCCCAAATAAAGTTGTCATAGTTGAAATAGATTTTTACCCCAAAAATGAAATATTGGAAAAAAAAGAATGGGGCATATTCAGTGACAAATAAAAAATGTCAAATTCGTCCTAAGTATTTAAATATTTTTTAGCGTACATATAGATCGTGGAATTCGATACTGGGTTTAATATCTTAATTGATTTCACGTAGTAACTTCAGCCCGCTTGTCTATTTTTTTTAAATTCACCCCACTGTTCAGTCAGGGATAGTGTTGGTTAGTGATATTTTTTCGGGACTCTTGGTAAGTTTATAATTGATTTTTGTGGGGTCTCCCGTCCAATCCCGACAGTTTCTGAAGCAAACTGAATTCCTTTTAAGGCATCTGAATATAAAGGGTGAAAGGTAAAAAAACAGAAACAAGAAATATTTTGTTTAAAAATATATTCGGCGAAAGTTAAAAGAAAGTGTACTAGAATCAAATAAATATAATGTTTAAACAAGACCTGTTGGTATTATGGACGTTTTACCGACTTTTTCATCAAAAGTAGGTCAAAGGTCAAGGTGATTTTTTCTGCGTAATATATAGGCTCATTCACTTTAGCAACTGTCCAAATATTGAAGCAATCCAATGAAGCACATAGAAGTTAAAGCAGACTAATCAAGAGGTAAACCTGTCCAGACGCCGCTTTATTTCGTCAAAATAGTAGGTCAAAAGGTCAACTGCATAATGTAAAGGTCTATCCACTTAAAAAACAGTCAAAAATTTGAAGCCATCTTATGAAGTACATAGAAGTAATAGCAGCTTTAAAAAGGTTAACCTGATCGGCCGCCCGCCGACGGCGGCCCCCCGACCGGACATCGTAAAGTTGAAGGAGGGAAATTTTTTTCGTTAAATAATCTTAAATAAGTGAATATGCAAACTAATGAAAAGAGTCCCTTTTCACTGCCTTCGGTTGTTAAAAGTTGTTATCCAAGATTTTATTTCAGAATTAAGTCAAAATCCATTTTTATACAGCTTACACCGACAAAGAAACAACAGCAAACAAACGATTTTAAAAATTAGATTAAGTTTAAACTTTATTTTATTTACGAAACAAGTTATCACAACTTATATTAATCACTCTCGATGGCTCTGATGGCGGGAATGTGGTCATATTGTGGGAGGAAACCGGAGAGCCCGGAGAAAACCCACGTGTCTGGACGGGCGACCCATGTTCCTTCCCACGTACGTTACCAGGAATCGAACACGGGACGCATGTTGAAAGCAAGGCGCGTTACCACTACGCTCTCCAGATTAGATTATATAAGCAGAAGGCCTGTAGAGTGAAATAGCCTTTCCTGGGTGAGGAGACGGTCCAGGTATCACAAATTGTTTGTTACAAAATACATCTAACCTTGTGGCTAGGCTATCGTAGACAGGTCGACGTGTATTCTGAATTGCTCAGGTAAAGATGGCTTCCCCCAAACTACTCCGATCGCCTGTGTACTATTCTGTCCAATGGAATGACCGCGCTGGCCATCGGTATTGGAAGGAGCTTGGACTGTTCCAGGTCTTGCTTGACGCTGACCAGCCCCTTTCTGTCGAGGATATCGCGGGGCAGCTAAATCTGAAGAAAAGGTTTGATTTTTTTTTCCTTTGCAACATTTGTTAAGGGATCGCTGTCAACCAAAAGTGGATGCACAGGACTTTGCTCCCATACACACACACACACCACACACACACACACAACTGTACATACACTATAAAAAAGGGTGGACATCTTTTCAGGGGCGACTCGCTTCAACTCCCTTTTTTCAAATCATTAAAATAAATATTGAAGTTAACATACGGAATCACTCAAATATATATTTCTCTATCGAAATATACAAAAATTGTCGTGAAAATAATCCTCCTTTGTATGTTTATTTGTTTGAAATATATGCGAATCCGAGAAAAGGACAACAACCTGGACCAGCAGCGCAGTACATTTCGGGATGATTCGGATTTTTACGCTGCGAATTGGTCAGCGATATTGCGATTATTCCCGCAATTTAAATTTAACGTTGACAGATTGCGGAAAATAATCGCAATATCGCTGACCAATTTCGCAGCGTAAAAATCCGAATCATCCGAAATGTACTGCGCTGCTGGTCCAGGTGTTGTCCTTTTCTCGGATTCGCATATATTTCAAACAAATAACATACAAAGGAGATTATTTTCACGACAATTTGTATATTTCGATAGAGAAATATATATTGTGTGATTCCGTATGTTAATTTTCATAGATTTATTTGAATGATTTGAAAAAACGGTGTTGAAGCGAGTCGACCCTGAAAAGATGTCCACCCTTTTGATAGTGTATGTAAGGGTTGTGTGTGTGTGTGTGTGTGTGTGTGTATGGGAGCAAGTCCCTGTGGTGATGCAGCGACGGTTAACTAAAAAATAAATCACTCAATCAATCTAAAACAGAAGTCTGCACATAAACACTTTAAAAACAGATGAACTCAGGTTAAAATAAAGAAATACAGTGGAAACTATTTGGACACCCTCGGAAACGTTGATATAAACCCAAACTACAACGGATTCCGGATAAGAACGGATTCCGGATAAGATTAATTGATTGCTTAACTGAACGATTTTTTTCAGTTTATCATCGCTACAAATGTAAGGCATCTGTGAGTAATTTCCCCAAAATGATAAGGATTGTTGCTTCATCGTGTTATTTTATTGTTGGCATACGTAAAACAACGAGCACCTCCAGAACACCTCATCTACATGTTCGTGTAGAATTCAGCACATTGTTCAATAAAGGATAACATACACTTGAGATTTTTCTCCGGTCACTGATTGGTCAGTTTTAAATGGACTATGCCGATCCCCTGATGAAATGGTCTATGGTCAGTTCTAATAAGGACATTTCTTTTAGAAAAAAAAATTAAAAATTGAAAAAATAGGTGTAGAGTGTTTGTGTGTGAGGTGGAAGCCTAGATAAAAATCAGGGGTAAGTCCCTGGAAAAATACCTATGGCGAAAAAGACCGGGGGGTAAACAAAGGGGGTTTTAATTAATAAAGCAAAACTCATATGTAAAACATAGGGCACGTTACGCCATTAAAAAAGAGAAATAGAGCCGCCCACGGGAGATATAAGTTTATTTTTCATTTGATAGTTCTAGTGTTTAAATGTATTGATACAATGACTCGGTTGGCTGGTTAGTCATTTCAGTGCTTTGCTAAAATTAACGAGAAAGTGACCTACTTTTTTAATTTACCGGGTGATGGGTGCGCGGAAGAAGACTTAAAGTAGCAACTCCTTTGCTCCGACCAGTTTTTTTTTTTTTAAAAAATCAGTAAATCGTCCAAACCAGAGAACGTCGAGGGGATAAAACATGGTTCCCAGTCAATGTGTTGAAAAATCGAGTATAGCCAAAATATTGACTATAGAACATGCAGGCTTTAAAGTTAAAAAGTTGAATGTGATTTTTTTATAAAGATTACATATCTTGATCCAACAGGGACACACAAGAATGGCTGTCGTGTATGATGACGGCCAACATCATTGAATTCGACAAGGAGACAAAGCGGTATTTTGTACCTAAAGAAAATAAGGCGGACCTTGACGAGATATCAAGGTGTGCTCCAGTTGCTCTGAAGTCAGGACAAAATGCAGAAGTCATAAAAAATTGTTTTCAAGAAACCGGACCTTACGGTACGATTATTAATAGTGTTTGCTTGATTGTAAAAGCAGCCCATCAATCATGTAGGTATTTAATTTATCAACTTAAGAGGAATACAGTACTGCATATCATTAGCAAGCGGCCTATACCATAACACAACACAGTCACATTGCTATCATACAAGTGCCAGGGAATTCCCATAAAGCATTAAATTTTGACATGTCTCGTCCAGGGATGGCAAAAACAATTTACATGTCATGCGCCTATCCGTGGGGGTGAGGGTACTGCTAAAGTAGGGAATTTGACATTTTTCTCCATTTTTGGAGCCTAAACCCCCATCCTAGGCATTGGCAATTTAGCAATTGCTTGCCAAAGTCTATTTTCCTGACCCGGTACCATTCTCTCTGTCAAATTCGAGAACGGTTCTGTCAAAAGCTTCACCTGGTGCAAAGCTGCATAACGAGAGATGTAGTGACATCTCAAATGCATAGTTCCATGACCCACCTTTTAGCTTATCTTAACAATAGATTACAGTTTAGATTCTGTCCCATAAACACGGCACATGTGATTGTGACAAAACCTATATTTATTCAAGTAAAAATTAAGGTCAGGTAACTATCCATTGAGATGTTTTCGTATCACATGTCTTCACTAAGAAATTGTGTATTCTAACGATTAAGCTGGAGTTACCTGTGGACGGTTGATAATAATTTCATCCAACACAGAACTCCTCAAGGGCTCACACAGAGAGATGACTCAGCAAGCAGTCGAGATCATATATTCAGAGTATAACTGAACGTTTCAACAGAAACGGACAAATGCGTTCATATTGCAAAGAATTGAACAAGATTGGACGGATGTGGTAGGGTTTCACACATAACTTTAACACATTGCCCTTATTAGTTGAGCGCCCCCTCTTTAATGAGACTTTTTTTCAAAACCAACAATGTCTGAGTTAAACCTTGCAGAGACTTTGATAACATTGGGCTCTGTACGAACCGAAGGACACGAGAATTAGTCAAAGAGGGACCACGCCCTTGATACCTGAACAGACACTATCTCTCATTGTTCTCATATTTCCGCCCTAGCATTCAGCCAGTGATTTCTGGAACGAGATTTGGTCTCATTTTAGGCCATAACCATATGATGTAAATAAATGTGTATCAATCAATTTTAACTGTGTTGAGGTACTGATATCATACCACAGCATATAATTACTATAATCCTAAAAAAGGCATGCGCTGAGGTATTGGTATCATACCTCAGTATTCTAATAAACTGCGCATAAGCTAAAGTATTGATATCATACCTTAGTATCGTATGACTATCAGCATATGCACTGAAATATTGGTTTCAAACCAATATGTTAAAATACCATCAGAGGCGAACGTACATGAAATACTCATTTATTTGTATAATTTTGGGACCAGGTATTGGTTTCCTACCTTCGCCATTGTTTGATCTTGATAATTTTCATTCCTATTTTAATATCATTGTTCATGTAAACAGTACCTTACTCACAGTTAAACCATTGTGACACTTCTAAACCTAGGCTATATCAGTTAATCCGAAAATATAAGATAAATTTATATGTCGTGATTTTAACTTAACTCATTCGCAGCCATTTGATTTGGTATTGATAAATCAACTTTTCGGTGAAATACACAAAAAGTATCCCATCTACGGCAATCCTCGTTATGATCTCGACTGCCGTTTGCTGCGTCATCTCTGTGGAGCCATTTACGGAGTTCATGTGTTGGACGACATTGACTTTATGCTGAAATTGAAGAGAAGGGTTTGTTGATTGCTATTTTACGTAATATACTGAGTATATCAGTGTCAGTGTCTCTATATCTCATTTCAATATCACCCCATATCCTCGACATTTCAGGTTTATATTTCAGTGTCATGGCATATCATACAATAAATTAACTATGATGTATTCCACTACACCCAGACCTGCGAGGGTTATTTGGGTCAAGCATATGGCTTCCTAGCGCAATATATCTCGACTACTCGTACAGGATTTACGAATATACCCAATGACCTGGGGTACGAGGACTAGCTTGTAAATAGACTATAACTACCTATCAACAATTTATACATATATAATTATATTACTAGTACCGTGGTCTAGTGGTTAAGCCATCCGCTTAGGGTTTTTTTTATAATGCTTTAAACATTTAAGAACAGAATCTGCAGCGCATACGCGTTACTTCTGTTTGAAATATAAACGGGATTTCGTTATTTGGTCTACAGGCCTATACATATTTATATAAATAAATATAGATAAATATTTATCTACGCCGAAGAGTTCGAAAAAGCACTCGTTTCATTGGTTTGCATAAATAATTTTAGGATATTCTATCATAAAATGGGAGTTTCAGGGTGCATATCTTTCTGCATGATTGTCGATTGGCAAATAACACTTTAATCTATCTATTGAAAACATGAAAAAACATCCAGTTGAAAAATTCAAACATAAAAACCACCCAGTTCAAAGAGTAAACACTTGTGAGTCTTTATAAAACATATTAACTTTGATTCTAAGTCACAAAAACTCGCAGTGAATGACAATAGAACAGACTCCGTCACGCATTAATGAGGTACTCGTCTGCGAAACTAAGGGCCCCGAGATCGAATCCCACTGACGGAACTTTTTTTTAAGTTTCGCTTATATTACCTTTCTTTTTTCAATGGCTAGTATATTGCAGTTCCTAAATTTAGCGACAAATACGTTTTCTAGCATTATTTTAATATGACAGACCATTTAAAACGTGCCAGCATTATTATATCAAATATATTGTTACAATTTTACTTTCTTTAACTTTCATATCTTCGTTTTGTTTTTTTAACGCCGAATATCATTTTTGAAGATATTTCTTGTATCTAAGACCTGTAACCCCCTGTTATTATTTCATATATAAACAATATACAAAGAATCAGGACATTCTTAATGTTTTTAAAAATGACGAAACTGTCGCGATCTTCTTTAAATAGAGGCATTTTTAAAACTAATGCCGGTATTGTACCGAAATTTGAGTCACATTTGCATAAATAAGACTCCATGTTTACATACTATTTAAAACACAAATAAGTCTAAAATATTGAACATTTAAATATTTTGAAGTGGATTCGATATTAATGGAACATGTAAATAACGAAAGATATAGTAAAGTATGCAGCTCTATAACAGCCAATTGTATTTTCTATATTCATACCTTTTGCAGGTGTAACATACAACGATAGTAAAGGTTTTTTCGACTTTCTGGGAGACTTCAGATCAGCCACTGCGCATCATTTATCACGATTACGTCCTGCCGCAGTTTAAACAACACGGTGTTTATCAAAAAACTTGGTAAGGCATTTAAAGCTCTCATCACCGATGTCAGTGGTGGGACGTTTAAACCTACAAACAAACAGATGATCATTAACTAAGAATTTGACATTTAACTATATGTGTGTCTTACGTCTATCAAATCCCATCTACAGACGAATGTCATCCAATTGCAATTTCCGTGATTGTATAAGAAATTGGTGGTTTCTCCCTCACAGACAATAGCATTACGAACGTTTTGAACTTGTATTTAGAATTTTAAAATATATATTTAGAATTCCAGTTTTCGTCTGCCGTCAGATGACCTGATCACATTCACTTCTTCGCGCATGCGCTAATTTCACATACTGCACTTAAACAGCGTCTGTAGATGGGTATTGATGGATGAGCGCTTTAAAATACACAGAGTATTTTATTATGTATGTAGGGATAACTGCGGTGTATATAGAAAACTAAATGAAATAACAAACTTATTTTTGTGGACCTCAATATATAGGCTGAAAAACGTTTCAGTTTTAAAATATATTGACAGTTGAAAAAGTAAGTGTGAGCTCAGAGATGCGTTCATTTAAATGCATAATTCATTTTAGAAATATCTAGTATCAGATTATTAATATGGTATACAATGCAACCTCCTCAAGATAATAGTCAAAAGAAATGTCTCTATTTCTCTGGATAGTACACAATTTCCGAAGATATAAAGACCTTCGAAGTCACAAAACATGGCATTAATGAATTGAACCCTAAGTGCACACTTTCTTTTCCAATTTAAAATAGAATGAATAAAGGAGAGAAATAATGAACAAAATAGTAGTAAAATATCAAATCAACATCTTATAATCAGTAAGTCGTAAGCCTCCTAGTTGAATGAATATTGTATGGTGTTACATAATTAACATTGTAGTCAATGCAACGAATGCAACTTATTCATGGATGGAATACCAACCGTCATAGATTAACAAATATAAATGCACAAAATCAATATATTCTAATTGACCTTTCTCGACAGATGCGGGATTCGTGCCCCTTGACCTCGGATGTGGTGCAGGAACGTTTACATTCGTCATGGCTAAAATCTTCCCACGTTCCGAGTTTGTCGGAATCGATTTTTCAGAAAAAGCAATTGGAATGGCCAGAGCTGATGCTAAGTCGACTGCCATTGCAAATGTGGAATTTGAAATCGAAACGCACAAGCACTTGACGACAAGTGGACCACGTCATTTGATCTTGTGTTTATGTATGACGCGCTACACGACATGTCTGCCCCAGACGAAGCCCTGGGTCAAATTAAGAAAGTAATGAAAGATGACGGGACTTCTGCCTGCTCGAAATTGGCTTCCATAGCAATCCTGCAGACAATATCGGCGTTGTGGGTGCATCTTTCGAGTATGCATGCAGCCTCTTTATCTGCCTGCCCTCAAGTATGGCCACAGCGCCGCATGTAGGTTATGGAGCTTGTTGGGGCAAAGAAGCCATTGAGAAAGCGCTCATAGAACGGGAATTCAAATTAAAGGCAAGCAACAATTTCCCCTCCTGGACAACGATATTCTTTTTGTCTGTACCAAGTAAGGGGCCAGCAAATAGTAATCGTTAAAGATGCTGTCTGTGGATTTAAAAAGATAATATACGACATTCTGCTGATTTCTTAGTATTATACCAATAATCATTGTTTTACGGTGGCATAAAGGGACGTAGAAAAATCATCGCGTGTGCACGCGATAACCACCACGCCGTAGTTATCGCGTAACTTAAGTTATCGCGTTCACACACAGTAGCTATTGCGATTGTATCAAAATATATTCCACGTCCCTTTTATACCACCGTTAATGTTCAACTTTCGGATCGGAACACCTCAGTCGGCGACATTCGTTCACCATATGAAACGGAAAAACCCGAGGTTTTCGGATTAAACATTACAATATAATATTATAAATATATATATATATATATATATATATATATATATTATTTTATTTATTGTGTGTGTGTGCGTGAAATGTATGTGTTACTTGTTGGTAAACGATTGCTTCAGTAAAGAACCATAGGCGATTAAAAGAATTTACCATTAATTGGGATAAAAAAAAATCGGGAGATTGCAGCTGGAAGGTACTCGACACACGTGTGCAAATTTCCAACAACAAAAAAACGGACACTAGTGTTGGACTAAATAATCGATTCGTTGACGACCGCGCTAGACAAAGTAATGATTCCTAGTGTATAGTAACTTAACTAAAAGCTTATTTCTCATCGGGTGTTTGTCACAATCTGCCAAACTGATTTTGCACTACATTGCTTCAACATTCTTTTGACATGTAAACTTTGAAAAAGATTAAAAAGTACAAATAATAACAAAGACATTCAAATTTCATTGGTGTACAATATACATGAAATAACAGTTTGCAAGTAAGCAATACTGGATTAGGCACCTAGTCGGTCCTTATGCCGGCTGACCGTTTAATGGGGGTAACTGCTGTTGTTGTTTCTCTATTTTAATTTAATGTCCTGTCTCCGTGTTTTTTTTGTTTTTGTTTTTTTGTTTTGTTTTTTAATTTGACTGCTTGCACCCCTTTCTGTAGTTTCATACATACATAGGAATTCTAAAAGGACATGTTTGTGTTTCCTTATTTAGTATATGCCGACAATTCATCATGAGCCGGCAAGATGGGCTCATCACTGATTAATTGACAAAATATTTTATGTTATTATTTTTGCTTATATTTTATGTCTCAAATGTGGCTATATACGAACACCATTTAAAAACTTTAACAGTATCAACCATGTCTCCTTGAAATATAAATTAATATTCCTTTTGTTTTATCCACCTTTTTCAGATTTCAATATCTTATTTTTTTTGACTTTCCATTTATCACAAAACACATCTGATGGTGTAAACCTTGACCTGTTTCATACAATGATTAAACAATATTCGTGTACAAATTTCAGCAGCATCATAGTCATTTATATCTAAACGCTATACATGTTACAGTAATATTTTATTCCGTTATATATATCGTGCCCTAGGGAAAATAATTTCTAAAGTCCATAAATATAAAGAATTTGGTTTTAAATCATTTACAAAACTGTATGAAACATGTGTGACTCCAGTTCTTGACTACTGTGCTTCTGTGTGGGGTGCTGGCCAGTACCCGTCAATAGAGACTGTTCAAACCGAGCGATGCGTTACATAATGGGGTCCACAGGTTCACACCGACAGCCGCCTTGATCGGAGACACCGCTGGTTACCGAGCAAATACCGTAGATGGACTGATATGTTACGGTACTGGTAATCGCCTGTTACAATACGTGGGAGCAGTGGTCCAGTGGTAGGACACGCGCTTCGGGATCGAGGGTCCCGGGTTCGAGTCTGCCAAGGACACTGCCAATTTCCTTGAACAAGAAATTTATCCCGCATTGTTTCACTTCACCCAGGTGTAAATGGTACCTGAGAGGGCGGTATAATTCCGTGGCGCCATGGGTGGCTGCCATAAGCGGAGTGAAAGACTCCCCAGGGAGATCGATAGATAGATACAAGTAGCCCGATGACCAGGGGCAAAAGCTGTAAAGTCGGTGAACGTGCCCAAGGCATGAAACTTAGACTGTAAAATGCATTTACTTTACAATTCAGTGAAAATCGGCTGACGAAACGTGTGTTTCTCACCGATTATACCAACAGTAGGAACAATTGGTGTGCAGATATAAAAGCTGTAATGGACAAATTGAACTTAACACAGTATTACCATAACAAAGAACCTGTAAATCTCAGTGATGTGAAAGTAAAGATTAATCTATATTATCAAAGCTTGTGGGGCAATGAAGTTAAAATCTACCCAAAACTTAGAACTTACGTCTATTTAAACACTCTTTGACTGTGAGCCTTACCTTTTGTTAAACCTGGCCAGAAATGAAAGATCATTATTATCCCAATTTAGATGTGGTATTTTACCATTAAGAATAGAGACAGGAGGTATGTTGAGAGGCGATCGAGCAAAGAGTCTGTAAAATGTGTGACAGTGATGTGATAGAAAATGAAATGCATTTTTTGTTAGAGTGTGAAGCTTACCAGGTCGTAGACAGTGTAACTATGGTTAATTCATTTAACTTAGATGTATATAGTGAAGAACAAAAAATTTACACATTTAACTTGAAAAATATCCACGGAGAGTGTCCAAATTTTTAACAAAAGCATATTTACATCGAAAATCTATTTTGTTTACATAATTTATATTTATCATCTGTGCCGTTCATTACTATGTTATTATTTTTGTAAATAAAACGGTGACATATAGGCCCATTGGGCCGG
This sequence comes from Solen grandis, assembly GCA_021229015.1. Taxonomy (NCBI): domain Eukaryota; kingdom Metazoa; phylum Mollusca; class Bivalvia; order Adapedonta; family Solenidae; genus Solen; species Solen grandis. The sequence continues at coordinate 42,265,060 of CM037789.1, forward strand.
GTGTACGTAATATATTATGTTGATCTATTCATATATCTTAATATATAGCATTGTTTGTACACATGTCACGATAATAAATAAACATTTACTTTACTTACTTTACTTTACTATATATATATCCCATAAGTATAATGTAATACATACACGAGGTCGGATCATAGGAGCCGTCCAGCAAACTTCCAATACCCCTCGGAATCCCTGTCGTTCAGCGAGGTGTACCCATCCGTACAAGTTATCTGTCCTTGTGGCCAGTTGCTTCAGTAGAGATACCTGTAAATACACACGTGATCCATCTCAGGTAGGTTTGAAATATTCAATTACATTACTTAAAGTTACAATCCCAAAGATTTCGATAGATCTGGTTAACTCTGTGATGATGTATGGAAGCTCTGTGATGATGTATGGATTCTGTGATACGGTATCAGCTTACTGTACGTATCGTGATATAAGAAAATCCCCTTTTCAAATACAATGAATCTAAAATGATGTTCGTTTCTAACTCAATCTGACTAAATACACGATCTTCTTATGGTATAGCGTAGCGCATATAGGAGATGACTTTGGTCAGATGGTTTCTAACATGTAGAGGAAGTGACAAATTATATAAGCTTGAATATGCTTGTTGGACAAAACACGGTTAAGAGACTCTTGTATCACTATCTTGTCATCGATAGAGTTGTCTGAGATAAGGGATACACAGTGTTAGGGACTTCTGTGAGGTACAATATGTCACTGCCTCGCCATGTGTGTACATAACGGAATCATTGTAACAGTGCATAACCATATCGGCGGAATCTCTACAGAAATCGCTATAATGGCAGTCGCAGGACATTCTCTGCGGGGCCTCCGTGGCCGAGAGGGTAAAGTCGCTGACTTTAACACTCACTCAGCCCCTCACCGCGTGGGTTCGAATCCCGGCAGGGTCATTCGGATTTTCATGTGAGGAAGCCTTCCAGCTGGCTTGCGTAGGTCGGTGGTTCTACCAATGCCTTTGTGCATTCAGGTCTGCCTCCACCTAGCTGGAAGTCGCTATATAACTGAAATACTGTCGAAGCGACGTAAACTCAAATAGTCAATTCATAGTCATTCTCTGCCAAAACAAGATGAGCGATGGAAGGGGGGCAAAGAAAAAGACAATGGTCACTTTAAACAGATGAGTTGGTCAAAATTAAGTAATAATAATAAAAATAATTTTAAAAAAAAGTTAAAAAAAAAAGTGCTGCCGACCTACCGACCCCATTTTTTCGAAGATGTTAGTGGAAACAAGCAACATTTTTTTTCGCTTGAGTTATGGAAAGTCTATCCCATACTAGGTCAGCGACGAAAACCACTCGACCACGGATGCTTTACAAGATAATGATTTAAAAGATGTTAAAATAAGATTGAAGCAGAAAAAGGAATACGCGGTTTTTGAGTTAATCAAGTCATGGTTAATCCTTTTTTTCTTTTCATTTCAACGCACTCTTACGAACATGTGAGATGCCAATGTACGACTTTTGTGGCAATTCGACACCTGAAACATCGACAATCTGCTGTAAATTAGCAGTCTTTAATGCAAGAGTTAAGATAAAATACATGAAGTATATATTAAAAAATGTGAAAGGGAATTTGTAAATTAAATCTAGTAGATTTTTCACCTTTTTTTCTTTTGTTTCTTTGTTTTCTGCTGGAAAATTATAATGCCTAGCCAATTTAAACATGTCCGTACCGTACGGTTACGTGACTTGCGTAATTGTTTCAGTTCTTTTTCCTATTTAACTGCATGTCTTTTCTGTCAAAATTTGAAACTCTGAGTTATTTAAACGGATATAAACATGGGATAATGGTCTATATAACATTACTAGAATATAGTATTGTAACAGTATCTTCTGCAATATCGAGACAGACATTTAGGGCTGGTACCCGACCTTTCTGTTTAACTTGGCAAATGCATATGTCAATCATTGAAAGTGGGCGTGAGCAAATGTACTTAATTTGCATACGCAGCTTGGAATCTGTATAGACTGATAAGCACCGCATGACGTCTGTTGTATACGCTGTCGGCGTATGAAGAAATAATGACCGCCAAATGCGTGTTACTGTCTTGGTGCAAACAGCCTTTTTCTGGACTTGGTCCCTGATTAAACACAATCATTACAGTCATAGACTACTAATAAGTCGCCTGTTCGAGTCTGATTCATGCCAGTTTTGATTGAAGAATATGAAAACGTCCAGTACTTTAGACAAGGACTTAAACATGACAAGGACTACTTTAGACTATTTTGAGTTTCAAAACGCCCGAGGTCAAATTCTGGACATATTTTGGAATTTAAGGACGTATAATACGTCTACACCCGCTTATTGAAACTACATTGTAGTATCATGTTTGACCTAGTTTACAACTACGGACTGACGACGATTACTGTTTATCTCTGCTCGACCATGTAACCATGTGACAAAGTACATTGATAACATAAGATATTCCCTTCACGGCTCAACAATAACCCGTGTCCGTTCGTCTGTAGTGTAGATAAACGTATATACGCCCCTTTCCATGCCAGAAGTGATGCACTGATCGGGGGGGATTACAATGAAATTAAAGATGGCGATATTAATTAAAATTGCATGCCTAATTGCATTTGTCCGTAATTTATTTATATTTATGTTTATTTCAAAATAAGCATTTTTTTTTTAAAATACCAACTATTATTTTTTGTTTTTAAAAAAA
>CM037789.1:42274376-42324376 GCA_021229015.1 Solen grandis
TAACAGATCTTTCTAACGTAACAATATACACACACTGTGTAAAAATTAATTTCCGCCTGTTCCACTGACTAAATATTGTATGGTTAACTATTCTGAATACATTCAAATGATATGACATCACCACCTGAAAATGGCTTTCCTGTCAAGGTTTTCAGAAGTATACAACGTGCAAATAACAGAAGCTATCGTTTGAGAATATATTTTCACCCCAAACTACAACTGGATAACCTCGCCTTTCACCGGTATCTGGTGACGTTAGAGTACTTATTTTGTAATCGTCTTCTTTTCGCCTGTAACAGGAATTCGAAGAAAACCGTTAAAGAATACTTACTTTTCTCCTCAGTGGCCTCCTGGTAAGTCGAACTAACTTCTGGTGAATGATTCGAGTAATTTTGCCAGGTGCTGTCCGTTGTACGGCAGAATACGAGGCTTGTTTTAAAAAACATGGGTTGTTCCACTTGTATCGTGATACAGTCCCACTTGTGTTGTAACTATCCATCGCTGGAGGGGTTGCTGTCATGGTTTCACATAAGTAAACCATGTATATCACAATGAGCGTCTTTGCTATAGTGAAAGATATACGTAAATTTCTCACATAAAAATAAGTATCTCATTAAAACGTAGTTTATGTATGCGCACAATTATATATTAAAACTTACAAATTAATACATTTTGTATTTATAATAAAAAAAAATCTTAAAGCCTTCTGTCAGTATGTACAATATTTTACATAACAATACATTATATTCTCTATATATTTTTGTTAGCCTGTACCTGAAATATACAATAAGACTTAATATTATTTTCTCCAATTTAACATATCTACCAGATAATACTTGTTTTCGACGGAAAACCAATAACATAATTCATTTGTTCTGATTTTTTTCTTCAGATTTCTCTGCAATTATTCCGAAATAATAATTAATTATTCTGAAAAAAAAAAAACAGAAAAAAAAACAAGTACAGCTGCCAGCTGTAAAATATCTATGTTATAGAATGTCAAAAAAGACAATAAATACAAATGCTTGAATTAACCTTACATACCCATGACTGAATAAAATGTGAGGGTGTAACGTGATCAAGTCTAGTTATATATGAAAACAAAACGAAACTGGATTTTACCACTTACTATGGAATTTCGAATTTTAAAGAAACCCATTTTAACCCAAGATCTTAATCATTTGAATAAAATATGAATCTCAGAACTATCATTATTAATATTTAGGGACTAATACTCGCAGTAACGAACAGGAATGTATCTAAGTATAGACCCAATCAAGTTTAAACTTTCAAATGAGTGATAACAATTCGCAGGATTGAAAGGCCGCTTCCGTTTACGTCAAGAATAAACTGAACTTCCCTCTGATTTAATGACAGGAATCGGAGGTGGGGGATGTCTTTTATTTCCTTAAGTCATTGCATGTGTTTGCTTTTATTTCCTTTCGGTCATTTGGAGATTCATCTGAATGTTGTCCCTCTGCAGTACTCTGAGCCGTCTCCGAGTAGTCAATGCCAACATTATCTTGACATCAGGTCGAGCCGTTCTTGAACTAACTTTTAACTTGAGGGCACCGTGGTCAAGTGATAACGTATCCGATTACGAATCTGAAGGTTGCGGGTTTGACCTTCCTCGGGGGAAATAATTACTCACGGCCTTCTCATGCGCAAAGTACTGGTCCAACCCAGGAGCTGTCGAGAGGGATTAGTGGCAGTTGTATGAACTTGTCTCCCATACAAAATAGGTCAGTTTATAGATAACCTTATATATACTTGATTTTTTTTAGCATCCCGCAGAGGAGATCGATAATACACGAGGGATATTTGTCTGTTTTTGAGTGGATATGGAATGAGATGCAGTTTTAACATTTTCACGAGCGTTATACGCTATGTTAAAATTGCATCATATGCGTCGTGAAAATGTTAGAATTGTAATACTTCGAGACGAGATATATTCCACATTCACTCAAAACAAATGTTCTTTTTATTTTATGCAAACAGCTGCTACATACCCTTTATAAATTGAAAAAGTAGTTCCTGCAGATCTATATCACTCACATTGTGGGATATGGATTTTTTTCTCACTGACAGAACACAGTTCATCAGTCAGCATGAAATAACATTTTTATGGCGTAGTTATGTCGCCAATCTGACCAACGTCATCACGCTACATTACGTAGGAAGGATCGTGTACTTAAGTCAGATTGGTATGTCGCGGGCGATGATGTCTATACCATTCCGAGGCTTATCTCATGATATTTTTCACGGAAATTTTGAGAATGTCGTTGTCTCAAGCCTCAGTGATAGTTGCGTATATTTATTGGTATCACCGAGACTTCTCGTTTTTAACCATCGTTTTCACATTTATTCTATTGATATCTACATATTGTAGATCTAATTATTACTCATTTTGCATCGATTACGAAATATGACGATGTCCTTTGTAATAATTGTGGGATGGAGACGGTACTCCCAAAGACAAGTTCAGACCAACCCACGCCTTCGTTGTATAGTGGACAACTGTTAGACTAAAACAACAACAGAAGTTTGTTTGTTTTGTTGGCTTTTACGTCCCACCGACAATATTTCAGTCATTCGGAGACTCTGTCTGTAAAATCATTAATTTTCGTTGACATTAAATTTCGTTGATCGTGTACCTATGGGAATTTCGTGGGTACATTTATTCGTGGATCTATGTTCTATGAACACGTGAGGTCTATATAAGAGACAAGTTTTCGTGGGGATAAATATTCGTTGATTTAACTCTCCACGAAATTGACGAAAATTAGTTACCACAAAAATAAATGATTTCACAGTATATAGTAGACACGTGGCACGATATCAAATCCAGTTACATTATCCTGACACCAGGCCAACCAGTCCTGGAACTACCCATATATGTTGAGTCCAAGCAAGGGAGCTATATCAGTACCATTTTTAGACGAGGAGCGTGACATCACCTCTACATAGTAGAATTTTATCAACCTTATTTATTATCAACATTATTTAATATCAACCTTAGTCATTATATTTTATCAACATTATTTATTATCAACCTTAGTCATTATATTTTATCAACCTTATTTATTATAAACCTTAGTCATTACATTTTATCAACCTTATTTATTATCAACGTTATTTATTATCAACATTATTTAATATCAACCTTAGTCATTATATTTATCAACGTTAGTCATTATATTTTATCAACCTTATTTATTATCAACGTTATTTATTATCAACATTATTTAATATCAACCTTATTCATTATCAACCTTATTTTATCAACCTTATTTATTATCAACCTTAGTCATTATATTTTATCAACCTTATTTATTATCAACATTATTTATTATCAACATTATTTAATATCAACCTTATTCATTATCAACCTTATTTAATATCAACCTTATTTATTATCAACCTTATTTAATATCAACATTATTTATTATAAACATTATTTAATATCAACCGTATTCATTATCAACATTATTTATAATCAACATTATTTAATATCAACATAATTACTATCAACCTTAGTCATTTTGTTTTATCAACCTTATTTATTATCAACCTTAGACACCTTATTTATTATCAACGATATTTATCTTCAACCTCATTTAATATCAACCTTAATCATTATATTTCATCAACCTTATTTATTATCAACCTTAGTCATTATATTTAATATCAAACTTAGTCATTATATTTTATCAACCTTAGTCATTATATTTTATCAACCATATTTATTATTTTTTATCAACCTTAGCCATTATATTTTATCAAACTTAGTCATTATATTTAATATCAACCTTAGTCATTATATTTTATCAACCTTAGTCATTATATTTTATCAACCTTATTTATTATCAACCTTATTTATTATCAACATTATTTAATATCAACCGTATTCATTATCACTATCATTTTTCAACCTATTTATTATCAACCTTAGTCATTATTTTTATCAACCTTATTTTCACCTTATCAAAATTTTATCAACATTATTTAATATCAACCTTATCATTATCAACCTTATTTATATCAACCTTATTATTATCAACCTTATTCATTATATTTTATCAACCTTATTTATATATACAACCTTATTTATTATAAATTATTTATATCAACCTATTCTATTATCAACTATCATTTATTAATCAACCATTATTTATTATCAACTATCATTATATTTATCAACCTTAGTCATTATTTTTATCAACCTTAATGTCATTATATCTTTAGCAACCTTATTTATTATCAACTTATCATTATATTTTATCAACCTTATTTATTATCAACCTTAGTCATTATATTTTATCAACCTTATTTATTATCAACCTTAGTCATTATATTTTATCAACTCATATTTATTATCAACCTTAGTCATTATATTTTATCAACCTATATTTATTATCAACCTTAGTCATTTATATTTTATCAACCTATCATTATATTTTATCAACCTTATTTATTATCAACCTTATTTATTATCAACATTATTTAATATCAACCGTATTCATTATATTTTATCAACCTTATTTATTATCAACGTTATTTATTATCAACCTTAGTCATTATCAACCTTATTCATTATATTTTATCAATCTTCTTTATTATCAACCTTATTCATTATATTTTATCAACCTTATTCATTATATTTTATCAACCTTATTTATTATCAACCTTAGTCATTATATTTTATCAACCTTATTTATTATCAACCTAAGTCATTCTATTTTATCAACCTTATTTATTATCAACCTTAGTCATTATATTTTATCAACCTTATTTATTATCAACCTTAGTCATTATATTTTATCAACCATATTTATTATCAACCTTAGTCATTATATTTTATCAACTTATATTTATATCAACCTTAGTCATTATATTTTATCAACCATATTTATTATCAACCTGAGTCATTATATTTTATCAACCTTATTTATTATCAACCTTAGTCATTATATTTTATCAACCTTATTTATTATCAACCTTAGTCATTATATTTTATCAACCTTATTTATTATCAACCTTATTCATTATATTTTATCAACCTTTTTTATTATCAACCTTAGTCATTATATTTTATCAAACATATTTATTATCAACCCTAGTCATTATATTTTATCAACCATATTTATTATCAACCTTAGTCATTATATTTTATCAACCATATTTATTATCAACCTTAGTCATTATATTTTATCAACCATATTTATTATCAACCTTATTCATTATATTTTATCAACTTTATTTATTATCAACCTTAGTCATTATATTTTATCAACTTTATTTATTATCAACCTTAGTCATTATATTTTATCAACTTTATTTATTATCAACCTTAGTCATTATATTTTATCAACCATATTTATTATCAACCTTAGTCATTATATTTTATCAACCTTATTTATTATCAACCTTAGTCATTATATTTTATCAACCATATTTATTATCAACCCGAGTCATTATATTTTATCAACCTTATTTATTATCAACCTTAGTCATTATATTTTATCAACCTTATTTATTATCAACCTTAGTCATTATATTTTATCAACCTTATTTATTATCAACCTTATTCATTATATTTTATCAACCTTTATTTATTATCAACCTTAGTCATTATATTTTATCAACCTTATTTATTATCAACCTTAGTCATTATATTTTATCAACCTTATTTATTATCAACCTTAGTCATTATATTTTATCAACTTATTTATTATCAACCTTAGTCATTATATTTTATCAACCTTATTTATTATCAACCTTAGTCATTATATTTTATCAACGTTATTTATTATCAACCTTAGTCATTCTATTTTATCAACCTTATTTAACATCATACTTAGTCATTATATTTAATATCAACCTTAGTCATTATATTTTATCAGCCCTATTTATTATCAACCTAAGTTATTTTCAACCTTATTTATATTACTTTTACAGAGTATTCATAGAATATGGTTAACTAAACAGTTTTCGTGGTTTAACATCTTTTCAGGTACCCATTTACTTTTTACGCAAGGGAATTGTCAGTGTCCCTGGAAGGACTCGACCCCGAAGATCGTGTCTTACTATTGGACCACTGCTCCCCATTAATCAATTTGTAACCAGTCGAACAATGCTGGTCAAATTCTCAGCACATAATAAGACATGGTTACAAAGTCATACGAGAGCACACTTTCCTTTTTTCTACTCGGTACTTTGTGTACCTATATAATAGGTAGTTTTCTGCATTAACTGGTGAAAAACCATGCAGTTATCCATATAACCGCACAATAATGGCGGACACTTGGTTTATCAAATATCTACACAATATTGTGACAACTCAAAATACATGTAATTGTATTCTCGACGCGATTCCTGGATTCCTCAGTATGTATCCTTATACAGAGTGTGCAAATCATATTTTTTTTCCTCAACTGTTTTCTTTTTTCCTTTTTTATACATATCTTTTATATTTAGCCATAAAATATTAAAATGAAGTAGACGTTAGCAGTGTGACCATACTACGTGGTATGTTACATCATTTTAAGCTGTCACAAGCAGTAAATTTTGCATCGACTCAGAGAAGAATTTTCTTCACTTTTTTTTTATAGCGCATTCGAAGCAAAAAAGTGTGCCTTGCTGACAGGTCCTAAGGATTCTTTGTTTAATATAAAGGATTTCCAAACACTCTGGAAACCCTTTAAAGCACATCACTAATAATGTTCTCCAAATATTAGAAAATGACCCATTTAGTTCTACTTAATTAATTCAGATCCAAGGTCAAACGCGAAACTAATTCAGTACATCCTTCTCAATTCAAATTTGCGCAACTGTACAGAAGGCGCCGAAATGTTAGGGTTTTTTTGAAAGAGTTATTTGATTGGTAAAGAGAAATTTTCCTTTCACTGATTGGTCATTTTCATGGGGTTTCTCTTTGATAGACACGGCGCTCTATATTTGGAATCATCTGCATAAAAAGTCACGGTAGTACCGCCTCCTTCCTATATTTGGCCATGTTACAAGACATATATGAGCCAATATCAAATTTAAGACAAATTTAGATGACACATACAGGTACAATGTATTTCAAAATACGAAGGGCGTATTTTTGCATGTTTTTCTTTCTTATATGAAAAAAGTATTTGTCCTGAATTGATAGAAATTGAAATCCACTCTTAATTCATCTCAATTGTTACAAATTAAATGTCAAATCTGATGCCACCATAAATACTGTCCTTACAGTAACACCTATATAAGTGACATTAATTTATAAGTTTATTAAAGAAAAAGTATACTGTAATTTATACCTAAGCTGGATCTGATAATCATAATTTTGCTATATTATGGACCAGATATGAATGTTTGTCTGCAATTTTAGGACAGGGAATCAGTATATGCATGATTTATATTTTTTTAATAGTTTTAACTTTAAAATGTACAAGTAGCTTTATTCTTATGGGTAAGCAAAGATTTTCTGTTAAATCATAAAAAAGATTCACTGAAACCATTTGACCAACTGCTCTCAATCTTTTTTAATCCGTTTAAGAGAAAATCAGATAATTTTGCCATGTTACACTGAGGACACTTGTGTAACTGAAATGATTGCTCTGGTTACTGAAAGGAAAAACAACCGAAAACATTTTTTTTAACTTTCAATTCAAAATGTCTAACACTAATCAGAATATAAAATAAGGAACATAAAGATACCAGTGACTTAAAATAAAACATGTTTAACAAAATTATGTTGTTGTCCACTCTAACATTAAAGAATTTCCTTCCAACTAGTTATTGCAAAGACATACTCTTGTTATTTAAAGGAAAAAAAAAAGCAACTGTACTGGCTAATATTTACGTTGTATGTTAAAATGAATAACTAGAGGCTCTCAACTGCTTCAGAAATAAATGTGAACACAACTTCTCAGCATTTTCTGCATTTACTAGAAAAGCAATGTAATTACACAATACTTGTTACGTTACTGCAATGACATGAGTTGGTTACTAGAAGGAAAATATAATGAAATAAATGCCCTTTAGTACTTGTTATGCACTTTTGAAACTAATATAAGCAACCAAATGTATATCATGCAATGATTTTAAATAAGAAAAAATAAACTTAATAATTTAGTACATGCATCTGTGAAAGATTGAATAAAATAACATGGTTACTGTCAGGACAATGCTTCGATATTTTAAGGACAAACCAAAACTGGTTTACTAAGCAAATTAAGAAATGATGCTGAAAGTAGTAACGCTGTTGTAAGTAATTAGATTTAAATAGAACTATAAACTTAACCGTAATGGATCTCTATTTACCAACATTGCCTACCATGTACATCTTAATGTGATACAATATGTTTTAGGTATTTAAACAAACCACAATCAACATTCTTCAAAATACTTAAACGCATAAAGAAATTTGTAACTCGTTATATTTTGCTTACGAATTTGTTAAACCTTATTCATAGTTTGAGATATACAGTATAAGACATGATGCCTCACAAACCAAAAAATGATGTTCATTGTATCTACACAAAGCATTATGTGATACAAAAAAATTTCCGGTATTTAAACAAACAACAGTTTTACGTCTTAATGTGATACAATATATTTCAGGTATTTAAATAAACAACAGTTTTACGTTGATACAAAATTTCGGTATTTAAACAAACAACAGTTTTACGTCTTAATGTGATACAATATATTTCAGGTATTTAAACAAACAACAGGTTTACGTCTTAATGTGATACAATATATTTCCGGTATTTAAACAAACAACAGTTTTACGTCTTAATGTGATACAATATATTTCAGGTATTTAAATAAACCACAATCAACATTCTTTCTTGAATTACTTTGGTACTTGTAATTTGTTGTTTACAAATTCGTTAAACACTTTACACTTTTCTTAGTTTGAAATATACATTATGCACCCTCCCTCACCCCCACAAAAAAAAAAGAGAGAAGAAGATGTTCATTTGCATCTGCGCCTAAAAAGTTTACGTCTTAATGTAATACGTTTTAGGTACTTAATAAACAGTATAAAACATGATGCATCGCAATAGGAGAAAAAAGATTGTCATTTCCATCTACACAGAGCAATTTGCCAGAGCTGTTCAGAAATCTTAAAATGTCGAGAATTTTCAGTTGGTATGACAGTCATGATTTCGGTTTAGTCACAATGACATATCTTTTACTTTTTTGGCCAAAATAACAAGGCATTGTCAGTATAGCAAGCAGTACTGTCAAGAGTCCCCACCGGTGACCCCCCAACCCCCGCCCCCTGAATAATGTGTGCTGCTAACTGCACAGGTTCCTGTGACCTTGATCTTTCAAATGTGCATATGGTTGATGCACGCGACACATCTCTGTGTCAAAGTAAACACTTCTGTAAAGTTTTATGAACATCCATCCATTAATATGGAAGTTACAGAGAAGACATGAAAATGAAGTCAGTGAATACCAAAGACAACTCCTGTGTCATTGACCTGGCCTTTCAAGCATACATATGGTTGTTGCAAAAACATATCTTCATGACACACACCATTGTGAAAATCCATCCATAGATATGAAGTTACAGAGTAGACACAAAGATGACAGCCTGTAAATACCAAAGAGATTTTCTTACAACACCAATGGCCTTGACCGTTCAAGCGTGCATATATCTAATGCATGCGACACACCTTTGCGCTATGACAAACACTTCTGTAAAGTTTTATAAAAAAAAATCCATAAATTAATATGGAAGTTATAGAGCAGACACGGAGGTGTAGCCTATAAATACCAAAGACAATTTCTAACGACTCCAGTACATTGTAACCTTGATCTTTTGAGGATTCATATGGTTTATGCTCGCGACACATTAATAATAAAAATACTTCTGTGAAGATTTATTGAAATCCATCCATAAATGTCCAGGTTATGGAGCGGATGTGAAAGCAGGACGGAATGACGGACGGACGGACGAGACAGACGGACGGAAGGACACGCGCAAACCTAATGTCCTCAACCGGTTTCATCGGTGGGGACTAACAATTTCCTGTTTTCCTTCCAACTTGGTGCATACATAATATCTCGAGATCTGTCTCATCTTTGTCTTGGATATATTCCTTGGATATGGTCTGCCATTGAACTAACTACATGTATATGTGTAATGTGTCTTTGCAGTAATGTTTTGAAGTCCTTCCAGTAACTACGACTAATAGTGTGATATTGGACAATTCTGAATAATTCTACCTGTAAGGGTAGAACAAATGTAACAGAATTCAAGTTAAAGTCATAAAATAATGCACTTTAAGCTATTTAGTCATCATTATGAAATGTATGTGCAAAGTCCTCGCAGTAATACTTCAAAGTCCTTACAAAAACTGGGAAATGAACGAGATGGCTATCTTGATGTTACGGTGTGGACAGGTCTGTTTAAAACATTAAAAACATAAAGGTAGTAAAAGGTTGTAAGTTAATGTACAGTTTATTTTCTCAGATAAACTATACAACAAAAGACTGGTAAGAAAAATATAAATACTTCTTGCAGTAATGTCTTTTAGTCCTCGCAGTAACACAGAATACTAAAATATCAAATCAACTAAATAAGTGTCTGTTTTAGTCTTCTTCTTCTCCTCCATATGGATGAAAAGTTAAGATATAAATAGAAAATAGGGGTGATTTTACTACAATATGCAGGGATCATTTTGGGTTAGAAAGTGATTGAGATTTTTTGCCCATTTAGCAAATTTGAATGGGATTTTTTAAATATTAGTGAGATTGTTTTTCAATAACTACGCAAACATGAAAAGTACTTGAAATTAATCACTGGCTATTTAATTTGTGACAGAATGTATAAAGTAAGATGTATTTTCCTTGTCTTACCGCTATAAAATGTCAAACTTTCGTATAAATGTGTATTAATTCTCACTATAGATATTTCTCAATTTTCTGCAGAATTTTCTTTTAAAACACAATCATGAGGTCTTTCATGATAATGTCTAATTATCAATGTAAGTTTATCTCTTTTTCTTTTTAATTGATCTGATAATTCTTTATTGAAAAATACGCTTATCTAAATGCAATTACCCCACCCACCTCTCTATTCCTTACGATCATATATATATTGATTACAAAGTCAACCTGAATTCCAAATATTCTGTATTTACGTATGCTTATTTTAAACATCCACGTTTTAAAACATTACTGAAATTTTTTGAATGTTTTTATTGTTGTAAACCTAATCTATCAGTGATTTTTACATGATTTCATTTAGTCAGTTTTTCTTTCGTCTGCAAATGACTTATCTGTAGATGTGATGAGTGTTAGTATTGGGTTGTTTAAACTTTCAATGTACAAGTCATTTATCGGATGACTGGACTTGGACATGTTTTCCGCTTCTTCATATTTTGAAATCAAAGATGGCAGAATCCGTGGTTTAATTAGATAAATAATCAACATTGTTTATTTCCCTCAAGACGTAGTAGACGCAGTAGACAATAATACTTCCCACATAAATTAAATAGAATTTATCAAAATGCCAAACCAATCGGCTGTGAGTTGATGTTGAATAGCCAACTGATAGTTACATGGCTTGACATTGACTTGTGTGTACACACACACACACACACACACACTCGGCAAAATCAAAGGATGCTGTGAACATTGCCGACAAAGGCAGGCAAGGCGCAGATCAAAGGCGGCAGAGCTAATTAGAACACTTTTTGTATTTATATTTTTCAATATCTCCGACAGATGCGAACTTTTATCTCATTTGATGATTTCTGGCGCGATTTTAATGAAAAAATATGCGAGAATATCGCTGCCCAAAATGATCCCAAAATATGCATTCTAATTACTCATAACACATCGTATGTCCTTGCAATAACATAATCTATCTTTCCAAAAACAGTATTGGTCGTTACTGTGAGGATCGTTATTGCAAGGAGTCACGTGGGGGTTTCGGGTCACAGCACTTAAAAGACATGGGGTATCCATTTTTCAAAATAAACTTTTGAAATGATTTATAACTTCTATGTAAAGCAGCTTGAAAAAAATATTGCATCATCAGACAAGTCGTTATAATGCGAAATAAAGGCGTTATTACGCTAATAAACTCGTTAAAACGCAGAACAACGCAAAAAAATGCATTATAACGAGAATATAAGGCGTTATTATGCGGAGAAACGCATAATTACGCGCTTAAAAGGCATTATAATGCGAATCAAAGGCGTTTACATGCGAAACAGAGGCGTAAAAATGCGAATTCAAAACTCTTAATTACGTGAAGCAAAGTCGTTATAATGCAAAACAAAGGTGTAATAATGCGAAAGAAATGCTAAATAACGCGAATTTGAAACTCGTATTTACGGGAAACAAAGGCGTTATAACACAAAACAATGGGGTTATAACGCGAAAAAAGGTGCAATAACGCCAATTTGAAACTCGTAATTACGGGAATCAAAGCCGTTATAACGCAAATTAATTCGTTATAATGCGAAACAAAGGCGTTATATGAAACTCGTAATGACGGGAAACAATTGCGAAGAAGAAAGGCGTAATAACGCGAATTTAAAACTCGTAATTACAGGAAACAAAGGCGATATGATGCGAAAAGAAGGCGTAATAACGCAAAAATAAGGCGTTATAACGCGAATTTGGGGTGTGGGACCCATGTGGGTTCCATATGTAGAGTTTTACCCCATACTGGACCAATATGTGCTGTATATGGGTATGCTTATATGGGTTCAACGATGTGGGACCCATATGGGTACCATATATAGGTTTTTCCTTTACACTGGACCCATATGGGCTGTAACTGGGTACGCCTTTATGGGCTTGCCTATGTGGGACCCATGTGGGTCCCATATATATAGTTTTCCCCATAAGGGACATATATGGGCTGTATATGTGTATGCCTATATGGGTTCGACAATGTGGGACCCATGTGGGTCCCACATATAGATTTTTCCCATACCGGACCGATATGGGCTGTGTCTGTGTATGCCTATATGGGTTTGACTATGTGGGACCCATTGGGTCCCATATATAGAGCTTTCTTTCCCATACTGGACCCACATCGGCTGTATCTTGTTATGCCTATATGGGTTCGACTTTGTGGGACCCATGTGGGATATAGAGTTTTGCACATGCGCACTCTAAATTTCCGGTTAACCGCAATATTGAAACCAAATGTCAACAACACAACTCGATGTAAACCTACTTAGCTTTTCTACAGAGTGACGTCCAGACGAACATTTTTAGCCTATTCAAAACGTGAAATACGTATGTATAACATTGATTAAGATGCATTTCTAATAATTAAGTCTTGCGTTTTATTGAAAATCATTCTGATTATGAACAAGGAATTCGTTTGTAACGTATTTTCGTGAGTTGAGTTCGACTTGTTTATCGTATATTGTATGTACCGGTAGTTCAAATTCAAGGTGTCTAAGTCTAGAATTATTTACTTTTATCTGCTATAAATTTTAGTTTGAGGACCAAAGGATCAATAATTTCGATCAAAAGTTAGATATGATTTATTGTTGTTGTTTTTTTTGCATTATTTACTGTATTGTTAAATAATAATGATAACGTTACGTACTGTAGGTATACATTCCATATGGTATTCCTACAAGATAACAAATCCATGCACTCATTGATTATTGTATCATAAAGCACTGTTATAAATCACTTTTATTCAGATCAAAGCATGCCTTGCTATTGTAGCGTGAGCTCACTACTGCATGAATATTTCACTCTCTGTCTACCTATCTCTTTCTCCCCATCTCTCTCATACATGCCATATCTCCCGGCGGGAGATTAAATCTCCCGGGATTTTGACTTGTCTCCCGATCTCCCGCCGGGAGGTGAAAATCTCCCGGCCTGACTTAAATCAAACTGGTTTCCCTTTGAACTCAGTATAATCCATTTTATTACCGACCTATGATACAGCATTA
Source organism: Solen grandis (assembly GCA_021229015.1). Lineage (NCBI taxonomy): Eukaryota > Metazoa > Mollusca > Bivalvia > Adapedonta > Solenidae > Solen > Solen grandis. Next base: position 42,288,317 of record CM037789.1, read on the forward strand.
GGAAGATTACGTAAGAACATGTGTTAGTATCAATCCTGACCAGTGTGCTGTACAGCCACAAGCAATGTGTGATCGTCCTTATCCAATCAAATTGCATAACTCAGACAGGTAGCAGACTGGACACTCTATCAGTTGAACTAATTATCGTCGGGTAATTAGCAGCTATCAAGGCAATACTAAAGCTAGAATGAGTAAGGTTAGGATGGTACACTGTAATAAAGACGTAAATCTTATCATGGATAAAAAAGGTCCCGGAGAATAGCTAATCCTTACTTACCGGAAGTGTAAACAATAAATGATAATTAGATCAACTGTTTACCAATCATTTAAATCTTAACAAAACTCATCATATTGACACATCATAGAAAGTACACCTCAGCTAGCGATAAATTGCAAATGAATTGCAATTTTCACACCGAAAATGACTTGATAAACAAGGGATATCGTCTGCTGAGTAATTTACTATAATGAGATGTCATGATCGGAAGAGTTGGGTAACCACTTCATACCACCATACCGTACACGAAAAATATTTTAAGCTAAATAATATTTTAGCTAAAAGCAATTTAATTCAGAAAAAAAGAATACACAGACGGAAGGTGAAAGTATTATTAAATAAGATCTAACTTTTTATCTTTATTCATACCCATTAATTAAAACCTTATGATCAGAAATCATTCAATAAATCAAAGATACTGTATCAATTTAAATGTGTTTGATGTAAATGGCATGTTCTCCAATTTGTTATAAGTTAGTGTTGCATTTAATGTAAAACAGTGCTTGTGGAAAGTTAAGTTTGTATTTGAATTAGATTTATTAATAAATTTCATATTTTTTTACATATAAATTTCATATGGTATTTTCATTAAATGCAATAAACAGTATATAAACTGTTAATGAATTTAATGAAAGGGTAATCAAATGTGTATTTTTTTTTATATTTTTTTATTAAGAACGTCTCTTCCGATATATGTCGTAAAATCTCCCTGGCTGGACCCCAAATCTCCCTGTGAAAATTTCAAAATCTCCCTGGGAGACATACTGAAAATATGGCATATATGCTCTCTCTCCACACTCTGTCAGGATTTGTGTTGTGGTTGTCGAGAATGGTGATTCAGTTAACATAAAGCGGACTTATAAAATACGGGACATCATTAGATACATGTAACTGGTGTAATTTGATTTCGACATGCGGATAACAAGATTTAATAGATACCTGTATATTTTCTATACAGTAGAACCTCGCCAAACCGAACATCATTAAACCGAATTCCATGCCATTTCGAAGTTTTTTTTCGGTCCCGATTTCTTCCCTTCTTATTTTTACTAAAAATAAAATGTTTAATTTGAATTTCGCTATTTCGATTTTTTAAGCTATTTCGAAGTAAAAATCCCGGTCCTGAGGTCGCAATTCATGAACTTTTTCAATTTTTATTTCGACGTCAAATTTCATAAATTTTCGTGAACTATTTATCGTCCATATCATATCCGGGTCAGTAACCAAGTTGATTTTGCGGAGGCACCTGGAGTGATGGCTCAGGCAAGTTTTTCACACCTGTTTTCGAGATTTGGTTGGGCAACGTGTGTCCCACCGGAAATGTTGATTATTTCTTATCTATGTCTGACAGGTTGCATAATATGCACATGCCAGTAGATAAACCCAGGTGTCAGATCTTGAGTACATTCCATATCATCGCGTTCGTCATCGGCATGCGACGCTACCTAAAGCAGCAGATCGACGGTAAAATATGTGTCATTGTTTGACATGGTAGAATGATTATGTTCATCAGAAGCATCTAAGTAGATCATGAAATACTTTCATTACTTTTCATAACTTGCAAATAGTATATACGGACACCTAAAAGGTGGCTTTCACGGCATAACGATTTCCACAATATGCACCGGTAATTAAAACGCAGACATGCACGCTAACAAACTGAAATTTCCATCGGATTTTTAATCCGAATAATGGTTATTTCGAAGTTTTCAGCTTGGACCCAAGGACTTCGATTTAACGAGGTTCTGCTGTATATATATACAATATATTATCCCTTAACTTGATAAATATGTATTCTCTTATAATGTTAATGTTATTTATATTTAGTTCCAATTGTATATTCCAAATACTCTTGATAGATATATATTCTCTTAAAAAGTTAATGTATATTCACATTGCTGCTGGCGGCGTTCTTTTTGGTTTCCTTTACGTTTGACAAAGTTTGGATGTTTTGGTCCGAAATGGAAAGCTGTCAAATTGCCTTGTGTTCCCTTATTTATACTTTTGTCAAACTGCCTTGCGTTCCCTTATTTATACTTTCGCGCGCCGAGATACTTTGTGATGAGGTACCACTGTGCCATCTGCCTTCTAGCCAATCAGAGTTGGGAATTCCCATAATCGGGGATCCTCCACCAATCAGACGCTGTGCGGAGAAATCCATAAAATGGATACTTCCGCCATCTTATATGCGGAAATCCTAACACATCCACTTCTGCATTTCCCACAAATATAAATTAACGTGAAGCATCACAATTACTCTAACAAAGTATTTCCATCCCAAAACTAGCGTAAGGTTAATATAGTTTTTAACTTGTCTCCAAGATAAAATAGAGAAATAGTTTCTGGAACATAGGATGCCGTAGAATAAACAAGTGACACTTCCGTGTGTCATGTAAACAAAGTATTGAAACTCGTACAACAAACTGTTTGTTGGATATTTGAACAATGTTAACATACTGAAAGTACTTTGTCTTTGCCATGGCAGTTATTGCCATACTACATTAAGTTATATTCTCGGAGAAAGGGGATTAATAATGTAATTTCGCTGTCGATGAGATTTAGATACAGGTAAAGAAAATCTCGCATTTGAATATTAATGCACTACAACAACATATTTTAATCTTGAGAATATAAGCAGGTAGAACAACCTTTTACATTATACTATTTAAACTTGCTACAGATATACATGAAGCTACATTAAGGTATTCACATCTCTGACATGTAGAACAGGGTGATATTAATGTATAAGCTTTGTGTAATTGTAGATAGAATACCTGTCAACCTGTTTAGTTCAAATCTCTGGGACGTTGTGAGGAGTTTTCTGAATGGAAATGAGCTGGATATAAACTACAACTTCCATGGACTGAAGGAGATGCTGCCATTTACAAAACTGGATATCATGGCTGAATTTTACAGTAAGTTTTGCTGCAATAAATTCTAGCTTAAATGAAGTCATAGCCAATGCCTTGTAATTATTCATTTTCTATATCATTTACAAGCAAGATATGTTAAGACTAAACAGAGGCCCAAAAAATAAAAGAGTATGTTCGGATGAAGAGAGACTTTGAAGGCATCGAATTTGTCAAATGCTTATATAGTGACTATCAATAATTAGGTATTGAATTCAGATGGAAAGTTACTTCATCAATCGGGAGTTGCTATGAGTATATTTCGAGAGATTTTGGTAAAACGACAAACTGATATCTTCCTAGCGTATAAACTGATTTCCCTACACGGCGCCTCTGAAAGCCCCGCCTACTCGACGTCACGTGATCGAAATAGTGGACTGCTTTTTTCGGCTATATGGGTCTGGTTATTCAGGGGCATAAATCGCATATTTTAAAGTGAGATATTGGATTTATGTTTTCACAGATCATTAGAAGAAGGTGTGAAGTATTTTATTCCGTTAAAAACCCATTTTGATGCATTTTACCGTTATTACCCAATGTCGCTACCTTAATCGGGAGTTCTTTACCTGTATAGAGTTGTTAATTAATGGTTAATATGTCTATGAGTATCCCAATATGGCAATGATTTTCACTACGCTCTGACTCCATCCTCACTGGAACAAAACTATTTAGTCGGGTATAAATATTGCATAATGACATATCTTTAAGGAAAAATCGTTAAACAGAGAAGAAGCTAATGCTTCTATAAAAAGTAAATGAATACGACAGTTTTGAAGCTTAACTTCAGATTGAAGCATAGCAAGTATAAAATATTTTGCTATATCGGTTTAACAGCCATGGGGTAAAAATGACCGGTCAATTTGTTTAGATAGAATCTTTATTGGAGTGCTTGACAAATTGACCGTTAATCTCTCTTAGCAATGTAAATGAGATAGTGAGATACAGCGACTCCGTGACTGGCTGCAACCCCGGAAAATAAAGGTATGGTCACATGTGTATAGAAGCAACCTAGTGCTTAGTCGCGTTTTTCAATGAGTGTGCTCGTATATGTATTGTATATTAAATCTTTGAAAAATATACATTAAGAATTATTACATAAAACGTCCAAGTATGTTTAAATTTGTTCAGTTAATGTCTTCATCTAATAGAAATGATATATTTAAACTCATTAAATTTATCTTTGAAGCTATGCACATAGAAATACACTTTTATAATTTTCGATAATATGTGTAATTTCAATCGTATTTGAATTTGTTTTCATGTATCATTTTTTTTTTTAAAGTCCCCCCTTGGGAAATTATGACAAAAATAAGTGAATCATTGCATGATTTGTTTTATTTATGACAAAAATAAGTGAATCTTTGCATGATATATTTGATTTATTTACACTTGATCATTTGGTTATCATTTTTTATTTATACATATATACATGATATGACAGAAACTGTAATGTTTAGGTCAATAAAGTATACTGTCTGTCTGTCTGACTGAACATTTGGAACATTTTAGAAGGAGTAATGTTATAATAAAGGTAAGTGTTTATTGTTTAAATAAATTTATTCCTTACTTTATTGTTGAGTAATCATCTTGGAAGCATTTATAAATTGGAAACGAACATTCTAAATGCACTTATGATGATGGAATGTGTTTTTTTCTTCATCTGTTGACTCCTTCTGGTTGCCGAAGTAAAGTGTTGGATGTCTTTGATATTCTGTAAAAAATTCTTAGTGTTTCTTAAAAAACATGAAAAATTGTAATAATATCATATCAAAATAGTTATTTGTTTGATGTCCATCTTATATTTACAATTTTTTATGGAATGTGTAATTGCTGATAGCCCCTTATGGCAGCATTTTATTTTTAATTTCAGATATGGAAGTCGAATGGTCAGACGAGGAAGTTTATACTGCTGTCCTACTAGATATACTGAAGATGAAAACAATTATATTGGTTATATTTCCAGGTCAAACGAAAAAGAGTGAAGCAGAAATATCGGAAGCGTTTGCGAAAAAAGTCAAAGAATTAGAAAAGGAAGGCATTTAAGATACTGAAATGTCCGATGTTCTTCCATTGGCAGCAGCTAATATGTTAAGAAAGCATATTACTATATATACAAGCAAACTTCGCAGCTCTGTCATACATATAACACAAGATATTGAAGCACAGGCACAGGAAGATACAGAATATATCAAGATAGCATATTTGGCAGTGCCGGGTTATGAACATTATGATTCGTGTGCTCTGGACAACAAGATAACGAAGACCAGTCTTCCAACTTGTTCACCTACGTCGGAAAACAAGAAGATTCCAGTAACATACAAAATCATGTGACCAAAACACCAACCAAGCGCTCTCAATCTATGACAGGGAAATGTGACACACCAAGGAAATAAGACTATGTATCACCATAAGAGATAAAGCTGTCAAGAAAGAGAACACCAAATATTCAGGAATGGAAGAAAACTATTCGTAAAACCAAACGAAATACTGGACAGGCTTACCTATCAGATGCATCTAAGAAAATTGTTGAACCAAAGAAAGTTCTCCCTGTAGCATGCAGAAACTGCAAAATTAAATGGACAGAAAAGGTCAGTGAAAAAGCCAAGAGCAAATTTTCACTTCCTACTGGGAGACAACAATGACAGTTGAGAAATTTTTCAACATTTTGATGCCAAAAAATAATATGGACAACAAAAAAAAAAACACCAGGCAAGGAAATTCCACCTACCAGTTGACAAGCAAAGAGTGAAAGTTTGCAAAAGTTTTTTCTCAATACATTGTACATTGGGAAAAAGGTAATTGCGTGTTCATTGCAAAGAAAAAGTCCTGGGATTTTTAATAGCACTGATCAAAGAGGAAAACACGCCACTACTAACAAACAGATGAAGGCACAATTCTGTATGCCAAAGAACACATTACTTCATTTCCTGTGGTAGAGTCACACTATAGAAGAAAAGCAGCATCAAGGCAATGCATAAGCCAAGATCTCTCTTTTAGAAAAATGTATGGACTGTATAAAATAAAACGTCAGGAGGATGGCAAAACAGTGGTTTCAGAAAAAGTGTATAGAAGCATTTTCTGCAAAGAGATTAATCTGTCTTTTCACTAGCCAAAGAAGGGACATGTGTCAGGTGTGTAATACTTTCAATGAAATTAAAAAAGACTAGAACAGTTACTGAAAATGATGAAATCATATACAATGAACATCTGAAGAGAACAGAAGAGTCAAGGATCGAAAAAGACACTGATAAGAAAAAAGCAAAATCTTACAAAGACCTTTTTGTAGCTACCTTTGACCTTCAGGCAGTGTAACGGACACCTTGTTCAAATGTTTCACAGGCATATTACAAAAGAAAATTAAACAGTTACAATCTAACTGTGTATTCGTTGGCCGACTCGAAGGGAATTTGCTACATTTGGAAAGAGATACATGGTCAGAGAGGTTCCTCTGAAATAGGAACTTGCATTTTAACCCACCTAAATTCACTACCATCCAAAATCAAACATGTAGTTCTTTAATCTGACTTGCTCTGAACAAAACCGAAACCAATTGCTTGCATTAGGATTACCCTACACTGTTCTTCAAAATCCAAACATTGATGTCATTGAGCAAAAATTCCTAGAATCTGGCTAAACGCAAATGGAATGTGACTTTCCAGTAATAGAACATGCTAAAAGACAAACACCCCTGTATGTACCTGAGCAATGGGGTACAATTTTCCAAATGGCAAGAAGACAAAACGCTTATGTTGTTGTGCCGATGAAATTAACATTTTTTTTATCTGAAAAAGTATGCCAAAGATAATTTCAAAAACTTTAAAACAAACTCAGAGGGAACAAAAGTTTATTGGCTTAAGGTGAAGATATTAAAAGTACGAAAAAGTACTCCCGACCAAATCTTTGTAAAATACAACATTGGAGATATCGAATTTGTCTGCAAAGACGTGCGTAGGGGCAAAGGTGAAGACCAGGATTGGCAGACAAAATGCAAAAAAAAAAAGAAAAAAAAAAGAGGGAAAAATCGCCTATTTCTGTGGCAAAGAAAAATGATTTGGTGTAAAGGATATGTCATACCAGAAATTTACTTGCCCTATTATAACAGTCTGCCAACAAACAAAAAGGTTAAAGACTATCTGACATGTGCTGACGTACTGGACGGTTCCGAGTCAGATACAGATGAAGAATTTTGATTCTAATTCCAATTTATGTCACGGAATACAATTTATTGAGTCTTTATCATATTACGCGCTGACAGACCCTTATATGCATTTAAGAAGTATTGTAAAAACGGGCAGCCAGAAGGGGCTATCAACGTAATTTACCAAATATGGGTTTATCCATTGACTTTCAAGTTAAATATTTTGTGTGTGTTTTGGCCTTTGCTTGTACTATAACATTTGTAAATTAAAGTCCGCTAATAGCACTTACTGATTTTTTTATGTCGGAAGTTTAAAATGCATTTTTCTCAAAACTATAAAAACTGCTGATAGCCCCTTCTGGCATTCAACAGATTATAAGGGTAGTTCCAGGGTCGAATTTCAACAACAATGCTTAGCACTTATTAATACTTAAGGGCGAATTTCATAAGTCTTGTTTCTATAATAAAATACCCATATTTCATTTCTTAACAATTATTGTCAGTTAAAGGCGATTACTCATGTACTTGAATATTTCATAAAATAGTAATAGTGGAATGTGTTTCTACTCTGTTTAAATATAGTTAAGTATATACTAAGCGCTAAGTATTGTTGGTGAAATAAACCGGTGTCAGGGTAATCTGACTAGTGTGGTATCATGCAACATGTTTACTGTGTGATACTGCAGTGTGGCAGCACTATATCTGTCTCAAAGGGACAGCCTCAAACTAAGTAAAATACATGTACTGTTGGCTTGACGATGAACACAACAAACAAACAAAAATGAGTGTGTTTGCATACCACCGTGCAGTTAACAACTAAATACAACAGCAAGGCGCAATTTATTAACATCTATTCTAAAGGAGGTATGAATGGAAAGACTAACATCAACATGAGTTTTGACAACTCTGCATTAACAAACTAGTAAGAGTGAAAAAAATTTCCTTCAAATTAAAAAAGTTATTACAGTTAAACCTGTATAAACAATCACCTGTATTAAACGGTCATCCGGCATTTAGTGATTTATTTTTATATTTATCAAACTATAGCATTTTATGATATGTTTCACCTTCACTTAGCAGCCATCTTTCTTAAATGGCCACTCTCTCTCTTGTTCTCTTGATTGACCGTTTAAGACAGATTTGAGATGGTCTTTATATGAAGTTAACTGTATTGATATTTCTCCTAGTTGTCCATGTATAATTCGTGCGCTTAACAAGATCTGGGAAATAATTGCCGGGCGTTATTTTGATTAGAGATGATATTATCTTGAACATCGTCCACTTGACTTCATATCCTGTGCGAGAATGCGGGGGGGGGGGGGGGAGAGAGAGAGAGTCCATTTCTCATTTCTGTACATCGAAATATTTTTAAATGATCGGAAATTCTCAGGTAATTCTCATTGTATTGTGATCACGAGTGAAACCAGTGCTATATGAGTCAATATCAAATTTGGAACAAAAAGTTGTCCTTTTAGATTTTTTTAAGAAGTCTAGGTCAGCAGAGAAATTAAAACCCTTACGTCATAATTGGGATTAGGATTTACAAATATTCTTCTAAAAAGTAATGTGAATGTCGTCATATATGTGATTTTTTTGTTGTCTGTATCCCCCAAAAATTAGCCTTTTTGGATATCCCTGCATATTTTTCATCTTTCAACTGTCATTACATTTATTTAGTGTACTGCAAACTATGATGCTTGCATAACTGAATAAACAACAACTATCTGTGTATTGTCACGGATAAAGGTGCAAATGATCTAGTGAAAGTTTGTCCCCGACTTTTGTAGTGCAATTGTCCTTCCAATAACATATACTGGCGTATAGTACTTTCTGTACTTTGAATCCGACCACCTGACTCTTTAAATGAAGGTTCATTTATCTCTAAATGGCGGTAATGGTGCAAGAAGCATGTTCAATCAAAGAAAATGAAGATACAACTGAATAAAGGTAGCAAGTGGAGGCGTGACTTTTATACGAAAGCCTATTAGGATCACTGACAATGAATATTTTGACGAAGGCGTTATAATACGAGATAAAGGCGTTATTACGCTACTAAACTCGTCAAACGCAGAGAAACACATAATTACGCCAAAAAGGCATTATAACGAGAATATAAGGCGTTATTATGCGGAGAAAGGCATAATTACGCATTTAAAAGGAATTATAATGCAAACCAAAGACGTTTTAATGCGTAACAGAGGCTTTATAATACAGAATAAGGGTGTAATAACGCGCAAAAAGGCGTAATAACGCAAAATAAAGGCATTTTAACGTGAAAAAGCGTATAACGCGAATTTGAAACTCGTATTTACGGGAAACAAAGGCGTTATAATGCGAAACAAAGGCGTAATAACGCGAACTTGAAACTCGTAATTACGGGAAAAAAGCGTTATAACGCGAAACAAAGGCGTTTTAACGCAAAAAAAGTTGTAATCCCTGTTTCGCTCAACTGTCGCCTCTGGATTGTTCACAAGGTTATTCTAAGATTTGACCTGGTGACCTAGTTTTTGACTCCACATGACCCGATTTCAAACATATCCAAGATGACATGTAGACAAACATCTTGGCCAAATTTTATAAAGACTGGGCCAAAACTGTTGCCTCTAGAGTGTTCACAAGTTTTTTTCTAAGATTTTTTTAGATTTGACCTAGTTTTGGCCCCACGTGACCCAATTTCGAGCTCATTAAGATATCATGTAGACAAACATCCTGACTAACATTAATGAAGATTGGACCAAAACTGTGGCCTCTAGAGTGTTCACAAGCAATCGTTGACGACGGACGACGTACGACGCACGACGGACAAAAAGCGGTCACAAAAGTTCACCCTGAGCAGAAGTGCTCAGATGAGATAAAAAGGCATATTAACACGAATTTTAAAGTCGTTATCACGCGAAGAAAAGGCGTTATTATACATAATAAAGGTGTTAAAACGCCCAAAAAGTCATAACAACGCGAACTTGAAACCCGTTATCATGCTAAGCAAAGGCATAATAACGTGAAACAACGGCGTAATAATGCGAAATCGAAAATCATAATTACGCAAAGCAAAGTCATTATAACGCAGCATAAAGGCGTTATAACGCAAAACAGAGCATAATAACGCGAAGTTGAAACACGTACTCCAGTAGTAACAGGGATTTACGCAAGGTTATATGCTCGAAAACACATCATGTTTGAAATTGACCAGCACATCCAGTTATATTTCAGAATTGGATTTAGCAATAAAGATGTTTTTATCCATTTTATCTCATCCTCATGGAGTTATAATAAGCCAGTCTACCCTAAAAAGGAAATTAAAGTCACTTAAATTGTTTCGGAGAAAAAATCAGTCAGATTTACTTGAAGTTGCTTGTTTCATTCTATCTCAGTTTGAATCATCAGGTGCTTTACACGGTTACCTTTGAATGCATTTAAAGTGCACACAATCTGGATACAATGTTCGTAGGGATACTATTTACCAAATGATGCAACTGCTTGATCCAAAGGGGATGCAAAGAAGAAAAAGGAGGAGACTAAAAAGGAGACAATATTCAAGTCCAGGACCAAACTTTGTGTGGCATATAGATTCGCACAAGTTAAAGCCATACGGCATCGCCATCAATAGTTGCATTGATGGCTATTCAAGGAATGCAATTTGGCTTAAGCGGCAACTACAAGCAATGATCCGAAGGTCATAGCAAACTATTTCATAAATTCAGTCGGAGAAAAGGTGGGTGTCCTAGGAGTAAGAACTGATATTGGAATTGAAAATGTTAATTGAACATATGCGGGTGTTTCTATGCCAAAACCATGGCGACGAATTTTCCAATGAAAGAAGTTTTCTAGCGGAAAAAGTACACATTATCAGCGCATAGAATGGTTTTGGGGGTTATTTCGAAGGAAATAGGACAGTATTTCATGAATTTGTTTTCAGACTTAGGGGCGACATGAATGACTATACTGTGGTGATTTGTTGGATAAGAACTTTATTCAGTTCTGCTTCCTGGAAATAATACAGTATGTTTCAATTAACAACTTTCGTGTTATTTGGCTACATTAAAGACAGGCTAAGGAAAGTGAACCTTTGTTTGGGGGGATTATATCGTCTGTATTTCAGTCATATGGAGACTATGTCCACCTGAGTCAGCGGATATAGTGCTGCCACACTGCAGTATCACACCGTAGATATGTGGCATGATACACAATTGCAATGCATCGGATTCGCTACTGAGCGCGAAGTGATCCGAAAAATTGAAATTGGCTTTGGTAATTATACAAATCAGCGATGTCTGCTTTTGATTTACGGTTTCATAAGACTGGCGGCTACCGCCAGTCTAAAATTGACTCGACTGAGTCTAACAACCAATATTTATTTACTTATCAATGTCGTTTAAACACACACACACACACCTTTTCTCGGAGTGAAATACATGTTGTATAAGAAATTTAACTACGCTCGTAAAAACTGAATTTAATTCAATATTACGATATCTTTGTTGTAGTGTCTCAAAATGGTACTGTTTATCAAACAGGTGTTACAGTGATTGAGTTGTTAGAGCTACAATTTCAGGTGAAAGGTTGCCGACCGATATATACAAAATGTTAATTATTGTTTTTATTACTGAGGATGATGAAATGAATATCATCATTATCATCTTCATCAAAATTCGATGACGCGATTTATGACAAACAGAAAAAAAAAATCTCTCACTTTCTCTCTCTCTCTCAAGCGTGCGTGTACTCAACATCGACATCGAAAACAAATAGCGAAATTTAATAAACAAATAAGGGAAAATCAATCATTTTCCCCTCTTCTTTCTCCAGTCTTTCTATCTGCGTCCCTCTGTGTGTTACACAAGATTTGCGTTGGCGTTTACCGGCGCTGAAACAGTATTTAGTCATAGCGACGCCCACCTACTGACCCCTCCTGTTAGACACCCGGGTAGAACTACCGACCTACCGCAAGCAAACTGGAAGGCTTCCTCACATGAAAAATCGCTCTGTCTAGCTGAAATTCGAGCTCTCAGTCATTTAAAGATCACTATAATGTAATTCTTACATCTTATATAAAACACTAAATGTTAAACATAGGATAAACAATAATATGTATGAAATAGTCCCTTCTATTGTCATCATACACATGCACACACTTCAGTAAACAATAGATAAACAGAAATGTTGCATAAGAGTTCCCTCACACTTTTAATGTTTCAAATGATATATTAATAAAATGATAAAGATGGGTCCGAAAGATTAATAGTGAAGTAAAACAAAATCATGTTTCAATAAAGACAATTCAGTGAACGTGAGAAAATTATTACGACGAACATTTGAAGTCATCATCTATCCATAAAATGATGCTAATTATCTATACTGAAACATTTCCTGGCACAAATTACAACTTCTATTAGTCACAATTTAATCAATGAACATTTTATTGAGGGAGTTAATTTTGTGTGTAATATTTCTCCATGAACTTAGATAATGTCCATAACCCAAATGTTTGATTCCAAAACTGTCATGACTTCAGACCTAAACTGGGGATAGCTATCGTAGTCATCACTGTTTCCGTCCTCATGCTTGTCATCATGAAGTACTGTTGTTTCGTTCGGCGTTTCAGTAATTCAAGTGTTCTGCTCCCTTGATGCATTAGGCGCGTTCGCGGAATATTCATTCATCTGTGTCATGTCTCGCAGATTGTTGTTCTAGGTGATGTAGCAAAGTAAAATCTTAAAGTGTCATCTTCGTCGTTTCATACATATCGGAACTGCTTTATTGGCATCAATTTATTAGTCATTTATCATGTCAAACAGCTCGCCGAATATGACGACCTTCTCCCATACCCCAACAGACTCTTGAGAAATTGAGTTCAATAATATTATCCCTCACCCCCTTTCTTAGGTTTTTTTTTTTTTTTTTCAAATTATTTTATGTAAACCTGCACTAGAGGCAGATATTTTCACAAAGTTCATTAAATACTTTTTCCTCTGCCTAGAAATACTGTAGCTATCAGATTGTGAAATCTCAAGCATCAAAAAATAAACGCTGACAATTACAGCAATGTAAAAGTCCGAACCTTTCCGAAATGTACTTTCATTCTCGGTTCAAATCAATAACCTGAAAAAAGGATATTTATATCATATTTTATAAACCGCTATCTTATGTAGCTTCGTAATTACAATAAATATCAACTTACCGTGTATAGACTTTCAATGCAGTTGTAGATTTCAATTTTGTTCATCAAAATGTATGTCGGGCTTCAAATCGCTCTGCTCCGTTTCAGAATATGAAAACTCTCGTTTCATATAATGGTTTTGCACGAATCCCACTTCAAAGCGATATTTATCAAATTGACATGAACTTGTAAATTTCAGTTTATAATTAAAATTGATAGAGCATTTTTTTTATGTTGAAATGGACATTTTGATGATGTTAATAAAAATAATCTCTAATCATGTTAAAAATAGAATGGGATACGAAAGGATCAATTCCGAATTGCTACATATTTTGACTCCATTTCCAGCATTGAATACAATGCATTCCTGGATTATTTTTTGCGTACTATCCCTTTACTTTTTATTTCAATCAAGCTCCCTCAATTCTAGGCAAAAAGTTCATGTTTTAACACGAAAAAATGCCGAAAATGCAACCGAAAGGATTTTATACCTCCAAATCCGGTTCCATTGACAACCTACGAACCAAATACAGTATGTCCGGCGGTGATCCGCCGTGCAATAAAAAAAAACAGAAACTTAATGTTCAAGCTCTAGCTATGTCATTAGTAGGAAAATCAGAATCAAAAATCGTAGAAATACTGACGAACGAATTGATTCAAAACACTCACACACCACCACCACCAATAACAACAACAAAGCAGACCTCCAGACCACAAACACCCAACAAACCCAGATACCAGCCAAACAAAAACCCCCCTTCCAAGGCCCCTACCACCCGGAAAAAAAACCCCAAAAAAAATCTTATCAAACGGCGACAAGCCAACAACAAAATAATGAATCCAGCCTCGCCATCATATCCTGGAATGCAAGTTCTCTTAAAACTGACAATAATAGCAAAAACGCTTTTGACTTTCAACATTTACTTAATACATGTAATATAGACTGTTTAATAGATATAATATGTATACAGGAAACAAAACTAAACCCCAACCAAAACACCCCAATACTCAAAGGTTACCAAGCCCCCATCAATAAACCCAGACCAAATTGCACAAGTGGGGCGGGGTGCTCCAGCTAGGATTTGAAAAGGGCCGGGTGGTGGTGCCTAAAGTGGCACTTTGAGGCGCGTAGAGCCGAATTGGGGGTAGGTGTGTGTGGGGGGGGGGGGGGGGGGCACCCCAAGAAAATTGAGAAGCCATCTCCTGCATTTTCAGACAAGAAATTTTGTTTTACAGCAGCTTTTGTACATTTTTCCTGATTCAGACAGTTATGTAGATCAGTGGTCCATTTATATCTTTCTAAACAGACAACATTTCAACATTTTTTTTTTCAAATTAAGATGTTAAAAAGGGCCTTTGCAAGAATGACTTATTTATGTGGAGATTTGAACAGTTGTTTGGACATATTTGTGCAGAATTTTTAAAAATCAAATTTGCATCATCGTTCTTTGATTACAAATCTTCATTTCAAGTTAACAATAAAAATAATACCAACAGAAAAAATCAATTTCATATTTATAGCTTAAAGAACAATTAAATTGAGCATCCAAGACTTTTCCTCAGAATATTGTGAAAATCCCCCATTTTTTTCATATGTACATTAATTAATGCACACCATATATATAAGAGGATTCATATTGATGACTATACTATTACATTATTATTATATGAAAAAGGCATGGTAAATTCACCAAAAAGGACAGGTGTACATACAATTTGAAGGAAAAAAATATTTCTAATTCCAAATTAATTTTTTTTGAATATTTTTTTAAATACTTACTGAAACATGAAGATATGTTTTCCAATTTAACAGGTTTTTTACAATACATATTTTTTTTTAAAGTTAACCAAGATGCTTGTGTAGACTCAGATTGAAACTGTTTCAAATCTTTTTGCATGAAAATTATTCTCCAAGACCATTCAGATTTATCAACTCTTTTTTAAGTCACAGTTATTAAACAAAGAAAAATTAAAGTCAAATATGGAGGGTCAACATCTAAAACTATAGAACGCTCTCACCTATCTTCTCACTTATCATGAACACATTTAGGGATCATACAATAAGCATGAATAACAAGTCAAAAACAAGTTATCTCAGTTTGTGGATGACGGAGCAATCTGGACAACGGCCAATAAATCATTACTGAAGGGAATTAGAAGTATTCAAGAAACACTAAATGCTATTGAAAGCTGGAGCAAGAAATTTGGCTTTGTAATAAATTCCCTCAAAACACAAGCAGTAATTTTTAGAAAACAAAGGGTAAATTTAGATGAAAATAACACTAATTTCCCGAAATTGAACTTATGTGGTAAAACTCTGTCATATTCTGACTCTGCAACTCTATTAGGTATGACATTTGACAAGACCCTAACTTGGAGAAATCATATAATGAACCTCATAAAAAGATGTGAATCTGATATCAACTTATTAAAATGCATCAAAGGGCATAACTGGGGATGCAGCAAAAAGAAAACTCTTCTAACAGTTTACAAAGGCCTAATTAAATAAAAAATTGACTATGGTAGCTTAGCATATAACTCAGCATGTTCAGAACTACTAAATTTACAAAATAAAGCCCTCAAGGTCATAACAAGCTGTAAAAAGAATACACCCAATACCGTTGCTCATAGAATTTAGTGAAATACCCTTAAACTTACATAGAGAAAAATGTATGCTAAAATACTGGTCACGTTCCATCACATAAGGAGATCCCCTTCCATTTAATAAAGAAATTAAACCAGATCCAGGCTATTCATCAAGAATAGCCAAGCTGAAACGTGCTAAAAAAAGAAATAATAGACTTAAATAAATATCAACTCGATGGAAATGAGATTGAAAAACCATGTCTAAAATCACTAAGTGGACTAAATTCGCTTAATATAGACACAAGTCTATCCAAAACTATTAATAAACAGGTCAATCTGTCAGTTCATCTAGCTATTGCTAACAATTATATATCTCAAATCAGTAGGGACTGGTCGATCTATACTGACGGTAGTAGGGACATTGAAAAAGAAAATGCAGGAGCAGGAATAGTGGTATTAGATAAAAATAATGAGAAAATTCAAGATAGAAGTCTTAAGCTAGATCAAAGATTATCAATCTTCACATGTGAGCTAGTAGCAATCAACACTGTCTACAATGTTAAATTTTAAGAGATCTAAAATTCACTCCCAAAAAATATAGCTATATTCACAGGCTCATTAAGTGCATTACAGCCATTAGAAAATGGTTACGCAAGTTCTCGACAAGATCTCATAGTTCAAATTATATCAATAACCGATTAGCCAACAACAATATCAATGTCAAATACATATGGATCTCGAGTCACGTCGGTATACTAGGTAACGAATTGGCTGATTCAGCAGCAAACAAAGGTTCAATATCCGGTGACAGGTTAAACATAAAACTAAGCACTAAAGAAATGTACCATATCATTAATAATAAAGTATACTCACTGTTCAGAAACACCCTTTTTCCATCTTATAAGACAGAAAAGAATTTTACATAGGGTGCATGGCCAACAATAATAATACAATATTTGGAAAATCCTAAAACATGACAAGATAATCACTCAGCTAAGACTAAGATCGAGTAATCTGGGAGAAGAAAGATTATTAAAAACAACTTGTGAATGGTGCTCAGAGAAAGAAACCTTTGATCATATCTTCTTCAAATGCATACAATACAAAAAGAACGCGAATTTTTAGAAAGAGCACTGAATGCACTCAATATAAAAATGGTAAATAAAGAAACTCTTCCCTGTAAAAATAGATCAACTTACAATACATCGTTATAAACTATCTCAGTAATATTGGCACACTAAAGCGTATGTAAAGAAACTAGAAGGATATCAAATCCAATTCTCAAAACACAGTCTATGGTCCATGTGAATTGGTGATAGCAGATGGGGCACGTTTGGGATCTTAAATCCCTCCGGGAGTATTCAGACCCACCCCTTTTTGTTGCATTGAAACACATAAGGGATCTCAAATCCCTATATCCGTGGTAATAAATGATAACAGATGGGGCACGTTTGGGATCTTAAATCCTTCCGGGCGTATTCAGACCCACCCCTTTTTGTTGCATTGAATCACATAAGGGATCTCAAATCCCTTTACCCGCGACACATGTCCTGCTTCTCAAAAGCACAATATCCCATAGAAATAGGCTAAGTTACTCAAGACGACCTGACGGTGCTGGTGGATGGTCTCGTCTGGGATCTCAAATCCTCATTAAGCTCAGCCATGCTGCCCCCCCCCCCCCCCCCCCCCCCCCCCGCCCAGTGGGCTCCAACGCCTAACTGAAGATGGGAGCATTTCACCCTTGGCAAATTGGTCCGTCCAGCCTGTCTGGGGTAGAACATCTCCCATAAATACGGTATTATCCTTTTGGTGGCGTGTTTAGTTGTATGGATGGACTGAAATGAATGAATATTACCGGACACCCCTAAAAATAGCAAAATTCTCCTATATCAAAGTTTGACTCAATGCTAATCTCTGCTGAGATCCGCTCCGGTTATTTTTTTTTTTCGTATTTGCCTCCGCTGGATCTCTTCCCAGGCCTTATATAAAAGCTTCGGGAAATTTACACCGATACCCCTACCTCGTATCGGCCGTTCAGATCGATTGTTTTAGGATGCACGCAGATATGGTAAGAAGACATATTTTTTCTTTCCATATATATTCACTATAGTAATAAGGCATAATAGTAATAAAGTTTCAAACTGAAACTACTTCAGAGGAGAATGTCCGCTAGCACTGAGTCAATACAACAAAACATTGTAAATAGTCAAATAGTGACATTAAAAAATGTAGCGTAGTTATTAAATAATAATAAAAAAGGTAGTTGTAGGATTAGAAAAAAGGTAGTAGTAGAGTTATATGTAGAACAATGGCAGAATAAAGGTAGATATAAAATAGTTAGTTAGTTTACCATAGGTTAGATGTTAAAAATTTTTAGGTAATTAGTAAATAATATAAACGAAAGAGTACCCCTAAACCAAGACCCAATCTACTTTAGCCCCCCCCCCCTCCCAAATTCTTACTTTCCTAGATAAACTATCTCTAACTATAAAATGAGCCTCACATAACAGAACATCTCTCCATCTATTGGAGGACCCCTCAAACCCATAACCATATGACCATATGAGCCTCAAAGTGGACACAATATCTCCCAATTACCAATTATTAATTATTAAAGGGGTACTCTGGAGTTTGTATGTAAAAGAATTTCCAATCCAATAAATAAGACACAGAATAATTTCATATTTGGCGACTTAGAAATAGGACAAAGAATGATTAAATAATCCGACTCCAATATTTGGCACACATTTCCGAGGTCAAGATACCTTGCAGGCTGAATTAGCTATCCAAATTCAAAAACCTTCTCAAACCCTGAATTGGACCGTTTGATTTTACTTTGATTGATGTTCATATGCATGTTTCAAAACAAAACAAACCATCTGCTAAACAAAATGACTATCAGACAGCAGCCAGAAGGACGGTTTCATCGGTCCCAAGGGGTCGATCTGAGGCACCTCAAGTGCGCAGCATCGCCGGAGGGACAGAAGAAGAAGGAAGGCAAAGTTCCACCCACTCCCACAACGGCTGTCTGATAGTTCAAATCCTAAGCAGCAATATATTTCCACACTGTACCACCCCCGACATTTAGCATTCAGGGATATACCCTTTTTGATACTAAGGGGCTAAATTAGCCACGCTGGTATATCCCTATCCCTTTGGCATACAAAATTATATTTTTTCTATAAATCATGTCATAACATCTATGGCATATTTCAAAATTTGACCCTTTCGACAACCAAAAAAAAACCCCCTCTTTTTTAAGGAGTGCAGGTCACACTCCGGGGTCCGGAATAGAAGTATGGTATCATGCGGACGGATCCTCATTAAACATCATGACACACACACTCTGTGGGATACTTGATATACAGTATCAAAATATGACGTGCGTGAACAAAGTGATATAATATCTATTTAAACATAGTCCTTATTGATTTTTCCAAAGCAATATTAATCATCAAATACCATTTTACGTCATAATTTTTTTTCAAATTCACTTGCAAGGTTTGATATGAATGTATACAAATATATATGTGCATGTAAATAATTATTAGTGAAATTGCAGCTTGTGGCGAACGCCATCTGCACTTGACTTGATTCACCACTTAAACACAATCTGACTAAAGTCATCTCCTATATATACGCCATGCTACATTAGGAAGATCGTGTACTTTAGTCAGATTGCACTTAAACATGGTCATTGACTATGAATTTGGTGTGCATTTCGTATATCAATTCCCATTAACAGATGCATGTTACCTAGTGCAACATTCTAGGATTGTTAAAAAATGTATGGTCAATAGTGTGACGAACGGTATTGAATCTATATTTGATATTATAAAACCTATTTTTGGAAATTCACACTCACTCTTCGCGTATGCGCTTACTTCACAGAATTCGATACCCGGTACTGTAGACGCTACGTTGCGTAACGTGTCATTTGGTACCGCAAGTATCTGCTTCTGGAACACCGTATTCTATATTAAACTGATTTCTTGGAAGAGGGCGTTTATAGAAAAAGCGTTTTCCCGTGCGATGTGACCTGCACTTGCCGAGGAGACAAAAATTTCACCAACATTACCGAGAGAAATTAGAAAAAAAAAATGAAATACTGTCGGTGTGACGTTAAACCCAACAAACAAACATACCATTGAAATGTGAGTGTTAGTGAATATATGTACATATATTGACGTGAAAATTAGCAATGTGCTAATATATTATACAGAAGATGAACCAGTTCGTCTCAGTTCTTTATTCGGCAAAAACATGTACAATGTCCATCGTCTTACAAACATATAAAAAGGCAATCATGCATTTACAGTCACACTGAATGAGAAGAGCATGGGAAAATATATCAGATTCATATGTTTCAATAGTAAAATAAACAGATACGGTACTAAGAGAAATATAGTATATTCTTTGAAAGGTGAAACTACTTCTTTTCAATTGTACTTTCTTAAAGTACAAACTGCACAAACATCCAATTAAATATCTGAACGTCTGCAAGAATGAATGAACAAAGTAGAATTTAAAAGAAAATGAGATTTAAAAAAAATAACAAATATAACTTACATGAAAAATATAGAATATAAATGCACAAAGTAGAATATAAATGAAAAAAAAAAATACAATATAAATAAAGTATAGAATATAAATGGGAAAAAATAACAATATAAATATCCAAACATTGAATATAAATAAAATGTGTTGCATATAAATGATCAAAATTTAGAATATAAATGATATTTATTGCACATAAATAGAATATATCGAATATTGCAACGTAATACGCGCAGTAGCCCGGCAGGTTATACATTTTAGGATCGCATGACCCCTGTGACGTCATTGGTAGAGCAAGTATCATTTGCCTTCTCAATTTCATATTTTATGGTTTAAACATATTTTATTGCCATTCATATAAACATACATACAAGCATACAAAGAAACAAAACAAGTAGAATAGGCAAATGGATTAAGCCATAATTTCAGAAACTTAGTGACGGCTTTCCCCCAGATATATATATATTTATCATATTTAAAAGGTTTTAATCAAACACGTCATATTTGGTTTTGGTCTAGTAAAATATCAAATGTTTTATCAAGTTGTATCTGTTTAATTAATCAACGAATGTTTTATTTGTGATTACGCAAATCAGATAGACTGTGAAATAAACAAGTTAAAATTCAGAGATACTTGGCTTATTCCTATACGTTGGTGTTAGTAGTAAAGTCATGGTTATTTCTCTTTTATTCTCTCCTTCCCGAACATAATGCTCATTGCAGAAAGAAGAACTCTCAACTTATCAGTAAGGGACAGGCAATAAACTATGATTTTTATCCGTTGAAATACAGGAAATTATAGAAAAAAATATGAAAATTTGTAGTATTTATCTTTCTTTCAAGCATCTTCTCTTGTCGCTCTATATCATAATTCCATTCCCTCATAACATCAACTTTTCATCGTCAATCCATAATTACTTATTCGTTCATAAAGTAAGTCTTAAAGTAATATAATTCTTGTGATAACATCCATATGACTTCTAAAATAAGCAGACGTTACACCATTTTCTTTAACGCATGATTGAATTGACACATACAAAGCTTATAGCATCTTAACATTTATTTTGACGAAATATTTTTTTTATTAGTTTAAACCATATTCCATTTCTGTAGACAATATCAAAAGCTTTTTTTTTTAAATCAACGAATGCACGTTATACTTCATTTTTATTCATTATTTTATAAATTATGGGTAGAAGAAGAAATTTACAATCAACTGTGCTTTTATTAGGTCTAACTCCAAATTGATTAGTTATCTTCCGTCTATTTCAGTAACCGGGTATTTAGAATTTTAGAAAATATTTTTGAAAATATGCTTGTTAATGTTATTCCTCTGTAGTCATTTGGGTCATTTATATCACCATATTTTGGAATTGAAACATGAATCGGGATAAATACTATTACTGAACTTATGATTAAAGAGTTTATTTTAAACAAAGGTACCCGGTACATTGCTGGCCATTAAAAATGACCTCATATATAAGCTTATTATGTAAATGTATATAAGGTAGTTGGTTTTTATTTATTTATTTTTATGCGGCAGTTTTTCGGTCAAAGTTCGGTCAAAGCAACGAACCGGACACCTTTGATTTAAAATAGGTGTTAAAATTTCTCTGGATTCAATGAAAAATTCTGGAATCAATCCCTGGAATTTACCCCCCTTTTAGATTTTGAATTGTTTTATTTATTTCATTGCCATTAAAACCACAATCTAAAGTCTATATTGTGGTTAACATTGATGACATTGTCATCATTCAGTGCATGGCTGAGTGGGACACTGGAAGTATAGTTTCCCAATCTCACTGCGTCATTGGTTATTTCCCTCTGAAGGAATTACTTAGAGTCGCAGTAGTTATCACTACAATCCCGCCCTCGCATACACTCGCCCAATAACCATTAGCAATGCATGATCTACAATGAAGAGTCGAGGAAAATAATTACGAGTGGGTGTCCGATAGTGAAATTTAAGTTAATGCAAGTTTATTTCAAACTATCATGTCATCTATGTCAGAGCTTGGGTGAATTTTCAAAATAACAAATCAAAACTTCACGCCTGTTTGCGTGGTAAGAGTCACGTAAAAATATTATATATTATACGCGGGTGTGTAACTTGACTCAAAGACTTATGTTTCTCTGTAAGGTATGATATCATACAGTGCGTATGGGCTACTCAAATGTTCACAGGTTATTCCAGTTTCCATAATATGTATATTGTCCATACGTAATATCAATTATTTCATCAAACATTTTTCTAAATATTTGCGCATGTATTTGTACTTGTAACTACTTATTTGATTTGTATATATGTTCATTGGTTTCACATTGTATATAATTCAGGGGTTTCAATAAGCGGATGTAGACGTATCATACGTCCTGAAAATCCCAAAATACGTCCCAGAATTTGACCTCGGGCGTTTTGAAAATTCCTCGGTACGCATATGTATATGAGACTGGACGTTTCAAAACTGGCAAAAACCGGAATTTTCAATGGGACTCCTGTGGTGCTTATTAGTAGTACATGACTGTGTAATAAGTATGTGTCGGGATACTGTGTACTAGTGTATACATGTTATACTCAAGAACACCGTAATATAACTATTGATGAAATGTAATCACAATTTGAAAACTTATATGGTTCAATACATTTGAAATACAACAATAATAATGATAATAGTAATGGTAGTAATAGTAGTACTACTACTAATAGAAATAATATAAATGATCTACATGAAGACTTTATATATGACAATACACTAGATAAAGAAATTATACTAACAGAAATTAAAAATGCCGTGTTTTCACAAAATAATAATAAAAGTCCTGGTGGGGATCAGTTAATAGCTGAAGTGTTCGAGGCATCTTTTGATATAATTTCTCCCTTTTAAACTTGCCTGTATAACAAATTATATGGAGACGGAGTTTTCCCTGACATATGGGGCGAAGGTATTATTGTTCCTATATTTAAAGGAGGAAAACAAGAACCAAAAAACTACAGGGGAATAACTCTAAATAATATCTTATCAAAAATGTATTCTAAGATACTTGTAAATCGCTCAACTAAATGGGCTGACGAGCACAGTAAGTTTATTGATAACCAGTTTGGGTTTCAAAAAAATAAATCAGTAACGGATTGTATATTTATCCTGCACGCAGTTATTTCAAAAACATTATCAAGTAAACAAAAATTATATGTAGCATTTATAGATTGGGAAAAAATGTTCAATAAAATAGATCGTCTTCTATTGTGGAGAAAACTATTAAACGAAAACTTAAGTACGAAATTTATTAATGCTTTAAAATCCATGTATATAAATGTTAAGGCACAGGTCAAATATAAATCAATGGTATCTGATTCAATAATGTCAATGGTCGATGTTAAGCAAGGTGACCCAGTAAGCAGTATATTATGTCTGCTATCTTAATGATATCCTTGTGCATATAAATACAAATATAAACGGTATTGTAAACATAGAAGATTTGCAACTGTTTCTTTTATTATTTGCCGATGACGCTGCTGTTTTTGCGCGCGACCCCAAATCATTGCAATCAATACTTAATGATATTGAGAATTACAGCAATATATTGAAATTAAAAATATATGTTGCCAAAACAAAAATCATGATATTCGAGAAAGGGAAACAAACAACATTTGATTTTTATTTATATAACACACGAATTGAAATCGTTGAATCATTTAAGTACCTAGGAGTTTACTTTTTCAAAAAAGGAAATTGGAACCGCGCTCAAAAACGTATCTCACAAAACGCCTCTTTTTCTCTTCATAATCTTTTTATCATATGTAACCAATTGGATCTCCCAATATCACAAAAACTTAATTTATTTGATTCACTTGTCTTACCTATACTATCGTACTCAGTTGAAATCTGGGGCAACCACATAAGTCAAAATGTTGAAGCAATCTTTTCAAAATTTTGTGGAAGAATACTTTGTGTAAAACAATCGACAAATTTAAACACTCTATATGGCGAGTTAGGTCGAGTACCAATGTTTATTCATAGAAAATTACTGATTTTAAATACTGGGTGAAAATATTATCCTCAAGTGAGAGATCAATACTTTACAATGCATATATTATGTTAAAAAATGATGCTGAAGAAAAATTGACTTATAAAGGAAACAGCTAGGCCTATAATGTAAAGAAAATGTTAGATCATTTAGGACTGTCATATTTATGGACAAATCAATTTACTATTGAAATAAATTATCACACTATTAAACAACGTATACTAGATAATTATTATCAAAGTTGGTACTCGTCTATAAACAATTCTTCTATTTTTTTTTTTAAAAATCGCATAATATGTATAGAACAATCGTGCATGAAAACATTGTAACAGCGGGCAGCTAGAGACAGAATACCACTTTTATTAATTTGTACCAAATACTCGCAGATTAGAACAAAATATATTAAAAAATATTATTATACTTGGTCAACTAATCAAAAGTTTGTAAATTTGATGTCATCTTCTTCGAAATGTGTTATTTAGAATTTATCAAAGTACATTAATTATGCTAATCATTATAAGAATTCAATGAGAATAAATATCATCCTGTATGAACAAAATGAAATTTATGCAACTGGTAATGTTAAGTTTTATTGTATTTCACTTTACATGAACACAAATAACATCATGTGCTCCTCTGTAAATCCATGTTTATTTGTTATTCTATGTCTTGGTTTGCTATAAAACATGTATGTTTTAATGCAATAAAAGATTTGTATTGTATTGTATTGTATTGTATTGTATACCAGTTACTCCGCGCACATTCACTGATGACAGACAGTTGCCGAGTGATACCTAAAAATAGGGCCGGGTACCAGACTGTCATTAATTTTGTTGTCTGCCCTTCCTACCGTAATCTGCCATAGGGTAATAAATGAAACTAAGTAGGCATTGATCACAAATTTATCAGGTTGAAATTGCTTGGAAGTCTAGATTTCAGACTGCAAAGTCAGATGCAGTGGAATGAAGGAAATAATATTGAAAAAAAAAGAGGAAATCACGTAATCGCAACAACAACAACAATGTCGGATGGCATCGTAACACGAATAGATCTACAACGGAATGGAAGAAGAAAAAAAGAAATGACCTTGACAAGATCTCCTGAACAAAAGTTTTCTTTCTCACTTTTCTCAATATATTTTTGTCAGTTTTGCATTAAAAGCCAGCTAGTATATCACTGCCAGATTGGCGAACTTTAAGGTGTGTACAATCGCTGATTTTCATTTGGAAGAAGTAAAAGGGTAATACTTTTAATTTTGGTTAAAAGCTAAGAGAACATGTTTTTAGTATTCTGCAGACTAGATACATACAAATGTTTAGCTTTGAACATAAAATATAATCAGAAATAGGTTGTGTTTCAAAATGTCATCAGTTTTCGCGGATTTTATTTTCATTTTTAATAGTCGATAACACAAAGGAATTAGAAACAGAGTACATAATAACTCTTTTAGATTTTTTTAAAGAAACAATTAAATAAATCCCTTCAGCACACGCCTCTCAATATATTCTCCAGAAAGGAATTTTCTTTTGAAAAGAAATTTACGAAACGTAGGTCAAAAGATCTACTATATCTTTTTTTCTTAAATAGATCTAATTGTACTCTGTGTGTAAGAAATGAAAATAAATTTTAAAAAATCAAGGTTTGCCTTATCTAAAAAAAAAAAAAAAAAAATGTGTGTATACAGTAGATTATGATTTTTTTTTATCATAGCCAGATAATCAGTCATTTAACACTGTGATTATGAAAGACTAAGTTAATGAAAAAAAAAAAAATTGTTAGGGCAAAATTAACCGGAAATTAAGGATCTTAAATTAAATTTATTTAATAGAGGATTTTATTTGAATATATATTTACTGATACTGAATATTGTTGTTTTTTATGTTAACTCATTAAGCACTAATGGTCCTCAAATTGCGTCAAAGTTTAAGATTAATGTACGAAAAAAATCGACATGTGGAATTCCTGAAAAATTCCTGAAATTTAGACATTAGAATTTTCAAATATTCCTGATTTTGGGTCTTACTGAAACCCCTGAATATATACTTCATATCTCCTGAAATGGGGAAATAAAGATTGAATGAATTGAAAACCCAAAAGAAAAATAATATACATGTGTATTGTAAAGAAACAACCGGATAGGAACCATGGGTTTCACATAAATCAACCGGCTTTGGTGGCTGTGTAACCGAGGGCTGTGGGTTCGATCCCCGTGCACTGGGATCGGCACCGTCTCCGTGATGAATGACTTGCACTTTCTTTCTGATGGTAATTCTTATTCCACCGCTGTTCTTAGTTAAATATACAGAGATAGGTGCTGAAGTTTCAGTACTGTCAGAATCCCGGGAAAGAGTTGTTGGGTGAATTGGCCATCTGTTAGCCTTTTGTGTCATAAAATGACGTTAAATAATTCAAATAAAATCAAATAAACCAATTTTAACACACAAAATGAAGAACATAAAATAAGAAGGGACTCATTGCTGTCACATGATTAAAGGTGTGTGTTTTTAATTTTACAGGGGAGGATAATAGTTTAGCATTGGAATATAGTCCAGACTGGTCTAATTAATGGAAACGTTTAATTGTTGTGAACAATAATAGTTTTATTGCGACCTGCATAAAAGAATTGAACAAATTCAGGCTTAGGACTGACAAATGAATTGAACAAACAACAACAAACATCACAAATCTAAGACTTATGATATGATATGGTGCTGGCAAAATGCACAGGTTTGGCTGTATAATTCCGTTGCCCGTTACTTGTGTGTCATATTACATTGAATCGGGTATAAATGACGCCTAACCGCACACAGCTATGAAGTTGTCTTAATCTAAGGCCATATACCATGCTTTTCACATGTACCTTATGTGAAAGCAAGCCAAACAACAGCGTCTTCCTTCCGAGCGATCGTATAAACGCCACACAACATAAATTCGAAAGATAAATTGGATAACTCTAAAATATAAATAATAGGACCGTGTTGTTAAACAGATTTCGTTGCTTTGTTACACTCTTTTAACGTGACTGCGAGGCTAGTCGAGAGTCCCCAGATGTATTTTCGAACAATACAAAGAACCCACTATACCAAACGGGTGTTCCCCAGAAATGTCACTATTTTTAGATTTATCCAATTTCGATGGATTCACCATAAATTCTCGCAAACTGAGCAATTCAAGTTATTTATTTTTAAACACAAATGACACAACGAGTGAATGATTACTGAATAACCGTGATACTCTGTATATATTCAAGTTTTCAAGATTCAAGATTTTATTCATTATTTCCATACGGTCAATGACCCATGTGGACATACATTCAATTGTTTTATTGTATAACAAAATATATAGACAAATGCCAATTTCAAATACCTTTGCAATATCGATATAGATAAATATATTAACTACACAAATGCAAATACAAACTTTACAAAATTTAAGCACGCTGACTGTAGCAAAATACAAATTCCTATATTCAATACACATGTTTTAACTCCAAAAATCTTAACTTTCATACTGAATAAACTTTTAAGAGACAGCAATGCAAATAATACCTATTTTTGTAAAGTGAATAGAAAGACTAACGAATATAGAATGTCTAACACCACTAGTACATTTGAATCATCTTGTTACTCAACCTAAAATCAAAATAATGAGTAAGCAACAACAACCACTAGTATATATAAATATCATGAAATACCCATATGTAAATATAAGTAAATGTAAATCCCCATACAATTGATACCCTAACGAAACGAAATTTAGGATAACGTATGGATTCTATGCAATATGCATCATATATAAACCGATACTACTTACTTTCATACGCGTCCAGCATTATATACATAGTGTTGTTTCGTAACGACGCCAAAATCAGTTCGTTCTTTTAGTAATATAGATGCAAAGATCCTGATGAGACCTATGTTTAGAGTTTATTTATATTTATTTATATTATTTATTGTAAGATCACGTTTTATTTCACGTGTAGTGATATATTATACTGGAAATACTGATTTTCTCTGACCAGTGACATATAACCTTCTGTAAAATGCGCCAGCAGTCATAGACCGCATTAAACGATTCTTGCTCGCAAATGATTAAAAAATATATATATAAGATGAAATTGGATCATTTTACTGAACTGATATATCTCAGTTTTACAACAGAATACATATGGATTTTTTATGTTACCAAGTTGGCTGCAAAGAAATTCATACACCCCTTTGGCTTTAGAATTCCCGTTCCGATAATTTTGAAACAGGAAGTGTTTTCTCATTTCTGAAACCAGTCTGTATATTTTATACCAGAATGCATTTCCGGTTACTTCTGATTTCCTGTTGCTGAAAATAGACAAATTTTTATGAATTTAATGCGATTTTGTATATTTAATGGAGTCATATGATGTTATTGCAAACCAGCCTGTTGTGATTGACAATGTGAGATATTAATATTCTTTTCGTTTCTATAAATCGAACTCGAGTCTCAACATATCTTGCAATAATATGTGACCTATCCGACGGCCGATCAATATGCACAACTCTTAATGAGTCATATTTGACATGCAAAATCAAAATACTGATCGCCTAATGGATCTACTGTTAGCATTATCTGAACAAATGTTAAATTTGCTTCCTTGACCAATAACACGAGCATCTGTATATCGTTTGCATGTCATTTCGGCCCAAGTCTTTTCGGTCACAATGTATGAATTTCAAGAGGAGCACAGGTTTTTGCCTTTATCATAATATTAAGCACTTTATAAAGAGTGTGTTGTTTTTGTTTTAGCCTTAATAGCTTCACAGTTGAAAAATAATTACTGGAGAAAAAGCACTCTTGCTTTAATTATGTCTTCACTTTTGAATGCCTTTTAAGTTAAACATTGTGCATGTGATTTTGCCGATAACTTACGTTATAGCATTATTACCTAAGTTCATCAAGTTAGTGCTGCTGTAGGAGTCGGTTACTAGGAAAGGAGGGGGTCCTGTGCCATAGTCACTTTTAAAATGAAATTGTCACTTTAAATTTTGAAACAATAAATGTCGCATAGATTTGTGAAAAATGCAAAGACCATGCCAAATGTCAATTTGGAAAACAAAACAAAAAACAAAAAACTTTCCCCGTCATTGAAGGGTACCAGTAGTTCTTGTGTAATAATTAACTAAATTTAAAGGATTGTTTGCATAATTAAGGAAGCATATTTTATTTTATGAAATATTAAATAAAGTTAATAAATATAAACACATTTCAGGTCAGCATCAAATATGAATCTTTTACAGTTATAATATGTGTCATTTTGTTAACTGATATGTAGAGTTGTCAAACTGTATCAAGGTAGGTGATTGTATTTGAAAAGATGAGGTTGGGGGTCAAGGGGGCAGCCTAGGCCCCTTGTGGGTTCAGGGCAATGCCCTGGTAGGGGGACGAGGGGGGTGAAGCCACCCTGGCAGAAAACAGAAATTGAACATTTTAAGATACTTTGGAAGCCTCTCCTTGCATAATTTTCTTTCATTCTGTTAACCCTTTCCCTCATAGAGGAAACCATGAAAAGACCTATGCGAACAGCATAAAACCAGATCAGCCTGCTAGTAACTCGCTGGCTGATCAGGTTTTTTGCTTATCGCTGCTCCTCAGTGGTCTGGAAATGAGGATTTTGTAATTAAATTTGGTAAGGTTTAACTGTGGTTTTCTGCAGATCAGGCTTTATGTGGTACCTACTGAGTGCATCAAAATGAGTCTATATGAGGGAAAGGGTTAAACAAGATAAGCTGTAAAATGTGTGTAATATCTGTAAATATGTCTGAGGAAAATAATTTGCCAAAACTCATATCCACAATGAAATAAATAAATTAGTTTATCATCATTAGATAAATCACTGTAGCCTACATATTACATTAAAGCTGATTGGAAAGTAAATATAACTGTCCAATTGATGATCGTAGTACACTGAGATGTCACGTTCACTGGTTTCAATGTAAACAAACTCTATGTGTGAAAGGTTTTACCTTTAAATGTTTTGTCTTGAATCTGCTGCAAAACTAACCAATCAAAGTATGATTTTAACCAATAATTTTAATCGGCAATCAGCTTATTTTGACAACCCAGAATATTATTTAAATATATTATAATTCTATTCTTTACAGTGTTAATTTTACAATTTTCAGAAATGAAAGTAATGAGTTCTTTTTTTTATTTCCAATGATCATTATGTAATCATTACTTTTACCTCATGTGAGCTTTTAGGATCAACGGCTGTCGGGCGTCCGTTGTCCATACAGCGTCCCTCGTCCGCAATTATTTCAAATGGCATCTCCGAAACCACTCGGCCAAATTTGATGAAAATTGGCTGTGATGTTCCTTGCATGAATCTCTGCCAAAGTTGTTCAAATGGTTCCAGTCCATCGTATATCTGGGTCACATGAGCTAAAAATAGATTTCAAAAGTGAAATCTTTAAAAATCTTCTCTGAAACTGCAAGGCCTAGAGCTTAGATATTTGGTGTGTGGCATTCTCTAATGAACCATTACCAAGTTTGTTCAAATCATGACCCTGGGGTCGAAATTTGCCCCTCCCAGGGGTCACTTGATTTTACTAAGGCGTATATAAGAAAAATGAGAAAAAGAAAAATGAGAAAAATCTTCTTCTCACAAACCACAAAGCCTGGAGTTTAGATATTTGGTGTGTGGCATTGTCTTATGGGCCATTACCAAGTTTGTTCAAATCATGACCCTGGGGTCGAAATTGGCCCTGCCCCAGGGGTCACTTAATATTACAAATACTTATATAAGAAAAACTAGAAAAATCTTCTTGTCAGAAACCACAAGGCCTGGAGTTTAGATATTTGGTGTGTGGCATTGTCTTATGGATCATAACCAAGTTTGTTCAAATTATGACCCTGGGGTCGAAATTTGCCACGCCACAGGGGTCACTTGATTTTACATAGAATTATATAGGAAAAATCTTGTCATAAACCACAATTCCAAGAGTTTAGATAACTGGTGAGTTACATGGCCTTGTGAACATCTACCAATTTTGATCAAATCATGACTCTTGGGTCAAAATTGGCTCCATCCTAGGGGTCACTTGATTTTATATAGACTTATTAGAGCAATGACCTT
Source organism: Solen grandis (assembly GCA_021229015.1). NCBI lineage: Eukaryota > Metazoa > Mollusca > Bivalvia > Adapedonta > Solenidae > Solen > Solen grandis. The sequence continues at coordinate 42,320,075 of CM037789.1, forward strand.
CAAAGTTTGGATGGCAAGTACAGTTTTTGTGTTGAATTTAGATGATCTTGCTGTACTTTTGCATAGATTATGTATTCACTATGACTAGTAATACAATAATTGGCATTGAGGGCAGTGTTTCTCAGGTGAGCGATTCAGGGTCATCATGGTCCTCTTGTTAGTCGTAACTTTCTGTCTTGTGGCTGTTCTATATTGTTAATTTTTTTTTACTAAAAACAAAATATGTCAAGTAATTTGTCTGGAATGCTAAATACATAATATTAACAGTTCAGGTCTCAGGGTGTGGATCCCTGACATGAAGGCCTAATTGAGAACAGTTTGGTATATTGCAGTACAGAGGAATCATCTGCATGGGCACAGGCAAGATAAATATTCTGATTATCTGAAAAAGATGGAAATTTTCCTTATATTCATATTAGATTAGGAGAAGAGTGTGGAGGGAATCTTAAGATTTCTTTCGGGTTCCTTTCAGCTGGAATAGATTGTCCATCCCCACATGACCCCTCACCCACATTTTTACACCCATCGAAGATGCGACATATTGTGGATTAACCTGTGGCGGCTGAGTCCAGTGATATCTGCTCTCTTACTCGAAGAAAAATGAATCTTTACCAAACTTGATCACAATGCATATGGGCACAATATCTCGGTTGCTTTTGATAACCAGCCTAAATGTCCCAGAAACTCCAGAGTTATTGGCCTTGAATTGATGAAAAATATATAAATTAAGAGTGTTTGGTCACAAGATATGGGAACAATATTTTGGCTAAGTTCGATAACTAGCCTAAATGTCCCAGACACTATTGGAGACACTGGAGTTATGGCCCTTGAATTGATGAAAAATTGCCAAATTAACTGTCCACACTTTAAGTTTAACACTAACAATCATGAACCAATCTTTACCAAACTTGGTCACAACATATATAGACACTATATCTCGGCCAAGTTCAGTAACTGGCTAGATTGTCCCAGACACTCTAGAGTTATGGCTCATGATTTTATGAAAAATCCTTTTAATTAACAAGGTCAACTCTAGAACTCTATCAAACATGAACCAATCTTTACCAAAATTGGTCACAGTGTGTATGGGCACAATATCTTGGCCAAGTTTGATAACCAGCCAGAATGACACAGACTCTCCAGAGTTATAACCCTTTAACTGACGGAACATTGCTAAAGAAACAGTGTCTGCTCTCTTACTCTTACAAACATGAACAGATCTTGTCCAAATTTGGTCACAATGTGAATAGGCAAAATATCTAAACCATGGTTGATAACCAGTCAAAATATCTTGAGCATTCCAGAGTTATGGCCCTTCAGTTGATGTATAAATAACAGTGTCTGCTTTCTAACACTGAAAATTTGAACCAATCTTTACCATACTTTATGACAATGTGTATTGGCACAGTATCTCAGCTGATTTTAAAAATCAGTCATAATATCCCAGATTGACCCTTAAATTACTAAAATGGCAGGACTGGCGTATTTGGGATAACCAGTGCTCTTGTTTATTTTATGAAAACCTGACCTTACTTACTGTTTGATTTACAGGGGTCTGGTATTATTAAGGCTGGCTTTGCAGGAGATCAAGTACCAAAGTACCACTTCCCAAATTTGTAAGTAGTGCTGTGTTATTAAAAAAAATACATGAAATCATTGTGGATGAAATCTATCAAAATGTTAAGGGGAAATATTATATTTCTGGACACTATAATTTGGTGCAATAATTTGACTTCAGAGAAAAAACAACAACATTGGTTTAAGCTATAGCAGTCTGATTATTTTATATTTTTTCTCTACTAGGTATTAACAGTAATTTTAGACTTGGTGAATTATCATCATGCATTTATGCAAAAAGGATTTGTATTTAATTTTAAACCAGTATACTCTCCAGCCTGCCCTATAACCAGGAGTTACTGGTGTGACAAATTTGATCAATATTTTCACAATTTTACTTTTTCTGGTTACAAGTTGACTGTTGTAATTGTCAAGTTTCTGGTACTTTTTAGCATTGGTCGACCCAAACATGTGCGTGTTATGGCCGGAGCACTGGAGGGGGATGTATTTCTTGGACCTGAAGCAGAGGTAGGTTTGATTAGTGATTTTTCATGTGCAGAAATCTGTATCCATTTAACCTGTTACCTCATAAAGACATGTTATTGACTAATTAGCAAACAGAGTGGACCTCATAAAGACATGTTATTGACTAATTAGCAAACAGAGTGGACCCAGAGCAGTCAGCTTTTTCAGGATCTGGGTCTCCTTTTTGCTGATACAGTTTTGTAAGCTGTATCTCAGATTTTATACAGTAATGAAGCAAAGAAAAAATCATTGTTTTCTACCCTATTCAAAGTTTAATAAATCCATTAAGTCATAAATTTGTACAAGACTATTAATAAGGTAAAGGATTAAACTATAGTCATGTTGCTGTTATGGATTAAACATGGTATTTTATCTTTTACATGTTTATGTTCTCCTTATAAGTGTGTTTGTGAATTTTGAAATTATTACAGTGTTGTGTTAATTCATGTATTCTGGGTGAATGTTCAAACATGACCTCAAATGTATGCATGCATTAATTATTAATATACTTGACTTGTGTGGCATCACAAAAATTGTATCCATCTTAAACTTTTTTTGAGGCCCTAAGACAAACAGATACATCCCAGTGGTGAATTAAGTGCACTGAATATTTAATGTTTGCCAAAAACATAACCATGTGGACTCTCTGTCAGCTAATGCAATTCTAAAATTCATAGGATTTATCCATTTATATCCGAGTTAATAAATGTTCAGACACTAAAGTTGCTTACACAGGTTTGCTAAATGGAGGTTCAAGAAAAATTGTCATTTATAGAATCTGAATGTTTTCTAAATTAAGCAGTTAGGTTGCTTAGTGTAGGTGACAATGAACTATAGTTTAACTGAACTTAAAATGCTGCCTCCCCACCCCATTGCGTCACAGATATACCCTTACAGTGCTGTGGGCACTTTCAGGCAGTGCCAACCAAGATCAGCCAGCACATCTGTGTGCTCTGATCATGATCTGCACTGTTTGCTGTTCAGTCAATAATTTTTCAGCAATCACCCCCATAAACAACTAATGGATTGGTCCATAATGAATAAAGGACAAATCCATTTAAGGAATTTAGCATGGTAAGGGTTAATACATGTATTGTTGTGTTTGTTGACTAGGAACACAGGGGATTACTGACCATCCGTTACCCCATGGAGCACGGCATTGTGAAGGATTGGAATGACATGGAGCGTATCTGGCAGTATATCTATTCTAAAGACCAACTACAGACTTTCTCAGAAGAAGTAGGTCAACTTGTTTCTTTTGCCCTAGTGTAAAGTTGAACCAACAGATAACAGAATTACCTCCTTTTGAATTTACATAGCTACTCATCCATTTAAAACAACTTTTATATTTATAATATATTCATATTTTTATGACACATGTTTAATATTCCTCTTTGTATGTACTTCACATATTAAATCTGTATTATAGGAACTGATGTTCATAAACGCTTTTCTTATATTCATACAGATTGTTAGTTCTCAGCAGGTGCCTCTTTGCAGGCAAGGTCTTCGTCTTCCTCCACCTGTAATTAGCTGGATGTGTCTGTATGACTGAATTACCATTACGACAATTGTTAACCCTTTCCCTCATATAGACTCATTTTGACGCACTCAATAGGTACCACATAAAGCCTGATCAGCAGAAAACCACAGTTAAACCTTACCAAATTTAATTACAAAATCCTCATTTCCAGACCACTGAGGAGCAGCGAACAGCATAAAACCTGATCAGGTTTTATGCTGTTCGCATAGGTCTTTTCATGGTGTCCTCTATGAGGGAAAGGGTTAACTTAAAAACAAACCAAGATAAGATCTGATTAGATTTTCCCTGATATGCAATTCATAGTTTTGTAATTTTTTGTACTTTGGAAGAATAATCGGAATTAATAGTTACTTCTGTATCTTAAGACCTGGGTACCATATCAGTATATGGTCTGTCTTGTCTCATTTCAGCATCCTGTTTTACTGACTGAGGCACCACTAAACCCAAGACGTAACAGAGAAAAAGCTGCAGAAATATTCTTTGAATCCTTTAATGTACCAGCCTTGTTTATGTCAATGCAAGCTGTATTGAGTCTGTAAGTATGACCACAATTGATTTTCTTCATATTAGAGACTAGATAATAAACCTAGCAAACTTGGAAAATTGACCTTTGTGACTAAATTGAACATTGTCTGGATAAGGTTTCAAAATACTAAACTGGTACTCAGGGATGGTAA